>JALPQD010000435.1:1379760-1876600 GCA_023101885.1 Typhlomys cinereus | reverse complement strand
GTGGCACAGTGTAGACAATCAAGGCTAGTTTGGACCAGGTGTTTCTAATTAGAATTTCAGGGAAACATTGTGTACGATCAACTCTAGTTTCGACCAGGTGTTTCTAATTAGTGACAATCAAGGCTAATTAGCACCTAGTGTTTCAAATTAGCAATTTCAGAGACATAGGTGTGGACAATCAAGGCTAATTAGGACTAGGTGGTTCCAATTAGCAATTTCAGTGACACAGGTGTGGAAAACCAAGGCTAATTAGGACCAGGTTTTTCTAATTAGCAATTTCTCAGACACAGGTGTGGCCAATCAATCCTAATAAGGATCAAGTGCGTCTAATTAGCAATTTCAGTGAAAAAGATATAGACAATCAAGGCTACTTAGGACCAGGTGCGACTAATTAGCAATTTCAGTGTCACAGGTGGAGCCAATCAAGGCCAATTAGTACCAGGTGCATGAAATTAGCAATTTCAGGGATACAGGTTTGGCCAATAAGGGCTAATTAGGACCAGGTGCGTCTAATTAGCAATTTCAGTGCAAAAGGTGTGACCAATCAAGGCTAATTTGGACCAAGTGTTTCAAATTAGCAATTTCAGGGACACAGGTGTGGTGAATCAAGCCTAGTTCGGAACAGGTGCGTCTAATTAGCAATTTCAGTGACACAGGTGTGGCCAATCAAGGCAAATTTGGAACATGTGCATCTAATTAGCAATTTCAGTGGCACAGTTGTGGCCAATCAAGGATAATTCGGACCAGGTGCGTCTAATTACGAATTGCAGTGACACAGGTTTGAAAAATCAAGGCTAATTAGGACCAGGTGCGTCTAATTAGCCATTTCAGTGACACAGGTATGTCCATTCAAGGATAATTATGCCCACGTGCTTCTAATTAGCAATTTCTCTGACACAGTTGTGGCCAATCAAGGCTAATTAGGACCAGGTGCTTCTAATTAGCAATTTCAGTGCCACAGTGTGGAAAATCAAGGCTAATTAGGACCGCCTGCATCTAATTAGTCATTTCAGTGAAAGAGGTTTGGCCAATCAAGGCCAGTTAGGACCAGGTGTTTCTAATTGGCAACAATCAAGGCAAATTAGCACCTGGTGTTTCTTTATTAATTTCAGTGACACAGGTGTGGACAACCAAGGCTATGTAGGACCAGGTTTTTCCAATTAGCAATTTCAGTGACACAGAGGTGGACAATCAAGGCTAATTAGGACCTCCTGTGTCTAATTAGCAATTTCAGTGACACAGTTGTGGCCAATCAAGGCTAATTAGGAACAGGTGCTTCTAATTAGCAATTTCAGTGACACAGTGTGGACAATCAAGGCTAATTAGGACCGCCTGTATCTAATTAGTCATTTCAGTGAAAGAGGTTTGGCCAATCAAGGCCAGTTAGGACCAGGTGTATCTAATTAGCAACAATCAAGGCAAATTAGCACCTGGTGTTTTCTTTATCAATTTCAGTGACACAGGTGTGGACAACCAAGGCTATGTAGGACCAGGTTTTTCTAATTAGCAATTTCAGTGACACAGGTGTGGAAAATCAAGGCTAATTAGGACCAGGATTTTCTAATTAGCACTTTCCGTGACGCAGGTCTGGACAATCAATGCTGATTAGGACCACCAGCGTCTAATTAGCAATTTCAGTGACACAGGTGCGGACAATCAAGGCTAATTAGGAACACCTGCGTCTAATTAGCCATTTCAGTAAAAGAGGTGTGGCCATTCAAGGCCAGTTACGGCCAGGTGTTTCTAATTACCAACAATCAAGGCTAATTAGCACCTGGTGTTTCTTTATCAATTTCAGTGACACAGGTGTGGACAACCAAGTCTATGTAGGACCAGGCTTTTCCAATTAGCAATTTCAGTGGCACAGGTGTGGACAATCAAGGCTAGTTTGGACCAGGTGTTTCTAATTAGAAATTTCAGGGAAACAGGTGTGGACAATCAAGTCTAGTTTCGACCAGGTGTTTCTAATTAGTGACATCAAGGCTAATTAGCACCTGGTGTTTCAAATTAGCAATTTCAGAGACATAGGTGTGGACATTCAAGGCTAATAAGGACCAGGTGGTTCTAATTAGCAATTCCAGTGACAACAGATGTGGACAATCAAGGCTAATTAGGACCACGTGCATCTACTTAGCAATTTCTGTGACACAGGGTGTGGTGAATCAAGCCTAATTCGAAACAGGTGCGTCTAATTAGCAATTTCAGTGACACAGGTGTGGCCAATCAAGGATAATTATGCCCACGTGCTTCTAAGTAGCAATTTCTCTGACACAGGTGTGACAAATCAAGGCTAATTAGGACCAGGTGCTTCTAATTAGCAATTTCATTGACACAGTGTGGACAATCAAGGCTAATTAGGACCGCCTGCGTCTAATTAGTCATTTCCGTGAAAGGGGTTTGGCCAATCAAGGCCAGTTAGGACCAGGTGTTTCTAATTAGCACCAATCAAGGCAAATTAGCACCTGGTGTTTCAAATTAGCAATTTCAGAGACATAGGTGTGGACAATCAACGCTAATTAGGACCAGTTTTTCTAATTAGTAATTCAGTGACACAGGTGTGGACAATCAAGTCTAAGTTAGGACCAGGACGGTCTAATTAGCAATTCAGTGGCACAGGTGTGGACAATCAAGGCTAGGTTGGACCAGGTGTTTCTAATTAGAAATTTCAGGGAAACAGGTGTGGACAATCAGGTCTAGTTTCGACCAGTTATTTCTAATTAGTGACAATCAAGGCTAATTAGCACCTGGTGTTTCAAATTAGCAATTTCAGAGACATAGGTGTGGACAATCAAGTCTTATAAGGACCAGGTGGTTCTAATTAGCAATTCCAGTGACACAGGTATGGCCAATCAAGGCAAATTGGACCATGGGAGTCTAATTAGCAATTTCAGTGGCACAGTTGTGGCCAATCAAGGATAACTCGGACCAGGTGTGTCTAATTAGGAATTGCAGTGACACAGGTTTGATCAATCAAGGCTAATTAGGACCAGGTGCGTCTAATTAGTAATTTCAGTGACACAGGTGTGGCCAATCAAGGATAATATGCCCACGTGCTTCTAATTAGTAATTTCAGTGACACAGGTGTGGCCAGTCAAGGCTAATTAGGACCAGGTGCTTCTAATTAGCAATTTCAGTGACACAGTGTGGCCAATCAAGGCTAATTAGGACCGCCTGCGTCTAATTAGTCATTTCAGTGAAAGAGGTTTGGCCAATCAAGGCCAGTTAGGACCAGGTGTTTTTAATTAGCAACAATCAAGGCAAATTAGCACCTGGTGTTTCTTTATCAATTTCAGTGACACAGGTGTGGACATCCAATGCTATGTAGGACCAGGTTTTTTCCAATTAGCAATTTCAGTGGCACAGGTGTGGACAATCAAGGCTAGTTTGGACCAGGTGTTTCTAATTAGAAATTTCAGGGAAACAGGTGTGGACAATCAAGTCTAGTTTCGACCAGGTGTTTCTATTAGTGACAATCATGCTAATTAGCACCTGGTGTTCAAATTAGCAATTTCAGAGACATAGGTGTGGACAAACATGTCTAATAAGGACCAGGTGGTTCTAATTAGCAATTCCAGTGACACAGGTGTGGACAATCAAGGCTGATTAGGACCAGGTGCGTCTAATTAGCAATTTCAGTGACACAGGTGTGGTGAATCAAGCCAAATTCGGAACAGGTGCTTCTAATAGCAATGTCAGTGACACAGGTGTGGACAACCAAGGCTATGTAGGACCAGGTTTATCCAATTAGCAATTTCAGTGACACAGAGGTGTACAATCAAGGCTAATTAGGACCTCCTGTGTCTAATTAGAAATTTCAGTTACACAGGTGTGGCCTATCAGAGCTAATTTTGACCAAGTGTTTCTATTAGCGAAAATGAAGGCTAATTATGACCTGGTGTTTCTAATTAGCAATTTCAGTGGCACAGGTGTGGACAATCAAGGCTAATTAGGACCAGGATTTTCTAATTAGCACTTTCAGTGACGCAGGTCTGGACAATCAATGCTGATTAGGACCACCAGCGTCTAATTAGCAATTTCAGTGACACAGGTGTGGACAATCAAGGCTAATTAGGAACACCTGCGTCTAATTAGCCATTTCATTAAAAGAGGTGTGGCCATTCAAGGCCAGTTACGGCCAGGTGTTTCTAATTACCAACAATCAAGGCTAATTAGCACCTGGTGTTTCTTTATCAATTTCCATGACACAGGTGTGGACAACCAAGTCTATGTAGGACCAGGTTTTTCCAATTAGCAATTTCAGTGGCACAGGTGTGGACAATCAGGCTAATTAGGACCAAGTCGTCTAATTATCATTTCAGTGGCACAGGTGTAGACAATCAAGGCTAGTTTGGACCAGGTGTTTTCTAATTAGAAATTTCAGGGAAACATGTGTGTACGATCAACTCTAGTTTCGACCAGGTGTTTCTAATTAGTGACAATCAAGGCTAATTAGCACCTAGTGTTTCAAATTAGCAATTTCAGAGACATAGGTGTGGACAATCAAGGCTAATTAGGACTAGGTGGTTCCAATTAGCAATTTCAGTGACACAGGTGTGGAAAACCAAGGCTAATTAGGACCAGGTTTTTCTAATTAGCAATTGCTCAGACACAGTGTGGCCAATCAATCCTAATAAGGATCAAGTGCGTTCTAATTAGCAATTTCAGTCAGTGAAAAAGATATAGACAATCAAGGCTACTTAGGAACAGGTGCGACTAATTAGCAATTTCAGTGTCACAGGTGGAGCCAATCAAGGCCAATTAAGTACCAGGTGCATGAAATTAGCAATTTCAGGGATACAGGTTTGGCCAATAAGGGCTAATTAGGACCAGGTGCGTCTAATTAGCAATTTCAGTGCAAAAGGTGTGACCAATCAAGCTAATTTGGACCAAGTGTTTCAAATTAGCAATTTCAGGGACACAGGTGTGGTGATCAAGCCTAGTTCGGAACAGGTGCGTCTAATTAGCAATTTCAGTGACACAGGTGTGGCCAATCAAGGCAAATTTGGAACATGTGCATCTAATTAGCAATTTCAGTGGCACAGTTGTGGCCAATCAAGGATAATTCGGACCAGGTGCGTCTAATTACGAATTGCAGTGACACAGGTTTGAAAAATCAAGGCTAATTAGGACCAGGTGCGTCTAATTAGCCATTTCCAGTGACACAGGTATGTCCATTCAAGGATAATTATGCCCACGTGCTTCTAATTAGCAATTTCTCTGACACAGTTGTGGCCAATCAAGGCTAATTAGGACCAGGTGCTTCTAATTAGCAATTTCAGTGCCACAGTGTGGAAAATCAAGGCTAATTAGGACCGCCTGCATCTAATTAGTCATTTCAGTGAAAGAGGTTTGGCCAATCAAGGCCAGTTAGGACCAGGTGTTTCTAATTGGCAACAATCAAGGCAAATTAGCACCTGGTGTTTCTTTATTAATTTCAGTGACACAGGTGTGGACAACCAAGGCTATGTAGGACCAGGTTTTTCCAATTAGCAATTTCAGTGACACAGAGGTGGACAATCAAGGCTAATTAGGACCTCCTGTGTCTAATTAGCAATTTCAGTGACACAGTTGTGGCCAATCAAGGCTAATTAGGAACAGGTGCTTCTAATTAGCAATTTCAGTGACACAGTGTGGACAATCAAGGCTAATTAGGACCGCCTGTATCTAATTAGTCATTTCAGTGAAAGAGGTTTGGCCAATCAAGGCCAGTTAGGACCAGGTGTATCTAATTAGCAACAATCAAGGCAAATTAGCACCTGGTGTTTTCTTTATCAATTTCAGTGACACAGGTGTGGACAACCAAGGCTATGTAGGGACCAGGTTTTTCTAATTAGCAATTTCAGTGACACAGGTGTGGAAAATCAAGGCTAATTAGGACCAGGATTTTCTAATTAGCACTTTCCGTGACGCAGGTCTGGACAATCATGCTGATTAGGACCACCAGCGTCTAATTAGCAATTTCAGTGACACAGGTGCGGACAATCAAGGCTAATTAGGAACACCTGCGTCTAATTAGCCATTTCAGTAAAAAGGTGTGGCCATTCAAGGCCAGTTTACGGCCAGGTGTTTCTAATTACCAACAATCAAGGCTAATTAGCACCTGGTGTTTCTTTATCAATTTCAGTGACACAGGTGTGGACAACCAAGTCTATGTAGGACCAGGTTTTTCCAATTAGCAATTTCAGTGCACAGGTGTGGACAATCAAGGCTAGTTTGGACCAGGTGTTTCTAACTAGAAATTTCAGGGAAACAGGTGTGGACAATCAAGTCTAGTTTCGACCAGGTGTTTCTAATTAGCACCAATCAAGGCAAATTAGCACCTGGTGTTTCAAATTAGCAATTTGAGAGACTTAGGTGTGGACAATCAACGCTAATTAGGACCAGTTTTTCTAATTAGTAATTTCAGTGACACAGGTGTGGACAATCAAGTCTAATTAGGACCAGGACGGTCTAATTAGCAATTTCAGTGGCACAGGTGTGGACAATCAAGGCTAGGTTGGACCAGGTGTTTCTAATTAGAAATTTCAGGGAAACAGGTGTGACAATCATGTCTAGTTTCGACCAGTTATTTCTAATTAGTGACAATCAAGGCTAATTAGCACCTGGTGTTTCAAATTAGCAATTTCAGAGACATAGGTGTGGACAATCAAGTCTTATAAGGACCAGGTGGTTCTATTAGCATTCCAGTGACACAGGTATGGCCAATCAAGGGCAAATTTGGACCATGGGCGTCTAATTAGCAATTTCAGTGGCACAGTTGTGGCCAATCAAGGATAACTCGGACCAGGTGTGTCTAATTAGGAATTGCCAGTGACACAGGTTTGATCAATCAAGGCTAATTAGGACCAGGTGCATCTAATTAGTAATTTCAGTGACACAGGTGTGGCCAATCAAGGATATTATGCCCACGTGCTTCTAATTAGTAATTTCAGTGACACAGTGTGGCCAGTCAAGGTTAATTAGGACCAGGTGCTTCTAATTAGCATTTCAGTGACACAGTGTGGCCAATCAAGGCTAATTAGGACCGCCTGCGTTTAATTAGTCATTTTCAGTCAAAGAGGTTTGGCCAATCAAGGCCAGTTAGGACCAGGTGTTTTTTAATTAGCACAATCAAGGCAATTAGCACCTGGTGTTTCTTTAAATCAATTTCAGTGACACAGGTGTGGACATCCAAGTCTATGTAGGACCAGGTTTTCCAATTAGCAATTTCAGTGGCACAGGTGGTGGACAATCAAGGCTAGTTTGGACCAGGTGTTTCTAATTAGAAATTTCAGGGAAACAGGTGTGGACAATCAAGTCTAGTTTCGACCAGGTGTTTCTATTAGTGACAATCAAGGCTAATTAGCACCTGGTGTTTCAAATTAGCAATTTCAGAGACATAGGTGTGGACAAACATGTCTAATAAGGACCAGGTGGTTCTAATTAGCAATTCCAGTGACACAGGTGTGGACAATCAAGGCTGATTAGGACCAGGTGCGTCTAATTAGCAATTTCAGTGACACGGGTGTGGTGAATCAAGCCAAATTCGGAACAGGTGCTTCTAAATAGCAATGTCAGTGACACAGGTGTGGACAACCAAGGCTATGTAGGACCAGGTTTATCCAATTAGCAATTTCAGTGACACAGAGGTGTACAATCAAGGCTAATTAGGACCTCCTGTGTCTAATTAGAAATTTCAGTTACACAGGTGTGGCCTATCAGAGCTAATTTTGACCAAGTGTTTCTAATTAGCGAAAATGAAGGCTAATTATGACCTGGTGTTTCTAATTAGCAATTTCAGTGGCACAGGTGTGGACAAATCAAGGCTAATTAGGACCAGGATTTTCTAATTAGCACTTTCAGTGACGCAGGTCTGGACAATCAATGCTGATTAGGACCACCAGCGTCTAATTAGCAATTTCAGTGACACAGGTGTGGACAATCAAGGCTAATTAGGAACACCTGCGTCTAATTAGCCATTTCATTAAAAGAGGTGTGGCCATTCAAGGCCAGTTACGGCCAGGTGTTTCTAATTACCAACAACATCAAGGCTAATTAGCACCTGGTGTTTCTTTAATCAATTTCCATGACACAGGTGTGGACAACCAAGTCTATGTAGGACCAGGTTTTTTCCAATTAGCAATTTCAGTGGCACAGGTGTGGACAATCAAGGCTAATTAGGACCAAGTCGTCTAATTATCAATTTCAGTGGCACAGGTGTAGACAATCAAGGCTAGTTTGGACCAGGTGTTTCTAATTAGAAATTTCAGGGAAACATGTGTGTACGATCAACTCTAGTTTCGACCAGGTGTTTCTAATTAGTGACAATCAAGGCTAATTAGCACCTAGTGTTTCAAATTAGCAATTTCAGAGACATAGGTGTGGACAATCAAGGCTAATTAGGACTAGGTGGTTCCAATTAGCAATTTCAGTGACACAGGTGTGGAAAACCAAGGCTAATTAGGACCAGGTTTTTCTAATTAGCAATTTCTCAGACACAGGTGTGGCCAATCAATCCTAATAAGGATCAAGTGCGTCTAATTAGCAATTTCAGTGAAAAAGATATAGACAATCAAGGCTACTTAGGACCAGGTGCGACTAATTAGCAATTTCAGTGTCACAGGTGGAGCCAATCAAGGCCAATTAGTACCAGGTGCATGAAATTAGCAATTTCAGGGATACAGGTTTGGCCAATAAGGGCTAATTAGGACCAGGTGCGTCTAATTAGCAATTTCAGTGCAAAAGGTGTGACCAATCAAGGCTAATTTGGACCAAGTGTTTCAAATTAGCAATTTCAGGGACACAGGTGTGGTGAATCAAGCCTAGTTCGGAACAGGTGCGTCTAATTAGCAATTTCAGTGACACAGGTGTGGCCAATCAAGGCAAATTTGGAACATGTGCATCTAATTAGCAATTTCAGTGGCACAGTTGTGGCCAATCAAGGATAATTCGGACCAGGTGCGTCTAATTACGAATTGCAGTGACACAGGTTTGAAAAATCAAGGCTAATTAGGACCAGGTGCGTCTAATTAGCCATTTCAGTGACACAGGTATGTCCATTCAAGGATAATTATGCCCACGTGCTTCTAATTAGCAATTTCTCTGACACAGTTGTGGCCAATCAAGGCTAATTAGGACCAGGTGCTTCTAATTAGCAATTTCAGTGCCACAGTGTGGAAAATCAAGGCTAATTAGGACCGCCTGCATCTAATTAGTCATTTCAGTGAAAGAGGTTTGGCCAATCAAGGCCAGTTAGGACCAGGTGTTTCTAATTGGCAACAATCAAGGCAAATTAGCACCTGGTGTTTTCTTTATTAATTTCAGTGACACAGGTGTGGACAACCAAGGCTATGTAGGACCAGGTTTTTCCAATTAGCAATTTCAGTGACACAGAGGTGGACAATCAAGGCTAATTAGGACCTCCTGTGTCTAATTAGCAATTTCAGTGACACAGTTGTGGCCAATCAAGGCTAATTAGGAACAGGTGCTTCTAATTAGCAATTTCAGTGACACAGTGTGGACAATCAAGGCTAATTAGGACCGCCTGTATCTAATTAGTCATTTCAGTGAAAGAGGTTTGGCCAATCAAGGCCAGTTAGGACCAGGTGTATCTAATTAGCAACAATCAAGGCAAATTAGCACCTGGTGTTTCTTTATCAATTTCAGTGACACAGGTGTGGACAACCAAGGCTATGTAGGACCAGGTTTTTCTAATTAGCAATTTCAGTGACACAGGTGTGGAAAATCAAGGCTAATTAGGACCAGGATTTTCTAATTAGCACTTTCCGTGACGCAGGTCTGGACAATCAATGCTGATTAGGACCACCAGCGTCTAATTAGCAATTTCAGTGACACAGGTGCGGACAATCAAGGCTAATTAGGAACACCTGCGTCTAATTAGCCATTTCAGTAAAAGAGGTGTGGCCATTCAAGGCCAGTTACGGCCAGGTGTTTCTAATTACCAACAATCAAGGCTAATTAGCACCTGGTGTTTCTTTATCAATTTCAGTGACACAGGTGTGGACAACCAAGTCTATGTAGGACCAGGTTTTTCCAATTAGCAATTTCAGTGGCACAGGTGTGGACAATCAAGGCTAGTTTGGACCAGGTGTTTCTAACTAGAAATTTCAGGGAAACAGGTGTGGACAATCAAGTCTAGTTTCGACCAGGTGTTTCTAATTAGTGACAATCAAGGCTAATTAGCACCTGGTGTTTCAAATTAGCAATTTCAGAGACATAGGTGTGGACATTCAAGGCTAATAAGGACCAGGTGGTTCTAATTAGCAATTCCAGTGACACAGATGTGGACAATCAAGGCTAATTAGGACCACGTGCATCTACTTAGCAATTTCTGTGACACAGGTGTGGTGAATCAAGCCTAATTCGAAACAGGTGCGTCTAATTAGCAATTTCAGTGACACAGGTGTGGCCAATCAAGGATAATTATGCCCACGTGCTTCTAAGTAGCAATTTCTCTGACACAGGTGTGACAAATCAAGGCTAATTAGGACCAGGTGCTTCTAATTAGCAATTTCAGTGACACAGTGTGGACAATCAAGGCTAATTAGGACCGCCTGCGTCTAATTAGTCATTTCCGTGAAAGGGGTTTGGCCAATCAAGGCCAGTTAGGACCAGGTGTTTCTAATTAGCACCAATCAAGGCAAATTAGCACCTGGTGTTTCAAATTAGCAATTTCAGAGACATAGGTGTGGACAATCAACGCTAATTAGGACCAGTTTTTCTAATTAGTAATTTCAGTGACACAGGTGTGGACAATCAAGTCTAATTAGGACCAGGACGGTCTAATTAGCAATTTCAGTGGCACAGGTGTGGACAATCAAGGCTAGGTTGGACCAGGTGTTTCTAATTAGAAATTTCAGGGAAACAGGTGTGGACAATCAGGTCTAGTTTCGACCAGTTATTTCTAATTAGTGACAATCAAGGCTAATTAGCACCTGGT
This sequence comes from Typhlomys cinereus, assembly GCA_023101885.1. Taxonomy (NCBI): domain Eukaryota; kingdom Metazoa; phylum Chordata; class Mammalia; order Rodentia; family Platacanthomyidae; genus Typhlomys; species Typhlomys cinereus. Next base: position 1,865,661 of record JALPQD010000435.1, on the reverse strand, counting down.
GTTTCAAATTAGCAATTTCAGAGACATAGGTGTGGACAATCAAGTCTTATAAGGACCAGGTGGTTCTAATTAGCAATTCCAGTGACACAGGTATGGCCAATCAAGGCAAATTTGGACCATGGGCGTCTAATTAGCAATTTCAGTGGCACAGTTGTGGCCAATCAAGGATAACTCGGACCAGGTGTGTCTAATTAGGAATTGCAGTGACACAGGTTTGATCAATCAAGGCTAATTAGGACCAGGTGCGTCTAATTAGTAATTTCAGTGACACAGGTGTGGCCAATCAAGGATAATTATGCCCACGTGCTTCTAATTAGTAATTTCAGTGACACAGGTGTGGCCAGTCAAGGCTAATTAGGACCAGGTGCTTCTAATTAGCAATTTCAGTGACACAGTGTGGCCAATCAAGGCTAATTAGGACCGCCTGCGTCTAATTAGTCATTTCAGTGAAAGAGGTTTGGCCAATCAAGGCCAGTTAGGACCAGGTGTTTTTAATTAGCAACAATCAAGGCAAATTAGCACCTGGTGTTTCTTTATCAATTTCAGTGACACAGGTGTGGACATCCAAGTCTATGTAGGACCAGGTTTTTCCAATTAGCAATTTCAGTGGCACAGGTGTGGACAATCAAGGCTAGTTTGGACCAGGTGTTTCTAATTAGAAATTTCAGGGAAACAGGTGTGGACAATCAAGTCTAGTTTCGACCAGGTGTTTCTATTAGTGACAATCAAGGCTAATTAGCACCTGGTGTTTCAAATTAGCAATTTCAGAGACATAGGTGTGGACAAACAAGTCTAATAAGGACCAGGTGGTTCTAATTAGCAATTCCAGTGACACAGGTGTGGACAATCAAGGCTGATTAGGACCAGGTGCGTCTAATTAGCAATTTCAGTGACACAGGTGTGGTGAATCAAGCCAAATTCGGAACAGGTGCTTCTAAATAGCAATGTCAGTGACACAGGTGTGGACAACCAAGGCTATGTAGGACCAGGTTTATCCAATTAGCAATTTCAGTGACACAGAGGTGTACAATCAAGGCTAATTAGGACCTCCTGTGTCTAATTAGAAATTTCAGTTACACAGGTGTGGCCTATCAGAGCTAATTTTGACCAAGTGTTTCTAATTAGCGAAAATGAAGGCTAATTATGACCTGGTGTTTCTAATTAGCAATTTCAGTGGCACAGGTGTGGACAATCAAGGCTAATTAGGACCAGGATTTTCTAATTAGCACTTTCAGTGACGCAGGTCTGGACAATCAATGCTGATTAGGACCACCAGCGTCTAATTAGCAATTTCAGTGACACAGGTGTGGACAATCAAGGCTAATTAGGAACACCTGCGTCTAATTAGCCATTTCATTAAAAGAGGTGTGGCCATTCAAGGCCAGTTACGGCCAGGTGTTTCTAATTACCAACAATCAAGGCTAATTAGCACCTGGTGTTTCTTTATCAATTTCCATGACACAGGTGTGGACAACCAAGTCTATGTAGGACCAGGTTTTTCCAATTAGCAATTTCAGTGGCACAGGTGTGGACAATCAAGGCTAATTAGGACCAAGTCGTCTAATTATCAATTTCAGTGGCACAGGTGTAGACAATCAAGGCTAGTTTGGACCAGGTGTTTCTAATTAGAAATTTCAGGGAAACATGTGTGTACGATCAACTCTAGTTTCGACCAGGTGTTTCTAATTAGTGACAATCAAGGCTAATTAGCACCTAGTGTTTCAAATTAGCAATTTCAGAGACATAGGTGTGGACAATCAAGGCTAATTAGGACTAGGTGGTTCCAATTAGCAATTTCAGTGACACAGGTGTGGAAAACCAAGGCTAATTAGGACCAGGTTTTTCTAATTAGCAATTTCTCAGACACAGGTGTGGCCAATCAATCCTAATAAGGATCAAGTGCGTCTAATTAGCAATTTCAGTGAAAAAGATATAGACAATCAAGGCTACTTAGGACCAGGTGCGACTAATTAGCAATTTCAGTGTCACAGGTGGAGCCAATCAAGGCCAATTAGTACCAGGTGCATGAAATTAGCAATTTCAGGGATACAGGTTTGGCCAATAAGGGCTAATTAGGACCAGGTGCGTCTAATTAGCAATTTCAGTGCAAAAGGTGTGACCAATCAAGGCTAATTTGGACCAAGTGTTTCAAATTAGCAATTTCAGGGACACAGGTGTGGTGAATCAAGCCTAGTTCGGAACAGGTGCGTCTAATTAGCAATTTCAGTGACACAGGTGTGGCCAATCAAGGCAAATTTGGACCATGTGCATCTAATTAGCAATTTCAGTGGCACAGTTGTGGCCAATCAAGGATAATTCGGACCAGGTGCGTCTAATTACGAATTGCAGTGACACAGGTTTGAAAAATCAAGGCTAATTAGGACCAGGTGCGTCTAATTAGCCATTTCAGTGACACAGGTATGTCCATTCAAGGATAATTATGCCCACGTGCTTCTAATTAGCAATTTCTCTGACACAGTTGTGGCCAATCAAGGCTAATTAGGACCAGGTGCTTCTAATTAGCAATTTCAGTGCCACAGTGTGGAAAATCAAGGCTAATTAGGACCGCCTGCATCTAATTAGTCATTTCAGTGAAAGAGGTTTGGCCAATCAAGGCCAGTTAGGACCAGGTGTTTCTAATTGGCAACAATCAAGGCAAATTAGCACCTGGTGTTTCTTTATTAATTTCAGTGACACAGGTGTGGACAACCAAGGCTATGTAGGACCAGGTTTTTCCAATTAGCAATTTCAGTGACACAGAGGTGGACAATCAAGGCTAATTAGGACCTCCTGTGTCTAATTAGCAATTTCAGTGACACAGTTGTGGCCAATCAAGGCTAATTAGGAACAGGTGCTTCTAATTAGCAATTTCAGTGACACAGTGTGGACAATCAAGGCTAATTAGGACCGCCTGTATCTAATTAGTCATTTCAGTGAAAGAGGTTTGGCCAATCAAGGCCAGTTAGGACCAGGTGTATCTAATTAGCAACAATCAAGGCAAATTAGCACCTGGTGTTTCTTTATCAATTTCAGTGACACAGGTGTGGACAACCAAGGCTATGTAGGACCAGGTTTTTCTAATTAGCAATTTCAGTGACACAGGTGTGGAAAATCAAGGCTAATTAGGACCAGGATTTTCTAATTAGCACTTTCCGTGACGCAGGTCTGGACAATCAATGCTGATTAGGACCACCAGCGTCTAATTAGCAATTTCAGTGACACAGGTGCGGACAATCAAGGCTAATTAGGAACACCTGCGTCTAATTAGCCATTTCAGTAAAAGAGGTGTGGCCATTCAAGGCCAGTTACGGCCAGGTGTTTCTAATTACCAACAATCAAGGCTAATTAGCACCTGGTGTTTCTTTATCAATTTCAGTGACACAGGTGTGGACAACCAAGTCTATGTAGGACCAGGTTTTCCAATTAGCAATTTCAGTGGCACAGGTGTGGACAATCAAGGCTAGTTTGGACCAGGTGTTTCTAACTAGAAATTTCAGGGAAACAGGTGTGGACAATCAAGTCTAGTTTCGACCAGGTGTTTCTAATTAGTGACAATCAAGGCTAATTAGCACCTGGTGTTTCAAATTAGCAATTTCAGAGACATAGGTGTGGACAATCAAGGCTAATAAGGACCAGGTGGTTCTAATTAGCAATTCCAGTGACACAGATGTGGACAATCAAGGCTAATTAGGACCACGTGCATCTAATTAGCAATTTCTGTGACACAGGTGTGGTGAATCAAGCCTAATTCGAAACAGGTGCGTCTAATTAGCAATTTCAGTGACACAGGTGTGGCCAATCAAGGATAATTATGCCCACGTGCTTCTAAGTAGCAATTTCTCTGACACAGGTGTGACAAATCAAGGCTAATTAGGACCAGGTGCTTCTAATTAGCAATTTCAGTGACACAGTGTGGACAATCAAGGCTAATTAGGACCGCCTGCGTCTAATTAGTCATTTCCGTGAAAGGGGTTTGGCCAATCAAGGCCAGTTAGGACCAGGTGTTTCTAATTAGCACCAATCAAGGCAAATTAGCACCTGGTGTTTCAAATTAGCAATTTCAGAGACATAGGTGTGGACAATCAACGCTAATTAGGACCAGTTTTTCTAATTAGTAATTTCAGTGACACAGGTGTGGACAATCAAGTCTAATTAGGACCAGGACGGTCTAATTAGCAATTTCAGTGGCACAGGTGTGGACAATCAAGGCTAGGTTGGACCAGGTGTTTCTAATTAGAAATTTCAGGGAAACAGGTGTGGACAATCAGGTCTAGTTTCGACCAGTTATTTCTAATTAGTGACAATCAAGGCTAATTAGCACCTGGTGTTTCAAATTAGCAATTTCAGAGACATAGGTGTGGACAATCAAGTCTTATAAGGACCAGGTGGTTCTAATTAGCAATTCCAGTGACACAGGTATGGCCAATCAAGGCAAATTTGGACCATGGGCGTCTAATTAGCAATTTCAGTGGCACAGTTGTGGCCAATCAAGGATAACTCGGACCAGGTGTGTCTAATTAGGAATTGCAGTGACACAGGTTTGATCAATCAAGGCTAATTAGGACCAGGTGCGTCTAATTAGTAATTTCAGTGACACAGGTGTGGCCAATCAAGGATAATTATGCCCACGTGCTTCTAATTAGTAATTTCAGTGACACAGGTGTGGCCAGTCAAGGCTAATTAGGACCAGGTGCTTCTAATTAGCAATTTCAGTGACACAGTGTGGCCAATCAAGGCTAATTAGGACCGCCTGCGTCTAATTAGTCATTTCAGTGAAAGAGGTTTGGCCAATCAAGGCCAGTTAGGACCAGGTGTTTTTAATTAGCAACAATCAAGGCAAATTAGCACCTGGTGTTTCTTTATCAATTTCAGTGACACAGGTGTGGACATCCAAGTCTATGTAGGACCAGGTTTTTCCAATTAGCAATTTCAGTGGCACAGGTGTGGACAATCAAGGCTAGTTTGGACCAGGTGTTTCTAATTAGAAATTTCAGGGAAACAGGTGTGGACAATCAAGTCTAGTTTCGACCAGGTGTTTCTATTAGTGACAATCAAGGCTAATTAGCACCTGGTGTTTCAAATTAGCAATTTCAGAGACATAGGTGTGGACAAACAAGTCTAATAAGGACCAGGTGGTTCTAATTAGCAATTCCAGTGACACAGGTGTGGACAATCAAGGCTGATTAGGACCAGGTGCGTCTAATTAGCAATTTCAGTGACACAGGTGTGGTGAATCAAGCCAAATTCGGAACAGGTGCTTCTAAATAGCAATGTCAGTGACACAGGTGTGGACAACCAAGGCTATGTAGGACCAGGTTTATCCAATTAGCAATTTCAGTGACACAGAGGTGTACAATCAAGGCTAATTAGGACCTCCTGTGTCTAATTAGAAATTTCAGTTACACAGGTGTGGCCTATCAGAGCTAATTTTGACCAAGTGTTTCTAATTAGCGAAAATGAAGGCTAATTATGACCTGGTGTTTCTAATTAGCAATTTCAGTGGCACAGGTGTGGACAATCAAGGCTAATTAGGACCAGGATTTTCTAATTAGCACTTTCAGTGACGCAGGTCTGGACAATCAATGCTGATTAGGACCACCAGCGTCTAATTAGCAATTTCAGTGACACAGGTGTGGACAATCAAGGCTAATTAGGAACACCTGCGTCTAATTAGCCATTTCATTAAAAGAGGTGTGGCCATTCAAGGCCAGTTACGGCCAGGTGTTTCTAATTACCAACAATCAAGGCTAATTAGCACCTGGTGTTTCTTTATCAATTTCCATGACACAGGTGTGGACAACCAAGTCTATGTAGGACCAGGTTTTTCCAATTAGCAATTTCAGTGGCACAGGTGTGGACAATCAAGGCTAATTAGGACCAAGTCGTCTAATTATCAATTTCAGTGGCACAGGTGTAGACAATCAAGGCTAGTTTGGACCAGGTGTTTCTAATTAGAAATTTCAGGGAAACATGTGTGTACGATCAACTCTAGTTTCGACCAGGTGTTTCTAATTAGTGACAATCAAGGCTAATTAGCACCTAGTGTTTCAAATTAGCAATTTCAGAGACATAGGTGTGGACAATCAAGGCTAATTAGGACTAGGTGGTTCCAATTAGCAATTTCAGTGACACAGGTGTGGAAAACCAAGGCTAATTAGGACCAGGTTTTTCTAATTAGCAATTTCTCAGACACAGGTGTGGCCAATCAATCCTAATAAGGATCAAGTGCGTCTAATTAGCAATTTCAGTGAAAAAGATATAGACAATCAAGGCTACTTAGGACCAGGTGCGACTAATTAGCAATTTCAGTGTCACAGGTGGAGCCAATCAAGGCCAATTAGTACCAGGTGCATGAAATTAGCAATTTCAGGGATACAGGTTTGGCCAATAAGGGCTAATTAGGACCAGGTGCGTCTAATTAGCAATTTCAGTGCAAAAGGTGTGACCAATCAAGGCTAATTTGGACCAAGTGTTTCAAATTAGCAATTTCAGGGACACAGGTGTGGTGAATCAAGCCTAGTTCGGAACAGGTGCGTCTAATTAGCAATTTCAGTGACACAGGTGTGGCCAATCAAGGCAAATTTGGAACATGTGCATCTAATTAGCAATTTCAGTGGCACAGTTGTGGCCAATCAAGGATAATTCGGACCAGGTGCGTCTAATTACGAATTGCAGTGACACAGGTTTGAAAAATCAAGGCTAATTAGGACCAGGTGCGTCTAATTAGCCATTTCAGTGACACAGGTATGTCCATTCAAGGATAATTATGCCCACGTGCTTCTAATTAGCAATTTCTCTGACACAGTTGTGGCCAATCAAGGCTAATTAGGACCAGGTGCTTCTAATTAGCAATTTCAGTGCCACAGTGTGGAAAATCAAGGCTAATTAGGACCGCCTGCATCTAATTAGTCATTTCAGTGAAAGAGGTTTGGCCAATCAAGGCCAGTTAGGACCAGGTGTTTCTAATTGGCAACAATCAAGGCAAATTAGCACCTGGTGTTTCTTTATTAATTTCAGTGACACAGGTGTGGACAACCAAGGCTATGTAGGACCAGGTTTTTCCAATTAGCAATTTCAGTGACACAGAGGTGGACAATCAAGGCTAATTAGGACCTCCTGTGTCTAATTAGCAATTTCAGTGACACAGTTGTGGCCAATCAAGGCTAATTAGGAACAGGTGCTTCTAATTAGCAATTTCAGTGACACAGTGTGGACAATCAAGGCTAATTAGGACCGCCTGTATCTAATTAGTCATTTCAGTGAAAGAGGTTTGGCCAATCAAGGCCAGTTAGGACCAGGTGTATCTAATTAGCAACAATCAAGGCAAATTAGCACCTGGTGTTTCTTTATCAATTTCAGTGACACAGGTGTGGACAACCAAGGCTATGTAGGACCAGGTTTTTCTAATTAGCAATTTCAGTGACACAGGTGTGGAAAATCAAGGCTAATTAGGACCAGGATTTTCTAATTAGCACTTTCCGTGACGCAGGTCTGGACAATCAATGCTGATTAGGACCACCAGCGTCTAATTAGCAATTTCAGTGACACAGGTGCGGACAATCAAGGCTAATTAGGAACACCTGCGTCTAATTAGCCATTTCAGTAAAAGAGGTGTGGCCATTCAAGGCCAGTTACGGCCAGGTGTTTCTAATTACCAACAATCAAGGCTAATTAGCACCTGGTGTTTCTTTATCAATTTCAGTGACACAGGTGTGGACAACCAAGTCTATGTAGGACCAGGTTTTTCCAATTAGCAATTTCAGTGGCACAGGTGTGGACAATCAAGGCTAGTTTGGACCAGGTGTTTCTAACTAGAAATTTCAGGGAAACAGGTGTGGACAATCAAGTCTAGTTTCGACCAGGTGTTTCTAATTAGTGACAATCAAGGCTAATTAGCACCTGGTGTTTCAAATTAGCAATTTCAGAGACATAGGTGTGGACAATCAAGGCTAATAAGGACCAGGTGGTTCTAATTAGCAATTCCAGTGACACAGATGTGGACAATCAAGGCTAATTAGGACCACGTGCATCTAATTAGCAATTTCTGTGACACAGGTGTGGTGAATCAAGCCTAATTCGAAACAGGTGCGTCTAATTAGCAATTTCAGTGACACAGGTGTGGCCAATCAAGGATAATTATGCCCACGTGCTTCTAAGTAGCAATTTCTCTGACACAGGTGTGACAAATCAAGGCTAATTAGGACCAGGTGCTTCTAATTAGCAATTTCAGTGACACAGTGTGGACAATCAAGGCTAATTAGGACCGCCTGCGTCTAATTAGTCATTTCCGTGAAAGGGGTTTGGCCAATCAAGGCCAGTTAGGACCAGGTGTTTCTAATTAGCACCAATCAAGGCAAATTAGCACCTGGTGTTTCAAATTAGCAATTTCAGAGACATAGGTGTGGACAATCAACGCTAATTAGGACCAGTTTTTCTAATTAGTAATTTCAGTGACACAGGTGTGGACAATCAAGTCTAGTTAGGACCAGGACGGTCTAATTAGCAATTTCAGTGGCACAGGTGTGGACAATCAAGGCTAAGTTGGACCAGGTGTTTCTAATTAGAAATTTCAGGGAAACAGGTGTGGACAATCAGGTCTAGTTTCGACCAGTTATTTCTAATTAGTGACAATCAAGGCTAATTAGCACCTGGTGTTTCAAATTAGCAATTTCAGAGACATAGGTGTGGACAATCAAGTCTTATAAGGACCAGGTGGTTCTAATTAGCAATTCCAGTGACACAGGTATGGCCAATCAAGGCAAATTTGGACCATGGGCGTCTAATTAGCAATTTCAGTGGCACAGTTGTGGCCAATCAAGGATAACTCGGACCAGGTGTGTCTAATTAGGAATTGCAGTGACACAGGTTTGATCAATCAAGGCTAATTAGGACCAGGTGCGTCTAATTAGTAATTTCAGTGACACAGGTGTGGCCAATCAAGGATAATTATGCCCACGTGCTTCTAATTAGTAATTTCAGTGACACAGGTGTGGCCAGTCAAGGCTAATTAGGACCAGGTGCTTCTAATTAGCAATTTCAGTGACACAGTGTGGCCAATCAAGGCTAATTAGGACCGCCTGCGTCTAATTAGTCATTTCAGTGAAAGATGTTTGGCCAATCAAGGCCAGTTAGGACCAGGTGTTTTTAATTAGCAACAATCAAGGCAAATTAGCACCTGGTGTTTCTTTATCAATTTCAGTGACACAGGTGTGGACATCCAAGTCTATGTAGGACCAGGTTTTTCCAATTAGCAATTTCAGTGGCACAGGTGTGGACAATCAAGGCTAGTTTGGACCAGGTGTTTCTAATTAGAAATTTCAGGGAAACAGGTGTGGACAATCAAGTCTAGTTTCGACCAGGTGTTTCTATTAGTGACAATCAAGGCTAATTAGCACCTGGTGTTTCAAATTAGCAATTTCAGAGACATAGGTGTGGACAAACAAGTCTAATAAGGACCAGGTGGTTCTAATTAGCAATTCCAGTGACACAGGTGTGGACAATCAAGGCTGATTAGGACCAGGTGCGTCTAATTAGCAATTTCAGTGACACAGGTGTGGTGAATCAAGCCAAATTCGGAACAGGTGCTTCTAAATAGCAATGTCAGTGACACAGGTGTGGACAACCAAGGCTATGTAGGACCAGGTTTATCCAATTAGCAATTTCAGTGACACAGAGGTGTACAATCAAGGCTAATTAGGACCTCCTGTGTCTAATTAGAAATTTCAGTTACACAGGTGTGGCCGATCAGAGCTAATTTTGACCAAGTGTTTCTAATTAGCGAAAATGAAGGCTAATTATGACCTGGTGTTTCTAATTAGCAATTTCAGTGGCACAGGTGTGGACAATCAAGGCTAATTAGGACCAGGATTTTCTAATTAGCACTTTCAGTGACGCAGGTCTGGACAATCAATGCTGATTAGGACCACCAGCGTCTAATTAGCAATTTCAGTGACACAGGTGTGGACAATCAAGGCTAATTAGGAACACCTGCGTCTAATTAGCCATTTCATTAAAAGAGGTGTGGCCATTCAAGGCCAGTTACGGCCAGGTGTTTCTAATTACCAACAATCAAGGCTAATTAGCACCTGGTGTTTCTTTATCAATTTCCATGACACAGGTGTGGACAACCAAGTCTATGTAGGACCAGGTTTTTCCAATTAGCAATTTCAGTGGCACAGGTGTGGACAATCAAGTCTAATTAGGACCAAGTCGTCTAATTATCAATTTCAGTGGCACAGGTGTAGACAATCAAGGCTAGTTTGGACCAGGTGTTTCTAATTAGAAATTTCAGGGAAACATGTGTGTACGATCAACTCTAGTTTCGACCAGGTGTTTCTAATTAGTGACAATCAAGGCTAATTAGCACCTAGTGTTTCAAATTAGCAATTTCAGAGACATAGGTGTGGACAATCAAGGCTAATTAGGACTAGGTGGTTCCAATTAGCAATTTCAGTGACACAGGTGTGGAAAACCAAGGCTAATTAGGACCAGGTTTTTCTAATTAGCAATTTCTCAGACACAGGTGTGGCCAATCAATCCTAATAAGGATCAAGTGCGTCTAATTAGCAATTTCAGTGAAAAAGATGTAGACAATCAAGGCTACTTAGGACCAAGGTGCGACTAATTAGCAATTTCAGTGTCACAGGTGGAGCCAATCAAGGCCAATTAGTACCAGGTGCATGAAATTAGCAATTTCAGGGATACAGGTTTGGCCAATAAGGGCTAATTAGGACCAGGTGCGTCTAATTAGCAATTTCAGTGCAAAAGGTGTGACCAATCAAGGCTAATTTGGACCAAGTGTTTCAAATTAGCAATTTCAGGGACACAGGTGTGGTGAATCAAGCCTAGTTCGGAACAGGTGCGTCTAATTAGCAATTTCAGTGACACAGGTGTGGCCAATCAAGGCAAATTTGGAACATGTGCATCTAATTAGCAATTTCAGTGGCACAGTTGTGGCCAATCAAGGATAATTCGGACCAGGTGCGTCTAATTACGAATTGCAGTGACACAGGTTTGAAAAATCAAGGCTAATTAGGACCAGGTGCGTCTAATTAGCCATTTCAGTGACACAGGTATGTCCATTCAAGGATAATTATGCCCACGTGCTTCTAATTAGCAATTTCTCTGACACAGTTGTGGCCAATCAAGGCTAATTAGGACCAGGTGCTTCTAATTAGCAATTTCAGTGCCACAGTGTGGAAAATCAAGGCTAATTAGGACCGCCTGCATCTAATTAGTCATTTCAGTGAAAGAGGTTTGGCCAATCAAGGCCAGTTAGGACCAGGTGTTTCTAATTGGCAACAATCAAGGCAAATTAGCACCTGGTGTTTCTTTATTAATTTCAGTGACACAGGTGTGGACAACCAAGGCTATGTAGGACCAGGTTTTTCCAATTAGCAATTTCAGTGACACAGAGGTGGACAATCAAGGCTAATTAGGACCTCCTGTGTCTAATTAGCAATTTCAGTGACACAGTTGTGGCCAATCAAGGCTAATTAGGAACAGGTGCTTCTAATTAGCAATTTCAGTGACACAGTGTGGACAATCAAGGCTAATTAGGACCGCCTGTATCTAATTAGTCATTTCAGTGAAAGAGGTTTGGCCAATCAAGGCCAGTTAGGACCAGGTGTATCTAATTAGCAACAATCAAGGCAAATTAGCACCTGGTGTTTCTTTATCAATTTCAGTGACACAGGTGTGGACAACCAAGGCTATGTAGGACCAGGTTTTTCTAATTAGCAATTTCAGTGACACAGGTGTGGAAAATCAAGGCTAATTAGGACCAGGATTTTCTAATTAGCACTTTCCGTGACGCAGGTCTGGACAATCAATGCTGATTAGGACCACCAGCGTCTAATTAGCAATTTCAGTGACACAGGTGCGGACAATCAAGGCTAATTAGGAACACCTGCGTCTAATTAGCCATTTCAGTAAAAGAGGTGTGGCCATTCAAGGCCAGTTACGGCCAGGTGTTTCTAATTACCAACAATCAAGGCTAATTAGCACCTGGTGTTTCTTTATCAATTTCAGTGACACAGGTGTGGACAACCAAGTCTATGTAGGACCAGGTTTTTCCAATTAGCAATTTCAGTGGCACAGGTGTGGACAATCAAGGCTAGTTTGGACCAGGTGTTTCTAACTAGATAGTTTCGACCAGGTGTTTCTAATTAGTGACCATCAAGGCTAATTAGCACCTGGTGTTTCAAATTAGCAATTTCAGAGACATAGGTGTGGACAATCAAGGCTAATAAGGACCAGGTGGTTCTAATTAGCAATTCCAGTGACACAGATGTGGACAATCAAGGCTAATTAGGACCACGTGCATCTAATTAGCATTTCTGTGACACAGGTGTGGTGAATCAAGCCTAATTCGAAACAGGTGCGTCTAATTAGCAATTTCAGTGACACAGGTGTGGCCAATCAAGGATAATTATGCCCACGTGCTTCTAAGTAGCAATTTCTCTGACACAGGTGTGACAAATCAAGGCTAATTAGGACCAGGTGCTTCTAATTAGCAATTTCAGTGACACAGTGTGGACAATCAAGGCTAATTAGGACCGCCTGCGTCTAATTAGTCATTTCCGTGAAAGGGGTTTGGCCAATCAAAGCCAGTTAGGACCAGGTGTTTCTAATTAGCACCAATCAAGGCAAATTAGCACCTGGTGTTTCAAATTAGCAATTTCAGAGACATAGGTGTGGACAATCAACGCTAATTAGGACCAGTTTTTCTAATTAGTAATTTCAGTGACACAGGTGTGGACAATCAAGTCTAATTAGGACCAGGACGGTCTAATTAGCAATTTCAGTGGCACAGGTGTGGACAATCAAGGCTAGGTTGGACCAGGTGTTTCTAATTAGAAATTTCAGGGAAACAGGTGTGGACAATCAGGTCTAGTTTCGACCAGTTATTTCTAATTAGTGACAATCAAGGCTAATTAGCACCTGGTGTTTCAAATTAGCAATTTCAGAGACATAGGTGTGGACAATCAAGTCTTATAAGGACCAGGTGGTTCTAATTAGCAATTCCAGTGACACAGGTATGGCCAATCAAGGCAAATTTGGACCATGGGCGTCTAATTAGCAATTTCAGTGGCACAGTTGTGGCCAATCAAGGATAACTCGGACCAGGTGTGTCTAATTAGGAATTGCAGTGACACAGGTTTGATCAATCAAGGCTAATTAGGACCAGGTGCGTCTAATTAGTAATTTCAGTGACACAGGTGTGGCCAATCAAGGATAATTATGCCCACGTGCTTCTAATTAGTAATTTCAGTGACACAGGTGTGGCCAGTCAAGGCTAATTAGGACCAGGTGCTTCTAATTAGCAATTTCAGTGACACAGTGTGGCCAATCAAGGCTAATTAGGACCGCCTGCGTCTAATTAGTCATTTCAGTGAAAGAGGTTTGGCCAATCAAGGCCAGTTAGGACCAGGTGTTTTTAATTAGCAACAATCAAGGCAAATTAGCACCTGGTGTTTCTTTATCAATTTCAGTGACACAGGTGTGGACATCCAAGTCTATTTAGGACCAGGTTTTTCCAATTAGCAATTTCAGTGGCACAGGTGTGGACAATCAAGGCTAGTTTGGACCAGGTGTTTCTAATTAGAAATTTCAGGGAAACAGGTGTGGACAATCAAGTCTAGTTTCGACCAGGTGTTTCTATTAGTGACAATCAAGGCTAATTAGCACCTGGTGTTTCAAATTAGCAATTTCAGAGACATAGGTGTGGACAAACAAGTCTAATAAGGACCAGGTGGTTCTAATTAGCAATTCCAGTGACACAGGTGTGGACAATCAAGGCTGATTAGGACCAGGTGCCTCTAATTAGCAATTTCAGTGACACAGGTGTGGTGAATCAAGCCAAATTCGGAACAGGTGCTTCTAAATAGCAATGTCAGTGACACAGGTGTGGACAACCAAGGCTATGTAGGACCAGGTTTATCCAATTAGCAATTTCAGTGACACAGAGGTGTACAATCAAGGCTAATTAGGACCTCCTGTGTCTAATTAGAAATTTCAGTTACACAGGTGTGGCCTATCAGAGCTAATTTTGACCAAGTGTTTCTAATTAGCGAAAATGAAGGCTAATTATGACCTGGTGTTTCTAATTAGCAATTTCAGTGGCACAGGTGTGGACAATCAAGGCTAATTAGGACCAGGATTTTCTAATTAGCACTTTCAGTGACACAGGTCTGGACAATCAATGCTGATTAGGACCACCAGCGTCTAATTAGCAATTTCAGTGACACAGGTGTGGACAATTAAGGCTAATTAGGAACACCTGCGTCTAATTAGCCATTTCATTAAAAGAGGTGTGGCCATTCAAGGCCAGTTACGGCCAGGTGTTTCTAATTACCAACAATCAAGGCTAATTAGCACCTGGTGTTTCTTTATCAATTTCCATGACACGGTGTGGACAACCAAGTCTATGTAGGACCAGGTTTTTCCAATTAGCAATTTCAGTGGCACAGGTGTGGACAATCAAGGCTAATTAGGACCAAGTCGTCTAATTATCAATTTCAGTGGCACAGGTGTAGACAATCAAGGCTAGTTTGGACCAGGTGTTTCTAATTAGAAATTTCAGGGAAACATGTGTGTACGATCAACTCTAGTTTCGACCAGGTGTTTCTAATTAGTGACAATCAAGGCTAATTAGCACCTAGTGTTTCAAATTAGCAATTTCAGAGACATAGGTGTGGACAATCAAGGCTAATTAGGACTAGGTGGTTCCAATTCGCAATTTCAGTGACACAGGTGTGGAAAACCAAGGCTAATTAGGACCAAGTGCGTCTAATTAGCAATTTCAGTGAAAAAGATATAGACAATCAAGGCTACTTAGGACCAGGTGCGACTAATTAGCAATTTCAGTGTCACAGGTGGAGCCAATCAAGGCCAATTAGTACCAGGTGCATGAAATTAGCAATTTCAGGGATACAGGTTTGGCCAATAAGGGCTAATTAGGACCAGGTGCGTCTAATTAGCAATTTCAGTGCAAAAGGTGTGACCAATCAAGGCTAATTTGGACCAAGTGTTTCAAATTAGCAATTTCAGGGACACAGGTGTGGTGAATCAAGCCTAGTTCGGAACAGGTGCGTCTAATTAGCAATTTCAGTGACACAGGTGTGGCCAATCAAGGCAAATTTGGAACATGTGCATCTAATTAGCAATTTCAGTGGCACAGTTGTGGCCAATCAAGGATAATTCGGACCAGGTGCGTCTAATTACGAATTGCAGTGACACAGGTTTGAAAAATCAAGGCTAATTAGGACCAGGTGCGTCTAATTAGCCATTTCAGTGACACAGGTATGTCCATTCAAGGATAATTATGCCCACGTGCTTCTAATTAGCAATTTCTCTGACACAGTTGTGGCCAATCAAGGCTAATTAGGACCAGGTGCTTCTAATTAGCAATTTCAGTGCCACAGTGTGGAAAATCAAGGCTAATTAGGACCGCCTGCATCTAATTAGTCATTTCAGTGAAAGAGGTTTGGCCAATCAAGGCCAGTTAGGACCAGGTGTTTCTAATTGGCAACAATCAAGGCAAATTAGCACCTGGTGTTTCTTTATTAATTTCAGTGACACAGGTGTGGACAACCAAGGCTATGTAGGACCAGGTTTTTCCAATTAGCAATTTCAGTGACACAGAGGTGGACAATCAAGGCTAATTAGGACCTCCTGTGTCTAATTAGCAATTTCAGTGACACAGTTGTGGCCAATCAAGGCTAATTAGGAACAGGTGCTTCTAATTAGCAATTTCAGTGACACAGTGTGGACAATCAAGGCTAATTAGGACCGCCTGTATCTAATTAGTCATTTCAGTGAAAGAGGTTTGGCCAATCAAGGCCAGTTAGGACCAGGTGTATCTAATTAGCAACAATCAAGGCAAATTAGCACCTGGTGTTTCTTTATCAATTTCAGTGACACAGGTGTGGACAACCAAGGCTATGTAGGACCAGGTTTTTCTAATTAGCAATTTCAGTGACACAGGTGTGGAAAATCAAGGCTAATTAGGACCAGGATTTTCTAATTAGCACTTTCCGTGACGCAGGTCTGGACAATCAATGCTGATTAGGACCACCAGCGTCTAATTAGCAATTTCAGTGACACAGGTGCGGACAATCAAGGCTAATTAGGAACACCTGCGTCTAATTAGCCATTTCAGTAAAAGAGGTGTGGCCATTCAAGGCCAGTTACGGCCAGGTGTTTCTAATTACCAACAATCAAGGCTAATTAGCACCTGGTGTTTCTTTATCAATTTCAGTGACACAGGTGTGGACAACCAAGTCTATGTAGGACCAGGTTTTTCCAATTAGCAATTTCAGTGGCACAGGTGTGGACAATCAAGGCTAGTTTGGACCAGGTGTTTCTATTTAGAAATTTCAGGGAAACAGGTGTGGACAATCAAGTCTAGTTTCGACCAGGTGTTTCTAATTAGTGACCATCAAGGCTAATTAGCACCTGGTGTTTCAAATTAGCAATTTCAGAGACATAGGTGTGGACAATCAAGGCTAATAAGGACCAGGTGGTTCTAATTAGCAATTCCAGTGACACAGATGTGGACAATCAAGGCTAATTAGGACCACGTGCATCTAATTAGCAATTTCTGTGACACAGGTGTGGTGAATCAAGCCTAATTCGAAACAGGTGCGTCTAATTAGCAATTTCAGTGACACAGGTGTGGCCAATCAAGGATAATTATGCCCACGTGCTTCTAAGTAGCAATTTCTCTGACACAGGTGTGACAAATCAAGGCTAATTAGGACCAGGTGCTTCTAATTAGCAATTTCAGTGACACAGTGTGGACAATCAAGGCTAATTAGGACCGCCTGCGTCTAATTAGTCATTTCCGTGAAAGGGGTTTGGCCAATCAAGGCCAGTTAGGACCAGGTGTTTCTAATTAGCACCAATCAAGGCAAATTAGCACCTGGTGTTTCAAATTAGCAATTTCAGAGACATAGGTGTGGACAATCAACGCTAATTAGGACCAGTTTTTCTAATTAGTAATTTCAGTGACACAGGTGTGGACAATCAAGTCTAATTAGGACCAGGACGGTCTAATTAGCAATTTCAGTGGCACAGGTGTGGACAATCAAGGCTAGGTTGGACCAGGTGTTTCTAATTAGAAATTTCAGGGAAACAGGTGTGGACAATCAGGTCTAGTTTCGACCAGGTGTTTCTAATTAGTGACAATCAAGGCTAATTAGCACCTAGTGTTTCAAATTAGCAATTTCAGAGACATAGGTGTGGACAATCAAGGCTAATTAGGACTAGGTGGTTCCAATTAGCAATTTCAGTGACACAGGTGTGGAAAACCAAGGCTAATTAGGACCAGGTTTTTCTAATTAGCAATTTCTCAGACACAGGTGTGGCCAATCAATCCTAATAAGGATCAAGTGCGTCTAATTAGCAATTTCAGTGAAAAAGATATAGACAATCAAGGCTACTTAGGACCAAGTGCAACTAATTAGCAATTTCAGTGTCACAGGTGGAGCCAATCAAGGCCAATTAGTACCAGGTGCATGAAATTAGCAATTTCAGGGACACAGGTTTGGCCAATAAGGGCTAATTAGGACCAGGTGCGTCTAATTAGCAATTTCAGTGCAAAAGGTGTGACCAATCAAGGCTAATTTGGACCAAGTGTTTCAAATTAGCAATTTCAGGGACACAGGTGTGGTGAATCAAGCCTAGTTCGGAACAGGTGCGTCTAATTAGCAATTTCAGTGACACAGGTGTGGCCAATCAAGGCAAATTTGGAACATGTGCATCTAATTAGCAATTTCAGTGGCACAGTTGTGGCCAATCAAGGATAATTCGGACCAGGTGCGTCTAATTACGAATTGCAGTGACACAGGTTTGAAAAATCAAGGCTAATTAGGACCAGGTGCGTCTAATTAGCAATTTCAGTGACACAGGTGTGGTGAATCAAGCCAAATTCGGAACAGGTGCTTCTAAATAGCAATGTCAGTGACACAGGTGTGCACAACCAAGGCTATGTAGGACCAGGTTTATCCAATTAGCAATTTCAGTGACACAGAGGTGTACAATCAAGGCTAATTAGGACCTCCTGTGTCTAATTAGAAATTTCAGTTGCACAGGTGTGGCCGATCAGAGCTAATTTTGACCAAGTGTTTCTAATTAGCGAAAATGAAGGCTAATTATGACCTGGTGTTTCTAATTAGCAATTTCAGTGGCACAGGTGTGGACAATCAAGGCTAATTAGGACCGGGATTTTCTAATTAGCACTTTCAGTGACGCAGGTCTGGACAATCAATGCTGATTAGGACCACCAGCGTCTAATTAGCAATTTCAGTGACACAGGTGTGGACAATCAAGGCTAATTAGGAACACCTGCGTCTAATTAGCCATTTCATTAAAAGAGGTGTGGCCATTCAAGGCCAGTTACGGCCAGGTGTTTCTAATTACCAACAATCAAGGCTAATTAGCACCTGGTGTTTCTTTATCAATTTCCATGACACAGGTGTGGACAACCAAGTCTATGTAGGACCAGGTTTTTCCAATTAGCAATTTCAGTGGCACAGGTGTGGACAATCAAGTCTAATTAGGACCAAGTCGTCTAATTATCAATTTCAGTGGCACAGGTGTAGACAATCAAGGCTAGTTTGGACCAGGTGTTTCTAATTAGAAATTTCAGGGAAACATGTGTGTACGATCAACTCTAGTTTCGACCAGGTGTTTCTAATTAGTGACAATCAAGGCTAATTAGCACCTAGTGTTTCAAATTAGCAATTTCAGAGACATAGGTGTGGACAATCAAGGCTAATTAGGACTAGGTGGTTCCAATTAGCAATTTCAGTGACACAGGTGTGGAAAACCAAGGCTAATTAGGACCAGGTTTTTCTAATTAGCAATTTCTCAGACACAGGTGTGGCCAATCAATCCTAATAAGGATCAAGTGCGTCTAATTAGCAATTTCAGTGAAAAAGATGTAGACAATCAAGGCTACTTAGGACCAAGTGCGACTAATTAGCAATTTCAGTGTCACAGGTGGAGCCAATCAAGGCCAATTAGTACCAGGTGCATGAAATTAGCAATTTCAGGGATACAGGTTTGGCCAATAAGGGCTAATTAGGACCAGGTGCGTCTAATTAGCAATTTCAGTGCAAAAGGTGTGACCAATCAAGGCTAATTTGGACCAAGTGTTTCAAATTAGCAATTTCAGGGACACAGGTGTGGTGAATCAAGCCTAGTTCGGAACAGGTGCGTCTAATTAGCAATTTCAGTGACACAGGTGTGGCCAATCAAGGCAAATTTGGAACATGTGCATCTAATTAGCAATTTCAGTGGCACAGTTGTGGCCAATCAAGGATAATTCGGACCAGGTGCGTCTAATTACGAATTGCAGTGACACAGGTTTGAAAAATCAAGGCTAATTAGGACCAGGTGCGTCTAATTAGCCATTTCAGTGACACAGGTATGTCCATTCAAGGATAATTATGCCCACGTGCTTCTAATTAGCAATTTCTCTGACACAGTTGTGGCCAATCAAGGCTAATTAGGACCAGGTGCTTCTAATTAGCAATTTCAGTGCCACAGTGTGGAAAATCAAGGCTAATTAGGACCGCCTGCATCTAATTAGTCATTTCAGTGAAAGAGGTTTGGCCAATCAAGGCCAGTTAGGACCAGGTGTTTCTAATTGGCAACAATCAAGGCAAATTAGCACCTGGTGTTTCTTTATTAATTTCAGTGACACAGGTGTGGACAACCAAGGCTATGTAGGACCAGGTTTTTCCAATTAGCAATTTCAGTGACACAGAGGTGGACAATCAAGGCTAATTAGGACCTCCTGTGTCTAATTAGCAATTTCAGTGACACAGTTGTGGCCAATCAAGGCTAATTAGGAACAGGTGCTTCTAATTAGCAATTTCAGTGACACAGTGTGGACAATCAAGGCTAATTAGGACCGCCTGTATCTAATTAGTCATTTCAGTGAAAGAGGTTTGGCCAATCAAGGCCAGTTAGGACCAGGTGTATCTAATTAGCAACAATCAAGGCAAATTAGCACCTGGTGTTTCTTTATCAATTTCAGTGACACAGGTGTGGACAACCAAGGCTATGTAGGACCAGGTTTTTCTAATTAGCAATTTCAGTGACACAGGTGTGGAAAATCAAGGCTAATTAGGACCAGGATTTTCTAATTAGCACTTTCCGTGACGCAGGTCTGGACAATCAATGCTGATTAGGACCACCAGCGTCTAATTAGCAATTTCAGTGACACAGGTGCGGACAATCAAGGCTAATTAGGAACACCTGCGTCTAATTAGCCATTTCAGTAAAAGAGGTGTGGCCATTCAAGGCCAGTTACGGCCAGGTGTTTCTAATTACCAACAATCAAGGCTAATTAGCACCTGGTGTTTCTTTATCAATTTCAGTGACACAGGTGTGGACAACCAAGTCTATGTAGGACCAGGTTTTTCCAATTAGCAATTTCAGTGGCACAGGTGTGGACAATCAAGGCTAGTTTGGACCAGGTGTTTCTATTTAGAAATTTCAGGGAAACAGGTGTGGACAATCAAGTCTAGTTTCGACCAGGTGTTTCTAATTAGTGACCATCAAGGCTAATTAGCACCTGGTGTTTTCAAATTAGCAATTTCAGAGACATAGGTGTGGACAATCAAGGCTAATAAGGACCAGGTGGTTCTAATTAGCAATTCCAGTGACACAGATGTGGACAATCAAGGCTAATTAGGACCACGTGCATCTAATTAGCAATTTCTGTGACACAGGTGTGGTGAATCAAGCCTAATTCGAAACAGGTGCGTCTAATTAGCAATTTCAGTGACACAGGTGTGGCCAATCAAGGATAATTATGCCCACGTGCTTCTAAGTAGCAATTTCTCTGACACAGGTGTGACAAATCAAGGCTAATTAGGACCAGGTGCTTCTAATTAGCAATTTCAGTGACACAGTGTGGACAATCAAGGCTAATTAGGACCGCCTGCGTCTAATTAGTCATTTCCGTGAAAGGGGTTTGGCCAATCAAGGCCAGTTAGGACCAGGTGTTTCTAATTAGCACCAATCAAGGCAAATTAGCACCTGGTGTTTCAAATTAGCAATTTCAGAGACATAGGTGTGGACAATCAACGCTAATTAGGACCAGTTTTTCTAATTAGTAATTTCAGTGACACAGGTGTGGACAATCAAGTCTAATTAGGACCAGGACGGTCTAATTAGCAATTTCAGTGGCACAGGTGTGGACAATCAAGGCTAGGTTGGACCAGGTGTTTCTAATTAGAAATTTCAGGGAAACAGGTGTGGACAATCAGGTCTAGTTTCGACCAGGTGTTTCTAATTAGTGACAATCAAGGCTAATTAGCACCTAGTGTTTCAAATTAGCAATTTCAGAGACATAGGTGTGGACAATCAAGGCTAATTAGGACTAGGTGGTTCCAATTAGCAATTTCAGTGACACAGGTGTGGAAAACCAAGGCTAATTAGGACCAGGTTTTTCTAATTAGCAATTTCTCAGACACAGGTGTGGCCAATCAATCCTAATAAGGATCAAGTGCGTCTAATTAGCAATTTCAGTGAAAAAGATATAGACAATCAAGGCTACTTAGGACCAAGTGCAACTAATTAGCAATTTCAGTGTCACAGGTGGAGCCAATCAAGGCCAATTAGTACCAGGTGCATGAAATTAGCAATTTCAGGGACACAGGTTTGGCCAATAAGGGCTAATTAGGACCAGGTGCGTCTAATTAGCAATTTCAGTGCAAAAGGTGTGACCAATCAAGGCTAATTTGGACCAAGTGTTTCAAATTAGCAATTTCAGGGACACAGGTGTGGTGAATCAAGCCTAGTTCGGAACAGGTGCGTCTAATTAGCAATTTCAGTGACACAGGTGTGGCCAATCAAGGCAAATTTGGAACATGTGCATCTAATTAGCAATTTCAGTGGCACAGTTGTGGCCAATCAAGGATAATTCGGACCAGGTGCGTCTAATTACGAATTGCAGTGACACAGGTTTGAAAAATCAAGGCTAATTAGGACCAGGTGCGTCTAATTAGCAATTTCAGTGACACAGGTGTGGTGAATCAAGCCAAATTCGGAACAGGTGCTTCTAAATAGCAATGTCAGTGACACAGGTGTGCACAACCAAGGCTATGTAGGACCAGGTTTATCCAATTAGCAATTTCAGTGACACAGAGGTGTACAATCAAGGCTAATTAGGACCTCCTGTGTCTAATTAGAAATTTCAGTTGCACAGGTGTGGCCGATCAGAGCTAATTTTGACCAAGTGTTTCTAATTAGCGAAAATGAAGGCTAATTATGACCTGGTGTTTCTAATTAGCAATTTCAGTGGCACAGGTGTGGACAATCAAGGCTAATTAGGACCGGGATTTTCTAATTAGCACTTTCAGTGACGCAGGTCTGGACAATCAATGCTGATTAGGACCACCAGCGTCTAATTAGCAATTTCAGTGACACAGGTGTGGACAATCAAGGCTAATTAGGAACACCTGCGTCTAATTAGCCATTTCATTAAAAGAGGTGTGGCCATTCAAGGCCAGTTACGGCCAGGTGTTTCTAATTACCAACAATCAAGGCTAATTAGCACCTGGTGTTTCTTTATCAATTTCCATGACACAGGTGTGGACAACCAAGTCTATGTAGGACCAGGTTTTTCCAATTAGCAATTTCAGTGGCACAGGTGTGGACAATCAAGTCTAATTAGGACCAAGTCGTCTAATTATCAATTTCAGTGGCACAGGTGTAGACAATCAAGGCTAGTTTGGACCAGGTGTTTCTAATTAGAAATTTCAGGGAAACATGTGTGTACGATCAACTCTAGTTTCGACCAGGTGTTTCTAATTAGTGACAATCAAGGCTAATTAGCACCTAGTGTTTCAAATTAGCAATTTCAGAGACATAGGTGTGGACAATCAAGGCTAATTAGGACTAGGTGGTTCCAATTAGCAATTTCAGTGACACAGGTGTGGAAAACCAAGGCTAATTAGGACCAGGTTTTTCTAATTAGCAATTTCTCAGACACAGGTGTGGCCAATCAATCCTAATAAGGATCAAGTGCGTCTAATTAGCAATTTCAGTGAAAAAGATGTAGACAATCAAGGCTACTTAGGACCAAGTGCGACTAATTAGCAATTTCAGTGTCACAGGTGGAGCCAATCAAGGCCAATTAGTACCAGGTGCATGAAATTAGCAATTTCAGGGATACAGGTTTGGCCAATAAGGGCTAATTAGGACCAGGTGCGTCTAATTAGCAATTTCAGTGCAAAAGGTGTGACCAATCAAGGCTAATTTGGACCAAGTGTTTCAAATTAGCAATTTCAGGGACACAGGTGTGGTGAATCAAGCCTAGTTCGGAACAGGTGCGTCTAATTAGCAATTTCAGTGACACAGGTGTGGCCAATCAAGGCAAATTTGGAACATGTGCATCTAATTAGCAATTTCAGTGGCACAGTTGTGGCCAATCAAGGATAATTCGGACCAGGTGCGTCTAATTACGAATTGCAGTGACACAGGTTTGAAAAATCAAGGCTAATTAGGACCAGGTGCGTCTAATTAGCCATTTCAGTGACACAGGTATGTCCATTCAAGGATAATTATGCCCACGTGCTTCTAATTAGCAATTTCTCTGACACAGTTGTGGCCAATCAAGGCTAATTAGGACCAGGTGCTTCTAATTAGCAATTTCAGTGCCACAGTGTGGAAAATCAAGGCTAATTAGGACCGCCTGCATCTAATTAGTCATTTCAGTGAAAGAGGTTTGGCCAATCAAGGCCAGTTAGGACCAGGTGTTTCTAATTGGCAACAATCAAGGCAAATTAGCACCTGGTGTTTCTTTATTAATTTCAGTGACACAGGTGTGGACAACCAAGGCTATGTAGGACCAGGTTTTTCCAATTAGCAATTTCAGTGACACAGAGGTGGACAATCAAGGCTAATTAGGACCTCCTGTGTCTAATTAGCAATTTCAGTGACACAGTTGTGGCCAATCAAGGCTAATTAGGAACAGGTGCTTCTAATTAGCAATTTCAGTGACACAGTGTGGACAATCAAGGCTAATTAGGACCGCCTGTATCTAATTAGTCATTTCAGTGAAAGAGGTTTGGCCAATCAAGGCCAGTTAGGACCAGGTGTATCTAATTAGCAACAATCAAGGCAAATTAGCACCTGGTGTTTCTTTATCAATTTCAGTGACACAGGTGTGGACAACCAAGGCTATGTAGGACCAGGTTTTTCTAATTAGCAATTTCAGTGACACAGGTGTGGAAAATCAAGGCTAATTAGGACCAGGATTTTCTAATTAGCACTTTCCGTGACGCAGGTCTGGACAATCAATGCTGATTAGGACCACCAGCGTCTAATTAGCAATTTCAGTGACACAGGTGCGGACAATCAAGGCTAATTAGGAACACCTGCGTCTAATTAGCCATTTCAGTAAAAGAGGTGTGGCCATTCAAGGCCAGTTACGGCCAGGTGTTTCTAATTACCAACAATCAAGGCTAATTAGCACCTGGTGTTTCTTTATCAATTTCCGTGACACAGGTGTGGACAACCAAGTCTATGTAGGACCAGGTTTTTCCAATTAGCAATTTCAGTGGCACAGGTGTGGACAATCAAGGCTAGTTTGGACCAGGTGTTTCTAACTAGAAATTTCAGGGAAACAGGTGTGGACAATCAAGTCTAGTTTCGACCAGGTGTTTCTAATTAGTGACAATCAAGGCTAATTAGCACCTGGTGTTTCAAATTAGCAATTTCAGAGACATAGGTGTGGACAATCAAGGCTAATAAGGACCAGGTGGTTCTAATTAGCAATTCCAGTGACACAGATGTGGACAATCAAGGCTAATTAGGACCACGTGCATCTAATTAGCAATTTCTGTGACACAGGTGTGGTGAATCAAGCCTAATTCGAAACAGGTGCGTCTAATTAGCAATTTCAGTGACACAGGTGTGGCCAATCAAGGATAATTATGCCCACGTGCTTCTAAGTAGCAATTTCTCTGACACAGGTGTGACAAATCAAGGCTAATTAGGACCAGGTGCTTCTAATTAGCAATTTCAGTGACACAGTGTGGACAATCAAGGCTAATTAGGACCGCCTGCGTCTAATTAGTCATTTCCGTGAAAGGGGTTTGGCCAATCAAGGCCAGTTAGGACCAGGTGTTTCTAATTAGCACCAATCAAGGCAAATTAGCACCTGGTGTTTCAAATTAGCAATTTCAGAGACATAGGTGTGGACAATCAACGCTAATTAGGACCAGTTTTTCTAATTAGTAATTTCAGTGACACAGGTGTGGACAATCAAGTCTAATTAGGACCAGGACGGTCTAATTAGCAATTTCAGTGGCACAGGTGTGGACAATCAAGGCTAGGTTGGACCAGGTGTTTCTAATTAGAAATTTCAGGGAAACAGGTGTGGACAATCAGGTCTAGTTTCGACCAGTTATTTCTAATTAGTGACAATCAAGGCTAATTAGCACCTGGTGTTTCAAATTAGCAATTTCAGAGACATAGGTGTGGACAATCAAGTCTTATAAGGACCAGGTGGTTCTAATTAGCAATTCCAGTGACACAGGTATGGCCAATCAAGGCAAATTTGGACCATGGGCGTCTAATTAGCAATTTCAGTGGCACAGTTGTGGCCAATCAAGGATAACTCGGACCAGGTGTGTCTAATTAGGAATTGCAGTGACACAGGTTTGATCAATCAAGGCTAATTAGGACCAGGTGCGTCTAATTAGTAATTTCAGTGACACAGGTGTGGCCAATCAAGGATAATTATGCCCACGTGCTTCTAATTAGTAATTTCAGTGACACAGGTGTGGCCAGTCAAGGCTAATTAGGACCAGGTGCTTCTAATTAGCAATTTCAGTGACACAGTGTGGCCAATCAAGGCTAATTAGGACCGCCTGCGTCTAATTAGTCATTTCAGTGAAAGAGGTTTGGCCAATCAAGGCCAGTTAGGACCAGGTGTTTTTAATTAGCAACAATCAAGGCAAATTAGCACCTGGTGTTTCTTTATCAATTTCAGTGACACAGGTGTGGACATCCAAGTCTATGTAGGACCAGGTTTTTCCAATTAGCAATTTCAGTGGCACAGGTGTGGACAATCAAGGCTAGTTTGGACCAGGTGTTTCTAATTAGAAATTTCAGGGAAACAGGTGTGG
The DNA here is from genome assembly GCA_023101885.1 of Typhlomys cinereus. NCBI lineage: Eukaryota > Metazoa > Chordata > Mammalia > Rodentia > Platacanthomyidae > Typhlomys > Typhlomys cinereus. The sequence goes on along the minus strand of JALPQD010000435.1, from coordinate 1,839,508 downwards.
ACAATCAAGTCTAGTTTCGACCAGGTGTTTCTATTAGTGACAATCAAGGCTAATTAGCACCTGGTGTTTCAAATTAGCAATTTCAGAGACATAGGTGTGGACAAACAAGTCTAATAAGGACCAGTTGGTTCTAATTAGCAATTCCAGTGACACAGGTGTGGACAATCAAGGCTGATTAGGACCAGGTGCCTCTAATTAGCAATTTCAGTGACACAGGTGTGGTGAATCAAGCCAAATTCGGAACAGGTGCTTCTAAATAGCAATGTCAGTGACACAGGTGTGGACAACCAAGGCTATGTAGGACCAGGTTTATCCAATTAGCAATTTCAGTGACACAGAGGTGTACAATCAAGGCTAATTAGGACCTCCTGTGTCTAATTAGAAATTTCAGTTACACAGGTGTGGCCTATCAGAGCTAATTTTGACCAAGTGTTTCTAATTAGCGAAAATGAAGGCTAATTATGACCTGGTGTTTCTAATTAGCAATTTCAGTGGCACAGGTGTGGACAATCAAGGCTAATTAGGACCAGGATTTTCTAATTAGCACTTTCAGTGACGCAGGTCTGGACAATCAATGCTGATTAGGACCACCAGCGTCTAATTAGCAATTTCAGTGACACAGGTGTGGACAATCAAGGCTAATTAGGAACACCTGCGTCTAATTAGCCATTTCATTAAAAGAGGTGTGGCCATTCAAGGCCAGTTACGGCCAGGTGTTTCTAATTACCAACAATCAAGGCTAATTAGCACCTGGTGTTTCTTTATCAATTTCCATGACACGGGTGTGGACAACCAAGTCTATGTAGGCCCAGGTTTTTCCAATTAGCAATTTCAGTGGCACAGGTGTGGACAATCAAGGCTAATTAAGACCAAGTCGTCTAATTATCAATTTCAGTGGCACAGGTGTAGACAATCAAGGCTAGTTTGGACCAGGTGTTTCTAATTAGAAATTTCAGGGAAACATGTGTGTACGATCAACTCTAGTTTCGACCAGGTGTTTCTAATTAGTGACAATCAAGGCTAATTAGCACCTAGTGTTTCAAATTAGCAATTTCAGAGACATAGGTGTGGACAATCAAGGCTAATTAGGACTAGGTGGTTCCAATTCGCAATTTCAGTGACACAGGTGTGGAAAACCAAGGCTAATTAGGACCAGGTTTTTCTAATTAGCAATTTCTCAGACACAGGTGTGGCCAATCAATCCTAATAAGGATCAAGTGCGTCTAATTAGCAATTTCAGTGAAAAAGATGTAGACAATCAAGGCTACTTAGGACCAAGTGCGACTAATTAGCAATTTCAGTGTCACAGGTGGAGCCAATCAAGGCCAATTAGTACCAGGTGCATGAAATTAGCAATTTCAGGGATACAGGTTTGGCCAATAAGGGCTAATTAGGACCAGGTGCGTCTAATTAGCAATTTCAGTGCAAAAGGTGTGACCAATCAAGGCTAATTTGGACCAAGTGTTTCAAATTAGCAATTTCAGGGACACAGGTGTGGTGAATCAAGCCTAGTTCGGAACAGGTGCGTCTAATTAGCAATTTCAGTGACACAGGTGTGGCCAATCAAGGCAAATTTGGAACATGTGCATCTAATTAGCAATTTCAGTGGCACAGTTGTGGCCAATCAAGGATAATTCGGACCAGGTGCGTCTAATTACGAATTGCAGTGACACAGGTTTGAAAAATCAAGGCTAATTAGGACCAGGTGCGTCTAATTAGCCATTTCAGTGACACAGGTATATCCATTCAAGGATAATTATGCCCACGTGCTTCTAATTAGCAATTTCTCTGACACAGTTGTGGCCAATCAAGGCTAATTAGGACCAGGTGCTTCTAATTAGCAATTTCAGTGCCACAGTGTGGAAAATCAAGGCTAATTAGGACCGCCTGCATCTAATTAGTCATTTCAGTGAAAGAGGTTTGGCCAATCAAGGCCAGTTAGGACCAGGTGTTTCTAATTGGCAACAATCAAGGCAAATTAGCACCTGGTGTTTCTTTATTAATTTCAGTGACACAGGTGTGGACAACCAAGGCTATGTAGGACCAGGTTTTTCCAATTAGCAATTTCAGTGACACAGAGGTGGACAATCAAGGCTAATTAGGACCTCCTGTGTCTAATTAGCAATTTCAGTGACACAGTTGTGGCCAATCAAGGCTAATTAGGAACAGGTGCTTCTAATTAGCAATTTCAGTGACACAGTGTGGACAATCAAGGCTAATTAGGACCGCCTGTATCTAATTAGTCATTTCAGTGAAAGAGGTTTGGCCAATCAAGGCCAGTTAGGACCAGGTGTATCTAATTAGCAACAATCAAGGCAAATTAGCACCTGGTGTTTCTTTATCAATTTCAGTGACACAGGTGTGGACAACCAAGGCTATGTAGGACCAGGTTTTTCTAATTAGCAATTTCAGTGACACAGGTGTGGAAAATCAAGGCTAATTAGGACCAGGATTTTCTAATTAGCACTTTCCGTGACGCAGGTCTGGACAATCAATGCTGATTAGGACCACCAGCGTCTAATTAGCAATTTCAGTGACACAGGTGCGGACAATCAAGGCTAATTAGGAACACCTGCGTCTAATTAGCCATTTCAGTAAAAGAGGTGTGGCCATTCAAGGCCAGTTACGGCCAGGTGTTTCTAATTACCAACAATCAAGGCTAATTAGCACCTGGTGTTTCTTTATCAATTTCCGTGACACAGGTGTGGACAACCAAGTCTATGTAGGACCAGGTTTTTCCAATTAGCAATTTCAGTGGCACAGGTGTGGACAATCAAGGCTAGTTTGGACCAGGTGTTTCTAACTAGAAATTTCAGGGAAACAGGTGTGGACAATCAAGTCTAGTTTCGACCAGGTGTTTCTAATTAGTGACAATCAAGGCTAATTAGCACCTGGTGTTTCAAATTAGCAATTTCAGAGACATAGGTGTGGACAATCAAGGCTAATAAGGACCAGGTGGTTCTAATTAGCAATTCCAGTGACACAGATGTGGACAATCAAGGCTAATTAGGACCACGTGCATCTAATTAGCAATTTCTGTGACACAGGTGTGGTGAATCAAGCCTAATTCGAAACAGGTGCGTCTAATTAGCAATTTCAGTGACACAGGTGTGGCCAATCAAGGATAATTATGCCCACGTGCTTCTAAGTAGCAATTTCTCTGACACAGGTGTGACAAATCAAGGCTAATTAGGACCAGGTGCTTCTAATTAGCAATTTCAGTGACACAGTGTGGACAATCAAGGCTAATTAGGACCGCCTGCGTCTAATTAGTCATTTCCGTGAAAGGGGTTTGGCCAATCAAGGCCAGTTAGGACCAGGTGTTTCTAATTAGCACCAATCAAGGCAAATTAGCACCTGGTGTTTCAAATTAGCAATTTCAGAGACATAGGTGTGGACAATCAACGCTAATTAGGACCAGTTTTTCTAATTAGTAATTTCAGTGACACAGGTGTGGACAATCAAGTCTAATTAGGACCAGGACGGTCTAATTAGCAATTTCAGTGGCACAGGTGTGGACAATCAAGGCTAGGTTGGACCAGGTGTTTCTAATTAGAAATTTCAGGGAAACAGGTGTGGACAATCAGGTCTAGTTTCGACCAGTTATTTCTAATTAGTGACAATCAAGGCTAATTAGCACCTGGTGTTTCAAATTAGCAATTTCAGAGACATAGGTGTGGACAATCAAGTCTTATAAGGACCAGGTGGTTCTAATTAGCAATTCCAGTGACACAGGTATGGCCAATCAAGGCAAATTTGGACCATGGGCGTCTAATTAGCAATTTCAGTGGCACAGTTGTGGCCAATCAAGGATAACTCGGACCAGGTGTGTCTAATTAGGAATTGCAGTGACACAGGTTTGATCAATCAAGGCTAATTAGGACCAGGTGCGTCTAATTAGTAATTTCAGTGACACAGGTGTGGCCAATCAAGGATAATTATGCCCACGTGCTTCTAATTAGTAATTTCAGTGACACAGGTGTGGCCAGTCAAGGCTAATTATGACCAGGTGCTTCTAATTAGCAATTTCAGTGACACAGTGTGGCCAATCAAGGCTAATTAGGACCGCCTGCGTCTAATTAGTCATTTCAGTGAAAGGGGTTTGGCCAATCAAGGCCAGTTAGGACCAGGTGTTTTTAATTAGCAACAATCAAGGCAAATTAGCACCTGGTGTTTCTTTATCAATTTCAGTGACACAGGTGTGGACATCCAAGTCTATGTAGGACCAGGTTTTTCCAATTAGCAATTTCAGTGGCACAGGTGTGGACAATCAAGGCTAGTTTGGACCAGGTGTTTCTAATTAGAAATTTCAGGGAAACAGGTGTGGACAATCAAGTCTAGTTTCGACCAGGTGTTTCTATTAGTGACAATCAAGGCTAATTAGCACCTGGTGTTTCAAATTAGCAATTTCAGAGACATAGGTGTGGACAAACAAGTCTAATAAGGACCAGGTGGTTCTAATTAGCAATTCCAGTGACACAGGTGTGGACAATCAAGGCTGATTAGGACCAGGTGCCTCTAATTAGCAATTTCAGTGACACAGGTGTGGTGAATCAAGCCAAATTCGGAACAGGTGCTTCTAAATAGCAATGTCAGTGACACAGGTGTGGACAACCAAGGCTATGTAGGACCAGGTTTATCCAATTAGCAATTTCAGTGACACAGAGGTGTACAATCAAGGCTAATTAGGACCTCCTGTGTCTAATTAGAAATTTCAGTTACACAGGTGTGGCCGATCAGAGCTAATTTTGACCAAGTGTTTCTAATTAGCGAAAATGAAGGCTAATTATGACCTGGTGTTTCTAATTAGCAATTTCAGTGGCACAGGTGTGGACAATCAAGGCTAATTAGGACCAGGATTTTCTAATTAGCACTTTCAGTGACACAGGTCTGGACAATCAATGCTGATTAGGACCACCAGCGTCTAATTAGCAATTTCAGTGACACAGGTGTGGACAATTAAGGCTAATTAGGAACACCTGCGTCTAATTAGCCATTTCATTAAAAGAGGTGTGGCCATTCAAGGCCAGTTACGGCCAGGTGTTTCTAATTACCAACAATCAAGGCTAATTAGCACCTGGTGTTTCTTTATCAATTTCCATGACACGGGTGTGGACAACCAAGTCTATGTAGGACCAGGTTTTTCCAATTAGCAATTTCAGTGGCACAGGTGTGGACAATCAAGGCTAATTAGGACCAAGTCGTCTAATTATCAATTTCAGTGGCACAGGTGTAGACAATCAAGGCTAGTTTGGACCAGGTGTTTCTAATTAGAAATTTCAGGGAAACATGTGTGTACGATCAACTCTAGTTTCGACCAGGTGTTTCTAATTAGTGACAATCAAGGCTAATTAGCACCTAGTGTTTCAAATTAGCAATTTCAGAGACATAGGTGTGGACAATCAAGGCTAATTAGGACTAGGTGGTTCCAATTCGCAATTTCAGTGACACAGGTGTGGAAAACCAAGGCTAATTAGGACCAGGTTTTTCTAATTAGCAATTTCTCAGACACAGGTGTGGCCAATCAATCCTAATAAGGATCAAGTGCGTCTAATTAGCAATTTCAGTGAAAAAGATGTAGACAATCAAGGCTACTTAGGACCAAGTGCGACTAATTAGCAATTTCAGTGTCACAGGTGGAGCCAATCAAGGCCAATTAGTACCAGGTGCATGAAATTAGCAATTTCAGGGATACAGGTTTGGCCAATAAGGGCTAATTAGGACCAGGTGCGTCTAATTAGCAATTTCAGTGCAAAAGGTGTGACCAATCAAGGCTAATTTGGACCAAGTGTTTCAAATTAGCAATTTCAGGGACACAGGTGTGGTGAATCAAGCCTAGTTCGGAACAGGTGCGTCTAATTAGCAATTTCAGTGACACAGGTGTGGCCAATCAAGGCAAATTTGGACCATGTGCATCTAATTAGCAATTTCAGTGGCACAGTTGTGGCCAATCAAGGATAATTCGGACCAGGTGCGTCTAATTACGAATTGCAGTGACACAGGTTTGAAAAATCAAGGCTAATTAGGACCAGGTGCGTCTAATTAGCCATTTCAGTGACACAGGTATGTCCATTCAAGGATAATTATGCCCATGTGCTTCTAATTAGCAATTTCTCTGACACAGTTGTGGCCAATCAAGGCTAATTAGGACCAGGTGCTTCTAATTAGCAATTTCAGTGCCACAGTGTGGAAAATCAAGGCTAATTAGGACCGCCTGCATCTAATTAGTCATTTCAGTGAAAGAGGTTTGGCCAATCAAGGCCAGTTAGGACCAGGTGTTTCTAATTGGCAACAATCAAGGCAAATTAGCACCTGGTGTTTCTTTATTAATTTCAGTGACACAGGTGTGGACAACCAAGGCTATGTAGGACCAGGTTTTTCCAATTAGCAATTTCAGTGACACAGAGGTGGACAATCAAGGCTAATTAGGACCTCCTGTGTCTAATTAGCAATTTCAGTGACACAGTTGTGGCCAATCAAGGCTAATTAGGAACAGGTGCTTCTAATTAGCAATTTCAGTGACACAGTGTGGACAATCAAGGTTAATTAGGACCGCCTGTATCTAATTAGTCATTTCAGTGAAAGAGGTTTGGCCAATCAAGGCCAGTTAGGACCAGGTGTATCTAATTAGCAACAATCAAGGCAAATTAGCACCTGGTGTTTCTTTATCAATTTCAGTGACACAGGTGTGGACAACCAAGGCTATGTAGGACCAGGTTTTTCTAATTAGCAATTTCAGTGACACAGGTGTGGAAAATCAAGGCTAATTAGGACCAGGATTTTCTAATTAGCACTTTCCGTGACGCAGGTCTGGACAATCAATGCTGATTAGGACCACCAGCGTCTAATTAGCAATTTCAGTGACACAGGTGCGGACAATCAAGGCTAATTAGGAACACCTGCGTCTAATTAGCCATTTCAGTAAAAGAGGTGTGGCCATTCAAGGCCAGTTACGGCCAGGTGTTTCTAATTACCAACAATCAAGGCTAATTAGCACCTGGTGTTTCTTTATCAATTTCAGTGACACAGGTGTGGACAACCAAGTCTATGTAGGACCAGGTTTTTCCAATTAGCAATTTCAGTGGCACAGGTGTGGACAATCAAGGCTAGTTTGGACCAGGTGTTTCTAACTAGAAATTTCAGGGAAACAGGTGTGGACAATCAAGTCTAGTTTCGACCAGGTGTTTCTAATTAGTGACAATCAAGGCTAATTAGCACCTGGTGTTTCAAATTAGCAATTTCAGAGACATAGGTGTGGACAATCAAGGCTAATAAGGACCAGGTGGTTCTAATTAGCAATTCCAGTGACACAGATGTGGACAATCAAGGCTAATTAGGACCACGTGCATCTAATTAGCAATTTCTGTGACACAGGTGTGGTGAATCAAGCCTAATTCGAAACAGGTGCGTCTAATTAGCAATTTCAGTGACACAGGTGTGGCCAATCAAGGATAATTATGCCCACGTGCTTCTAAGTAGCAATTTCTCTGACACAGGTGTGACAAATCAAGGCTAATTAGGACCAGGTGCTTCTAATTAGCAATTTCAGTGACACAGTGTGGACAATCAAGGCTAATTAGGACCGCCTGCGTCTAATTAGTCATTTCCGTGAAAGGGGTTTGGCCAATCAAGGCCAGTTAGGACCAGGTGTTTCTAATTAGCACCAATCAAGGCAAATTAGCACCTGGTGTTTCAAATTAGCAATTTCAGAGACATAGGTGTGGACAATCAACGCTAATTAGGACCAGTTTTTCTAATTAGTAATTTCAGTGACACAGGTGTGGACAATCAAGTCTAATTAGGACCAGGACGGTCTAATTAGCAATTTCAGTGGCACAGGTGTGGACAATCAAGGCTAGGTTGGACCAGGTGTTTCTAATTAGAAATTTCAGGGAAACAGGTGTGGACAATCAGGTCTAGTTTCGACCAGTTATTTCTAATTAGTGACAATCAAGGCTAATTAGCACCTGGTGTTTCAAATTAGCAATTTCAGAGACATAGGTGTGGACAATCAAGTCTTATAAGGACCAGGTGGTTCTAATTAGCAATTCCAGTGACACAGGTATGGCCAATCAAGGCAAATTTGGACCATGGGCGTCTAATTAGCAATTTCAGTGGCACAGTTGTGGCCAATCAAGGATAACTCGGACCAGGTGTGTCTAATTAGGAATTGCAGTGACACAGGTTTGATCAATCAAGGCTAATTAGGACCAGGTGCGTCTAATTAGTAATTTCAGTGACACAGGTGTGGCCAATCAAGGATAATTATGCCCACGTGCTTCTAATTAGTAATTTCAGTGACACAGGTGTGGCCAGTCAAGGCTAATTAGGACCAGGTGCTTCTAATTAGCAATTTCAGTGACACAGTGTGGCCAATCAAGGCTAATTAGGACCGCCTGCGTCTAATTAGTCATTTCAGTGAAAGAGGTTTGGCCAATCAAGGCCAGTTAGGACCAGGTGTTTTTAATTAGCAACAATCAAGGCAAATTAGCACCTGGTGTTTCTTTATCAATTTCAGTGACACAGGTGTGGACATCCAAGTCTATGTAGGACCAGGTTTTTCCAATTAGCAATTTCAGTGGCACAGGTGTGGACAATCAAGGCTAGTTTGGACCAGGTGTTTCTAATTAGAAATTTCAGGGAAACAGGTGTGGACAATCAAGTCTAGTTTCGACCAGGTGTTTCTATTAGTGACAATCAAGGCTAATTAGCACCTGGTGTTTCAAATTAGCAATTTCAGAGACATAGGTGTGGACAAACAAGTCTAATAAGGACCAGGTGGTTCTAATTAGCAATTCCAGTGACACAGGTGTGGACAATCAAGGCTGATTAGGACCAGGTGCCTCTAATTAGCAATTTCAGTGACACAGGTGTGGTGAATCAAGCCAAATTCGGAACAGGTGCTTCTAAATAGCAATGTCAGTGACACAGGTGTGGACAACCAAGGCTATGTAGGACCAGGTTTATCCAATTAGCAATTTCAGTGACACAGAGGTGTACAATCAAGGCTAATTAGGACCTCCTGTGTCTAATTAGAAATTTCAGTTACACAGGTGTGGCCGATCAGAGCTAATTTTGACCAAGTGTTTCTAATTAGCGAAAATGAAGGCTAATTATGACCTGGTGTTTCTAATTAGCAATTTCAGTGACACAGGTGTGGAAAATCAAGGCTAATTAGGACCAGGATTTTCTAATTAGCACTTTCAGTGACACAGGTCTGGACAATCAATGCTGATTAGGACCACCAGCGTCTAATTAGCAATTTCAGTGACACAGGTGCGGACAATCAAGGCTAATTAGGAACACCTGCGTCTAATTAGCCATTTCAGTAAAAGAGGTGTGGCCATTCAAGGCCAGTTACGGCCAGGTGTTTCTAATTACCAACAATCAAGGCTAATTAGCACCTGGTGTTTCTTTATCAATTTCCATGACACGGGTGTGGACAACCAAGTCTATGTAGGACCAGGTTTTTCCAATTAGCAATTTCAGTGGCACAGGTGTGGACAATCAAGGCTAGTTTGGACCAGGTGTTTCTAACTAGAAATTTCAGGGAAACAGGTGTGGACAATCAAGTCTAGTTTCGACCAGGTGTTTCTAATTAGTGACAATCAAGGCTAATTAGCACCTGGTGTTTCAAATTAGCAATTTCAGAGACATAGGTGTGGACATTCAAGGCTAATAAGGACCAGGTGGTTCTAATTAGCAATTCCAGTGACACAGATGTGGACAATCAAGGCTAATTAGGACCACGTGCATCTAATTAGCAATTTCTGTGACACAGGTGTGGTGAATCAAGCCTAATTCGAAACAGGTGCGTCTAATTAGCAATTTCAGTGACACAGGTGTGGCCAATCAAGGATAATTATGCCCACGTGCTTCTAAGTAGCAATTTCTCTGACACAGGTGTGACAAATCAAGGCTAATTAGGACCAGGTGCTTCTAATTAGCAATTTCAGTGACACAGTGTGGACAATCAAGGCTAATTAGGACCGCCTGCGTCTAATTAGTCATTTCCGTGAAAGGGGTTTGGCCAATCAAGGCCAGTTAGGACCAGGTGTTTCTAATTAGCACCAATCAAGGCAAATTAGCACCTGGTGTTTCAAATTAGCAATTTCAGAGACATAGGTGTGGACAATCAACGCTAATTAGGACCAGTTTTTCTAATTAGTAATTTCAGTGACACAGGTGTGGACAATCAAGTCTAATTAGGACCAGGACGGTCTAATTAGCAATTTCAGTGGCACAGGTGTGGACAATCAAGGCTAGGTTGGACCAGGTGTTTCTAATTAGAAATTTCAGGGAAACAGGTGTGGACAATCAGGTCTAGTTTCGACCAGTTATTTCTAATTAATGACAATCAAGGCTAATTAGCACCTGGTGTTTCAAATTAGCAATTTCAGAGACATAGGTGTGGACAATCAAGTCTTATAAGGACCAGGTGGTTCTAATTAGCAATTCCAGTGACACAGGTATGGCCAATCAAGGCAAATTTGGACCATGGGCGTCTAATTAGCAATTTCAGTGGCACAGTTGTAGCCAATCAAGGATAACTCGGACCAGGTGTGTCTAATTAGGAATTGCAGTGACACAGGTTTGATCAATCAAGGCTAATTAGGACCAGGTGCGTCTAATTAGTAATTTCAGTGACACAGGTGTGGCCAATCAAGGATAATTATGCCCACGTGCTTCTAATTAGTAATTTCAGTGACACAGGTGTGGCCAGTCAAGGCTAATTAGGACCAGGTGCTTCTAATTAGCAATTTCAGTGACACAGTGTGGCCAATCAAGGCTAATTAGGACCGCCTGCGTCTAATTAGTCATTTCAGTGAAAGAGGTTTGGCCAATCAAGGCCAGTTAGGACCAGGTGTTTTTAATTAGCAACAATCAAGGCAAATTAGCACCTGGTGTTTCTTTATCAATTTCAGTGACACAGGTGTGGACATCCAAGTCTATGTAGGACCAGGTTTTCCAATTAGCAATTTCAGTGGCACAGGTGTGGACAATCAAGGCTAGTTTGGACCAGGAGTTTCTAATTAGAAATTTCAGGGAAACAGGTGTGGACAATCAAGTCTAGTTTCGACCAGGTGTTTCTATTAGTGACAATCAAGGCTAATTAGCACCTGGTGTTTCAAATTAGCAATTTCAGAGACATAGGTGTGGACAAACAAGGCTAATAAGGACCAGGTGGTTCTAATTAGCAATTCCAGTGACACAGGTGTGGACAATCAAGGCTGATTAGGACCAGGTGCGTCTAATTAGCAATTTCGGTGACACAGGTGTGGTGAATCAAGCCAAATTCGGAACAGGTGCTTCTAAATAGCAATGTCAGTGACACAGGTGTGGACAACCAAGGCTATGTAGGACCAGGTTTATCCAATTAGCAATTTCAGTGACACAGAGGTGTACAATCAAGGCTAATTAGGACCTCCTGTGTCTAATTAGAAATTTCAGTTACACAGGTGTGGCCTATCAGAGCTAATTTTGACCAAGTGTTTCTAATTAGCGAAAATGAAGGCTAATTATGACCTGGTGTTTCTAATTAGCAATTTCAGTGGCACAGGTGTGGACAATCAAGGCTAATTAGGACCAGGATTTTCTAATTAGCACTTTCAGTGACGCAGGTCTGGACAATCAATGCTGATTAGGACCACCAGCGTCTAATTAGCAATTTCAGTTACACAGGTGTGGACAATCAAGGCTAATTAGGAACACCTGCGTCTAATTAGCCATTTCATTAAAAGAGGTGTGGCCATTCAAGGCCAGTTACGGCCAGGTGTTTCTAATTACCAACAATCAAGGCTAATTAGCACCTGGTGTTTCTTTATCAATTTCCATGACACAGGTGTGGACAACCAAGTCTATGTAGGACCAGGTTTTTCCAATTAGCAATTTCAGTGGCACAGGTGTGGACAATCAAGTCTAATTAGGACCAAGTCGTCTAATTATCAATTTCAGTGGCACAGGTGTAGACAATCAAGGCTAGTTTGGACCAGGTGTTTCTAATTAGAAATTTCAGGGAAACATGTGTGTACGATCAACTCTAGTTTCGACCAGGTGTTTCTAATTAGTGACAATCAAGGCTAATTAGCACCTAGTGTTTCAAATTAGCAATTTCAGAGACATAGGTGTGGACAATCAAGGCTAATTAGGACTAGGTGGTTCCAATTAGCAATTTCAGTGACACAGGTGTGGAAAACCAAGGCTAATTAGGACCAGGTTTTTCTAATTAGCAATTTCTCAGACACAGGTGTGGCCAATCAATCCTAATAAGGATCAAGTGCGTCTAATTAGCAATTTCAGTGAAAAAGATGTAGACAATCAAGGCTACTTAGGACCAAGTGCGACTAATTAGCAATTTCAGTGTCACAGGTGGAGCCAATCAAGGCCAATTAGTACCAGGTGCATGAAATTAGCAATTTCAGGGATACAGGTTTGGCCAATAAGGGCTAATTAGGACCAGGTGCGTCTAATTAGCAATTTCAGTGCAAAAGGTGTGACCAATCAAGGCTAATTTGGACCAAGTGTTTCAAATTAGCAATTTCAGGGACACAGGTGTGGTGAATCAAGCCTAGTTCGGAACAGGTGCGTCTAATTAGCAATTTCAGTGACACAGGTGTGGCCAATCAAGGCAAATTTGGAACATGTGCATCTAATTAGCAATTTCAGTGGCACAGTTGTGGCCAATCAAGGATAATTCGGACCAGGTGCGTCTAATTACGAATTGCAGTGACACAGGTTTGAAAAATCAAGGCTAATTAGGACCAGGTGCGTCTAATTAGCCATTTCAGTGACACAGGTATGTCCATTCAAGGATAATTATGCCCACGTGCTTCTAATTAGCAATTTCTCTGACACAGTTGTGGCCAATCAAGGCTAATTAGGACCAGGTGCTTCTAATTAGCAATTTCAGTGCCACAGTGTGGAAAATCAAGGCTAATTAGGACCGCCTGCATCTAATTAGTCATTTCAGTGAAAGAGGTTTGGCCAATCAAGGCCAGTTAGGACCAGGTGTTTCTAATTGGCAACAATCAAGGCAAATTAGCACCTGGTGTTTCTTTATTAATTTCAGTGACACAGGTGTGGACAACCAAGGCTATGTAGGACCAGGTTTTTCCAATTAGCAATTTCAGTGACACAGAGGTGGACAATCAAGGCTAATTAGGACCTCCTGTGTCTAATTAGCAATTTCAGTGACACAGTTGTGGCCAATCAAGGCTAATTAGGAACAGGTGCTTCTAATTAGCAATTTCAGTGACACAGTGTGGACAATCAAGGCTAATTAGGACCGCCTGTATCTAATTAGTCATTTCAGTGAAAGAGGTTTGGCCAATCAAGGCCAGTTAGGACCAGGTGTATCTAATTAGCAACAATCAAGGCAAATTAGCACCTGGTGTTTCTTTATCAATTTCAGTGACACAGGTGTGGACAACCAAGGCTATGTAGGACCAGGTTTTTCTAATTAGCAATTTCAGTGACACAGGTGTGGAAAATCAAGGCTAATTAGGACCAGGATTTTCTAATTAGCACTTTCCGTGACGCAGGTCTGGACAATCAATGCTGATTAGGACCACCAGCGTCTAATTAGCAATTTCAGTGACACAGGTGCGGACAATCAAGGCTAATTAGGAACACCTGCGTCTAATTAGCCATTTCAGTAAAAGAGGTGTGGCCATTCAAGGCCAGTTACGGCCAGGTGTTTCTAATTACCAACAATCAAGGCTAATTAGCACCTGGTGTTTCTTTATCAATTTCAGTGACACAGGTGTGGACAACCAAGTCTATGTAGGACCAGGTTTTTCCAATTAGCAATTTCAGTGGCACAGGTGTGGACAATCAAGGCTAGTTTGGACCAGGTGTTTCTAACTAGAAATTTCAGGGAAACAGGTGTGGACAATCAAGTCTAGTTTCGACCAGGTGTTTCTAATTAGTGACAATCAAGGCTAATTAGCACCTGGTGTTTCAAATTAGCAATTTCAGAGACATAGGTGTGGACAATCAAGGCTAATAAGGACCAGGTGGTTCTAATTAGCAATTCCAGTGACACAGATGTGGACAATCAAGGCTAATTAGGACCACGTGCATCTACTTAGCAATTTCTGTGACACAGGTGTGGTGAATCAAGCCTAATTCGAAACAGGTGCGTCTAATTAGCAATTTCAGTGACACAGGTGTGGCCAATCAAGGATAATTATGCCCACGTGCTTCTAAGTAGCAATTTCTCTGACACAGGTGTGACAAATCAAGGCTAATTAGGACCAGGTGCTTCTAATTAGCAATTTCAGTGACACAGTGTGGACAATCAAGGCTAATTAGGACCGCCTGCGTCTAATTAGTCATTTCCGTGAAAGGGGTTTGGCCAATCAAGGCCAGTTAGGACCAGGTGTTTCTAATTAGCACCAATCAAGGCAAATTAGCACCTGGTGTTTCAAATTAGCAATTTCAGAGACATAGGTGTGGACAATCAACGCTAATTAGGACCAGTTTTTCTAATTAGTAATTTCAGTGACACAGGTGTGGACAATCAAGTCTAATTAGGACCAGGACGGTCTAATTAGCAATTTCAGTGGCACAGGTGTGGACAATCAAGGCTAGGTTGGACCAGGTGTTTCTAATTAGAAATTTCAGGGAAACAGGTGTGGACAATCAGGTCTAGTTTCGACCAGTTATTTCTAATTAGTGACAATCAAGGCTAATTAGCACCTGGTGTTTCAAATTAGCAATTTCAGAGACATAGGTGTGGACAATCAAGTCTTATAAGGACCAGGTGGTTCTAATTAGCAATTCCAGTGACACAGGTATGGCCAATCAAGGCAAATTTGGACCATGGGCGTCTAATTAGCAATTTCAGTGGCACAGTTGTGGCCAATCAAGGATAACTCGGACCAGGTGTGTCTAATTAGGAATTGCAGTGACACAGGTTTGATCAATCAAGGCTAATTAGGACCAGGTGCGTCTAATTAGTAATTTCAGTGACACAGGTGTGGCCAATCAAGGATAATTATGCCCACGTGCTTCTAATTAGTAATTTCAGTGACACAGGTGTGGCCAGTCAAGGCTAATTAGGACCAGGTGCTTCTAATTAGCAATTTCAGTGACACAGTGTGGCCAATCAAGGCTAATTAGGACCGCCTGCGTCTAATTAGTCATTTCAGTGAAAGATGTTTGGCCAATCAAGGCCAGTTAGGACCAGGTGTTTTTAATTAGCAACAATCAAGGCAAATTAGCACCTGGTGTTTCTTTATCAATTTCAGTGACACAGGTGTGAACATCCAAGTCTATGTAGGACCAGGTTTTTCCAATTAGCAATTTCAGTGGCACAGGTGTGGACAATCAAGGCTAGTTTGGACCAGGTGTTTCTAATTAGAAATTTCAGGGAAACAGGTGTGGACAATCAAGTCTAATTTCGACCAGGTGTTTCTATTAGTGACAATCAAGGCTAATTAGCACCTGGTGTTTCAAATTAGCAATTTCAGAGACATAGGTGTGGACAAACAAGTCTAATAAGGACCAGGTGGTTCTAATTAGCAATTCCAGTGACACAGGTGTGGACAATCAAGGCTGATTAGGACCAGGTGCGTCTAATTAGCAATTTCAGTGACACAGGTGTGGTGAATCAAGCCAAATTCGGAACAGGTGCTTCTAAATAGCAATGTCAGTGACACAGGTGAGGCCAATCAAGGCAAATTTGGACCATGTGCTTCTAATTAGCAATTTCAGTGACACATGTGTGGACAACCAAGGCTATGTAGGACCAGGATTTTCCAATTAGCAATTTCAGTAACACAGAGGTGGACAATCAAGGCTAATTAGGACCTCCTGTGTCTAATTAGCAATTTCAGTGACACAGGTGTGGCCTATCAGTGCTAATTTTGACCAGGTGTTTCTAATTAGCAAAAATGAAGGCTAATTACGACCTGGTGTTTCTAATTAGCAATTTCAGTGGCACAGGTGTTGACAATCAAGGCTAATTAAGACCAGGTTTTTCTAATTAGCAATTTCAGTGACACAGGTCTGGAAAATCAAGGCTAATTAGGACCAGGATTTTCTAATTAGCACTTTCAGTGACGCAGCTCTGGACAATCAATGCTGATTAGGACCACCAGCATCTAATTATCAATTTCAGTGACACAGGTGTGGACAATCAAGGCTAATTAGGAACACCTGCGTCTAATTAGCCATTTCAGTAAAAGAGGTGTGGCCATTCAAGGCCAGTTACGGCCAGGTGTTTCTAATTACCAACAATCAAGGCTAATTAGCACCTGGTGTTTCTTTATCAATTTCCGTGACACAGGTGTGGACAACCAAGTCTATGTAGGACCAGGTTTTTCCAATTAGCAATTTCAGTGGCACAGGTGTGGACAATCAAGGCTAGTTTGGACCAGGTGTTTCTAATTAGAAATTTCAGGGAAACAGGTGTGGACAATCAAGTCTAGTTTCGACCAGGTGTTTCTAATTAGTGACCATCAAGGCTAATTAGCACCTGGTGTTTCATATTCACAATTTCAGAGACATAGGTGTGGACGATCAAGTCTAATAAGGACCAGGTGGTTCTAATTAGCAATTCCAGTGACACAGGTGTGGACAATCAAGGCTGATTAGGACCACGTGCGTCTAATTAGCAATTTCAGTGACACAGGTGTGGTGAATCAAGCATAGTTCGGAACAGGTGCGTCTAATTAGCAATTTCAGTGACACAGGTGTGGCCAATCAAGGCAAATTTGGACCATGTGCATCTAATTAGCAATTTCAGTGGCACAGTTGTGGCCGATCAAGGATAATTTGGACCAGGTGCGTCTAATTAGGAATTGCAGTGACACAGGTTTGAATAATCAAGGCTAATTAGGACCAGGTGCGTCTAATTAGCAATTTCAGTGACACAGGTATGGCCATTCAAGGATAATTATGCCCACGTTCTTCTACTTAGCAATTTCTCTGACACAGTTGTGGCCAATCAAGGCTAATTAGGACCAGGTGCTTCTAATTAGCAATTTCAGTGCCACAGTGTGGAAAATCAAGGCTAATTAGGACCGCCTGCATCTAATTAGTCATTTCAGTGAAAGAGGTTTGGCCAATCAAGGCCAGTTAGGACCAGGTGTTTCTAATTGGCAACAATCAAGGCAAATTAGCACCTGGTGTTTCTTTATTAATTTCAGTGACACAGGTGTGGACAACCAAGGCTATGTAGGACCAGGTTTTCCAATTAGCAATTTCAGTGACACAGAGGTGGACAATCAAGGCTAATTAGGACCTCCTGTGTCTAATTAGCAATTTCAGTGACACAGTTGTGGCCAATCAAGGCTAATTAGGAACAGGTGCTTCTAATTAGCAATTTCAGTGACACAGTGTGGACAATCAAGGCTAATTAGAACCGCCTATATCGAATTAGTCATTTCAGTGAAAGAGGTTTGGCCAATCAAGGCCAGTTAGGACCAGGTGTATCTAATTAGCAACAATCAAGGCAAATTAGCACCTGGTGTTTCTTTATCAATTTCAGTGACACAGGTGTGGACAACCAAGGCTATGTTGGACCAGGTTTATCCAATTAGCTATTTCAGTGACACAGAGGTGTACAATCAAGGCTAATTAGGACCTCCTGTGTCTAATTAGAAATTTCAGTTACACAGGTGTGGCCTATCAGTGCTAATTTTGACCAAGTGTTTCTAATTAGCGAAAATGAAGGCTAATTATGACCTGGTGTTTCTAATTAGCAATTCCAGTGACACAGGTGTGGACAATCAAGGCTAATTAGGAACACCTGCGTCTAATTAGCCATTTCATTAAAAGAGGTGTGGCCATTCAAGGCCAGTTACGGCCAGGTGTTTCTAATTACCAACAATCAAGGCTAATTAGCACCTGGTGTTTCTTTATCAATTTCAGTGACACAGGTGTGGACAATCAAGTCTAATTAGGACCAGGTTGTTCTAATTAGCAATTTCAGTGGCATAAGTGTGGAAAATCAAGGCTAGTTTGTACCAGGTGTTTATAATTAGAAATTTGAGGGAAACAGGTGTGGACAATCAAGTCTAGTTTCGACCAGTTGTTTCTAATTAGTGACAATCAAGGCTAATTAGCACCTGGTGTTTCAAATTAGCAAGTTCAGAGACATAGGTGTGGACAATCAAGTCTAATAAGGACGGGGTGGTTCTAATTAGCAATTTCAGTGACACAGGTGTGGACAACCAAGGCTATGTAGGACCAGGATTTTCCAGTTATCAATTTCAGTAACACAGATGTGGACAATCAAGGCTAATTAGGACCTCCTGTGTCTAATTAGCAATTTCAGTGACACAAGTGTGGCCTATCAGTGCTAATTTTGACCAGGTGTTTCTAATTAGCAAAAATGAAGGCTAATTACGACCTGGTGTTTCTAATTAGCAATTTCAGTGGCACAGGTGTTGACAATCAAGGCTAATTAAAACCAGGATTTTCTAATTAGCAATTTCAGTGACACAGGTGTGGAAAATCAAGGCTAATTAGGACCAGGATTTTCTAATTAGCACTTTCAGTGACGCAGGTCTGGACAATCAATGCTGATTAGGACCACCAGCATCTAATTATCAATTTCAGTGACACAGGTGTGGACAATCAAGGCTAATTAGGAACACCTGCGTCTAATTAGCCATTTCAGTAAAAGAGGTGTGGCCAATCAAGGCCAGTTACAGCCAGGTGTTTCTAATTACCAACAATCAAGGCTAATTAGCACCTGGTGTTTCTTTATCAATTTCAGTGACACAGGTGTGGACAACCAAGTCTATGTAGGACCAGGTTTTTCCAATTAGCAATTTCAGTGGCACAGGTGTGGACAATCAAGGCTAGTTTGGACCAGGTGTTTCTAATTAGAAATTTCAGGGAAACAGGTGTGGACAATCAAGTCTAGTTTAGACCAGGTGTTTCTAATTAGTGACTATGAAGGCTAATTAGCACCTGGTGTTTCAAATTCACAATTTCAGAGACATAGGTGTGGACGATCAAGTCTAATAAGGACCAGGTGGTTCTAATTAGCAATTCCAGTGACACAGGTGTGGACAATCAAGGCTGATTAGGACCACGTGCGTCTAATTAGCAATTTCAGTGACACAGGTGTGGTGAATCAAGCCTAGTTCGGAACAGGTGCGTCTAATTAGCAATTTCAGTGACACAGGTGTGGCCAATCAAGGCAAATTTGGACCATGTGCATCTAATTAGCAATTTCAGTGGCACAGTTGTCGCCGATCAAGGATAATTCGGACCAGGTGCATCTAATTAGGAATTGCAGTGACACAGGTTTGAACAATCAAGGCTAATTAGGACCAGGTGCGTCTAATTAGCAATTTCAGTGACACAGGTATGGCCAATCAAGGATAATTATGCCCACGTTCTTCTACATAGCAATTTCTCTGACACAGTTGTGGCCAATCAAGGCTAATTAGGACCAGCTGCTTCTAATTAGCAATATCAGTGCCACAGTGTGGACAATCAAGGCTAATTAGGACCGCCTGCATCTAATTAGTCATTTCAGTGAAAGTGGTTTGGCCAATCAAGGCCAGTTAGGACCAGGTGTTTCTAATTGGAAACAATCAAGGCAAATTAGCACCTGGTGTTTCTTTATTAATTCAGGGACACAGGTGTGGACAACCAAGGCTATGTAGGACCAGGTTTTTCCAATAGCAATTTCAGTGACACAGAGGTGGACAATCAAGGCTAATTAGGACCTCCTGTGTCTAATTAGCAATTTCAGTGACACAGTTGTGGCCAATCAAGGCTAATTAGGAACAGGTGCTTCTAATTAGCAATTTCAATGACACAGTGTGGACAATCAAGGCTAATTAGGACCGCCTGTATCTAATTAGTCATTTCAGTGAAAGAGGTTTGGCCAATCCAGGCCAGTTAGGACCAGGTGTATCTAATTAGCAACAATCAAGGCAAATTAGCACCTGGTGTTTCTTTATCAATTTCAGTGACACAGGTGTGGACAACCAAGGCTATGTTGGACCAGGTTTATCCAATTAGCTATTTCAGTGACACAGAGGTGTACAATCAAGGCTAATTAGGACCTCCTGTGTCTAATTAGAAATTTCAGTTACACAGGTGTGGCCTATCAGTGCTAATTTTGACCAAGTGTTTCTAATTAGCGAAAATGAAGGCTAATTATGACCTGGTGTTTCTAATTAGCAATTTCAGTGGCACAGGTGTGGACAATCAAGGCTAATTAGGAACACCTGCGTCTAATTAGCCATTTCAGTAAAGAGGTGTGGCCATTCAAGGCCAGTTACGGCCAGGTGTTTCTAATTACCAACAATCAAGGCTAATTAGCACCTGGTGTTTCTTTATCAATTTCAGTGACACAGGTGTGGACAATCAAGTCTAATTAGGACCAGGTTGGTCTAATTAGCAATTTCAGTGGCAAAAGTGTGGAAAATCAAGGCTAGTTTGGACCAGGTGTTTCTAATTAGAAATTTGAGGGAAACAGGTGTGGACAATCAAGTCTAGTTTCGACCAGTTGTTTCTAATTAGTGACAATCAAGGCTAATTAGCACCTGGTGTTTCAAATTAGCAAGTTCAGAGACATAGGTGTGGACAATCAAGTCTAATAAGGACGGGGTGGTTCTAATTAGCAATTTCAGTGACACAGTGTGGACAATCAATGCTAATTAGGACCGCCTGCGTCTAATTAGTCATTTCAGTGAAAGAGGTTTGGCCAATCAAGGCCAGTTAGGACCAGGTGTTTCTAATTAGCACCAATCAAGTCAAATTAGCACCTGGTGTTTCTTCATCAATTTCAGTGACACAGGTGTGGACAACCAAGGCTATGTAGGACCAGGATTTTCCAATTAGCAATTTCAGTAACACAGAGGTGGACAATCAAGGCTAATTAGGACCTCCTGTGTCTAATTAGCAATTTCAGTGACACAGGTGTGGCCTATCAGTGCTAATTTTGACCAGGTGTTTCTAATTAGCAAAAATGAAGGCTAATTACGACCTGGTGTTTCTAATTAGCAATTTCAGTGGCACAGGTGTTGACAATCAAGGCTAATTAAGACCAGGTTTTTCTAATTAGCAATTTCAGTGACACAGGTGTGGAAAATCAAGGCCAATTAGGACCAGGATTTTCTAATTAGCACTTTCAGTGACGCAGCTCTGGACAATCAATGCTGATTAGGACCACCAGCATCTAATTATCAATTTCAGTGACACAGGTGTGGACAATCAAGGCTAATTAGGAACACCTGCGTCTAATTAGCCATTTCAGTAAAAGAGGTGTGGCCATTCAAGGCCAGTTACGGCCAGGTGTTTCTAATTACCAACAATCAAGGCTAATTAGCACCTGGTGTTTCTTTATCAATTTCCGTGACACAGGTGTGGACAACCAAGTCTATGTAGGACCAGGTTTTTCCAATTAGCAATTTCAGTGGCACAGGTGTGGACAATCAAGGCTAGTTTGGACCAGGTGTTTCTAATTAGAAATTTCAGGGAAACAGGTGTGGACAATCAAGTCTAGTTTCGACCAGGTGTTTCTAATTAGTGACCATCAAGGCTAATTAGCACCTGGTGTTTCATATTCACAATTTCAGAGACATAGGTGTGGACGATCAAGTCTAATAAGGACCAGGTGGTTCTAATTAGCAATTCCAGTGACACAGGTGTGGACAATCAAGGCTGATTAGGACCACGTGCGTCTAATTAGCAATTTCAGTGACACAGGTGTGGTGAATGAAGCATAGTTCGGAACAGGTGCGTCTAATTAGCAATTTCAGTGACACAGGTGTGGCCAATCAAGGCAAATTTGGACCATGTGCATCTAATTAGCAATTTCAGTGGCACAGTTGTGGCCGATCAAGGATAATTCGGACCAGGTGCGTCTAATTAGGAATTGCAGTGACACAGGTTTGAACAATCAAGGCTAATTAGGACCAGGTGCGTCTAATTAGCAATTTCAGTGACACAGGTATGGCCATTCAAGGATAATTATGCCCACGTTCTTCTACTTAGCAATTTCTCTGACACAGTTGTGGCCAATCAAGGCTAATTAGGACCAGGTGCTTCTAATTAGCAATTTCAGTGCCACAGTGTGGAAAATCAAGGCTAATTAGGACCGCCTGCATCTAATTAGTCATTTCAGTGAAAGAGGTTTGGCCAATCAAGGCCAGTTAGGACCAGGTGTTTCTAATTGGCAACAATCAAGGCAAATTAGCACCTGGTGTTTCTTTATTAATTTCAGTGACACAGGTGTGGACAACCAAGGCTATGTAGGACCAGGTTTTTCCAATTAGCAATTTCAGTGACACAGAGGTGGACAATCAAGGCTAATTAGGACCTCCTGTGTCTAATTAGCAATTTCAGTGACACAGTTGTGGCCAATCAAGGCTAATTAGGAACAGGTGCTTCTAATTAGCAATTTCAGTGACACAGTGTGGACAATCAAGGCTAATTAGAACCGCCTGTATCGAATTAGTCATTTCAGTGAAAGAGGTTTGGCCAATCAAGGCCAGTTAGGACCAGGTGTATCTAATTAGCAACAATCAAGGCAAATTAGCACCTGGTGTTTCTTTATCAATTTCAGTGACACAGGTGTGGACAACCAAGGCTATGTTGGACCAGGTTTATCCAATTAGCTATTTCAGTGACACAGAGGTGTACAATCAAGGCTAATTAGGACCTCCTGTGTCTAATTAGAAATTTCAGTTACACAGGTGTGGCCTATCAGTGCTAATTTTGACCAAGTGTTTCTAATTAGCGAAAATGAAGGCTAATTATGACCTGGTGTTTCTAATTAGCAATTCCAGTGACACAGGTGTGGACAATCAAGGCTAATTAGGAACACCTGCGTCTAATTAGCCATTTCATTAAAAGAGGTGTGGCCATTCAAGGCCAGTTACGGCCAGGTGTTTCTAATTACCAACAATCAAGGCTAATTAGCACCTGGTGTTTCTTTATCAATTTCAGTGACACAGGTGTGGACAATCAAGTCTAATTAGGACCAGGTTGTTCTAATTAGCAATTTCAGTGGCACAAGTGTGGAAAATCAAGGCTAGTTTGTACCAGGTGTTTATAATTAGAAATTTGAGGGAAACAGGTGTGGACAATCAAGTCTAGTTTCGACCAGTTGTTTCTAATTAGTGACAATCAAGGCTAATTAGCACCTGGTGTTTCAAATTAGCAAGTTCAGAGACATAGGTGTGGACAATCAAGTCTAATAAGGACGGGGTGGTTCTAATTAGCAATTTCAGTGACACAGGTGTGGACAACCAAGGCTATGTAGGACCAGGATTTTCCAGTTATCAATTTCAGTAACACAGATGTGGACAATCAAGGCTAATTAGGACCTCCTGTGTCTAATTAGCAATTTCAGTGACACAAGTGTGGCCTATCAGTGCTAATTTTGACCAGGTGTTTCTAATTAGCAAAAATGAAGGCTAATTACGACCTGGTGTTTCTAATTAGCAATTTCAGTGGCACAGGTGTTGACAATCAAGGCTAATTAAAACCAGGATTTTCTAATTAGCAATTTCAGTGACACAGGTGTGGAAAATCAAGGCTAATTAGGACCAGGATTTTCTAATTAGCACTTTCAGTGACACAGGTCTGGACAATCAATGCTGATTAGGACCACCAGCATCTAATTATCAATTTCAGTGACACAGGTGTGGACAATCAAGGCTAATTAGGAACACCTGCGTCTAATTAGCCATTTCAGTAAAAGAGGTGTGGCCAATCAAGGCCAGTTACAGCCAGGTGTTTCTAATTACCAACAATCAAGACTAATTAGCACCTGGTGTTTCTTTATCAATTTCAGTGACACAGGTGTGGACAACCAAGTCTATGTAGGACCAGGTTTTTCCAATTAGCAATTTCAGTGGCACAGGTGTGGACAATCAAGGCTAGTTTGGACCAGGTGTTTCTAATTAGAAATTTCAGGGAAACAGGTGTGGACAATCAAGTCTAGTTTAGACCAGGTGTTTCTAATTAGTGACTATGAAGGCTAATTAGCACCTGGTGTTTCAAATTCACAATTTCAGAGACATAGGTGTGGACGATCAAGTCTAATAAGGACCAGGTGGTTCTAATTAGCAATTCCAGTGACACAGGTGTGGACAATCAAGGCTGATTAGGACCACGTGCGTCTAATTAGCAATTTCAGTGACACAGGTGTGGTGAATCAAGCCTAGTTCGGAACAGGTGCGTCTAATTAGCAATTTCAGTGACACAGGTGTGGCCAATCAAGGCAAATTTGGACCATGTGCATCTAATTAGCAATTTCAGTGGCACAGTTGTCGCCGATCAAGGATAATTCGGACCAGGTGCATCTAATTAGGAATTGCAGTGACACAGGTTTGAACAATCAAGGCTAATTAGGACCAGGTGCGTCTAATTAGCAATTTCAGTGACACAGGTATGGCCAATCAAGGATAATTATGCCCACGTTCTTCTACATAGCAATTTCTCTGACACAGTTGTGGCCAATCAAGGCTAATTAGGACCAGGTGCTTCTAATTAGCAATATCAGTGCCACAGTGTGGACAATCAAGGCTAATTAGGACCGCCTGCATCTAATTAGTCATTTCAGTGAAAGTGGTTTGGCCAATCAAGGCCAGTTAGGACCAGGTGTTTCTAATTGGAAACAATCAAGGCAAATTAGCACCTGGTGTTTCTTTATTAATTTCAGGGACACAGGTGTGGACAACCAAGGCTATGTAGGACCAGGTTTTTCCAATAGCAATTTCAGTGACACAGAGGTGGACAATCAAGGCTAATTAGGACCTCCTGTGTCTAATTAGCAATTTCAGTGACACAGTTGTGGCCAATCAAGGCTAATTAGGAACAGGTGCTTCTAATTAGCAATTTCAATGACACAGTGTGGACAATCAAGGCTAATTAGGACCGCCTGTATCTAATTAGTCATTTCAGTGAAAGAGGTTTGGCCAATCCAGGCCAGTTAGGACCAGGTGTATCTAATTAGCAACAATCAAGGCAAATTAGCACCTGGTGTTTCTTTATCAATTTCAGTGACACAGGTGTGGACAACCAAGGCTATGTTGGACCAGGTTTATCCAATTAGCTATTTCAGTGACACAGAGGTGTACAATCAAGGCTAATTAGGACCTCCTGTGTCTAATTAGAAATTTCAGTTACACAGGTGTGGCCTATCAGTGCTAATTTTGACCAAGTGTTTCTAATTAGCGAAAATGAAGGCTAATTATGACCTGGTGTTTCTAATTAGCAATTTCAGTGGCACAGGTGTGGACAATCAAGGCTAATTAGGAACACCTGCGTCTAATTAGCCATTTCAGTAAAAGAGGTGTGGCCATTCAAGGCCAGTTACGGCCAGGTGTTTCTAATTACCAACAATCAAGGCTAATTAGCACCTGGTGTTTCTTTATCAATTTCAGTGACACAGGTGTGGACAATCAAGTCTAATTAGGACCAGGTTGGTCTAATTAGCAATTTCAGTGGCAAAAGTGTGGAAAATCAAGGCTAGTTTGGACCAGGTGTTTCTAATTAGAAATTTGAGGGAAACAGGTGTGGACAATCAAGTCTAGTTTCGACCAGTTGTTTCTAATTAGTGACAATCAAGGCTAATTAGCACCTGGTGTTTCAAATTAGCAAGTTCAGAGACATAGGTGTGGACAATCAAGTCTAATAAGGACGGGGTGGTTCTAATTAGCAATTTCAGTGACACAGTGTGGACAATCAATGCTAATTAGGACCGCCTGCGTCTAATTAGTCATTTCAGTGAAAGAGGTTTGGCCAATCAAGGCCAGTTAGGACCAGGTGTTTCTAATTAGCACCAATCAAGTCAAATTAGCACCTGGTGTTTCTTCATCAATTTCAGTGACACAGGTGTGGACAACCAAGGCTATGTAGGACCAGGATTTTCCAATTAGCAATTTCAGTAACACAGAGGTGGACAATCAAGGCTAATTAGGACCTCCTGTGTCTAATTAGCAATTTCAGTGACACAGGTGTGGCCTATCAGTGCTAATTTTGACCAGGTGTTTCTAATTAGCAAAAATGAAGGCTAATTACGACCTGGTGTTTCTAATTAGCAATTTCAGTGGCACAGGTGTTGACAATCAAGGCTAATTAAGACCAGGTTTTTCTAATTAGCAATTTCAGTGACACAGGTGTGGAAAATCAAGGCCAATTAGGACCAGGATTTTCTAATTAGCACTTTCAGTGACGCAGGTCTGGACAATCAATGCTGATTAGGACCACCAGCATCTAATTATCAATTTCAGTGACACAGGTGTGGACAATCAAGCCTAATTAGGAACACCTGCGTCTAATTAGCCATTTCAGTGAAAGAGGTGTGGCCAATCAAGGACAGTTACGGCCAGGTGTTTCTAATTACCAACAATCAAGGCAAATTAGCACCTGGTGTTTCTTTATCAATTTCAGTGACACAGGTGTGGACAACCAAGTCTATGTAGGACCAGGTTTTTCCAATTAACAATTTCAGTGGCACAGGTGTGGACAATCAAGGCTAGTTTGGACCAGGTGTTTCTAATTTGAAATTTCAGGGAAACAGGTGCGGACAATCAGGTGGTTCTAATTAGCATGTCCAGTGACACAGGTGTGAACAATCAACGCTGATTAGGACCACGTGTGTCTAATTAGCAATTTCAGTGACACAGGTGTGACCTATCAGCGCTAATTTTGACCAGGTGTTTCTAATTAGCGAAAATGAAGGCTAATTATGACCTAGTGTTTTAATTAGCAATTTCAGTGGCACAGGTGTGGACAATCAAGGCTAATTAAGACCAAGTTTTTCTAATTAGCAATTTCAGTGACACAGGTGTGGACAATCAAGGCTAATTAGGACCAGGATTTTCTAATTAGCAATTTCAGTGACACAGTTGTGGCCAATCAAGGCTAATTTAGACCATGTGCGTCTAATTAGCAGTTTAGGTGGCACAGTTGTGGCCAATCAAGGATAATTCCGACCAGGTGTGTCTAATTAGGAGTTGCAGTGACACAGGTTTGAACAATCAAGGCTAATTAGGACCAGGTGCGTCTAATTAGCAATTTCAGTGACACAGGTGTGGCCAATCAAGGATAATTATGCCCACGTGCTTCTAAGTAGCAATTTGTCTGACACAGGTGTGGCCAATCAAGGCTAATTAGGACCAGGTGTTTCTAATTAGCAATTTCAGTGACACAGTGTGGACAATCAAGGCTAATTAGGACCTCCTGCGTCTAATTAGTCATTTCAGTGAAAGAGGTTTGGCCAATCAAGGCCACTTAGGACCAGGTGTCTCTAATTAGCAACAATCAAGGCAAATTAGCACCTGGTGTTTCTTTACGAATTTCAGTGACACAGGGGTGGAAAACCAAGTCTATGTAGGACCAGGTTTTCCAATTAGCACTTTCAGTGGCACAGGTGTGGACAATCAAGGCTAGTTTGGACCAGGTGTTTCTAATTAGAAATTTCAGGGAAACAGGTGTGGACAATCAAGTCTAGTTTAGACCAGGTGTTTCTAATTAGTGACAATCAAGGCTAATTAGCACCTGGTGTTTCAACTTAAGAATTTCAGAGACATAGGTGTGGACAATCAAGGCTAATAAGGACCAGGTGGTTCTAATTAGTAATTCCAGTGACACAGGTGTGGACAATCAAGGCTGATTAGGACCACGTGTGTCTATTTAGCAATTTCAGTGACACAGGTGTGGTGAATCAAGCCTACTTCGGAACAGGTGTGTCTAATTAGCAATTTCAGTGACACAGGTGTGGCCAATCAAGGCAAATTTGGACCATTTGCATCTAATTAGCAATTTCAGTGGCACAGTTGTGGCCAATCAAGCCTAATTAGGACCAGGTGAGTCTAATTAGCAATTGCAGTGACAAAGGTTTGAACAATCAAGGCTAATTAGGACCAGGTGCATCTAATTAGCAATTTCAGTGACACAGGTGTGGCCATTCAAGGATAATTATGCCCAAGTGCTTCTAATTAGCAATTTCTCTGACACAGGTGTGGCCAATCAAGGCTAATTTGGACCACGTGCATCTAATTAGCAATTTCAGTGGCACAGTTGTGGCCAATCAAGGCTAATTAGGAACACCTGCGTCTAATTAGCCATTTCAGTAAAAGAGGTGTGGCCAATCAAGGCCAGTTACGGCCAGGTGTTTCTATTTATCAACAATCAAGGCTAATTAGCACCTGGTGTTTCTTTATCAATTTCAGTGACACAGGTGTGGACAATCAAGTCTAATTAGGACCAGGTTGGTCTAATTAGCAATTTCAGTGGCAAAAGTGTGGAAAATCAAGGCTAGTTTGGACCAGGTGTTTCTAATTAGAAATTTGAGGGAAACAGGTGTGGACAATCAAGTCTAGTTTCGACCAGTTGTTTCTAATTAGTGACAATCAAGGCTAATTAGCACCTGGTGTTTCAAATTAGCAAGTTCAGAGACATAGGTGTGGACAATCAAGTCTAATAAGGACGGGGTGGTTCTAATTAGCAATTTCAGTGACACAGTGTGGACAATCAATGCTAATTAGGACCGCCTGCGTCTAATTAGTCATTTCAGTGAAAGAGGTTTGGCCAATCAAGGCCAGTTAGGACCAGGTGTTTCTAATTAGCACCAATCAAGTCAAATTAGCACCTGGTGTTTCTTCATCAATTTCAGTGACACAGGTGTGGACAACCAAGGCTATGTAGGACCAGGATTTTCCAATTAGCAATTTCAGTAACACAGAGGTGGACAATCAAGGCTAATTAGGACCTCCTGTGTCTAATTAGCAATTTCAGTGACACAGGTTTGGCCTATCAGTGCTAATTTTGACCAGGTGTTTCTAATTAGCAAAAATGAAGGCTAATTACGACCTGGTGTTTCTAATTAGCAATTTCAGTGGCACAGGTGTTGACAATCAAGGCTAATTAAGACCAGGTTTTTCTAATTAGCAATTTCAGTGACACAGGTGTGGAAAATCAAGGCTAATTAGGACCAGGATTTTCTAATTAGCACTTTCAGTGACGCAGGTCTGGACAATCAATGCTGATTAGGACCACCAGCATCTAATTATCAATTTCAGTGACACAGGTGTGGACAATCAAGGCTAATTAGGAACACCTGCGTCTAATTAGCCATTTCAGTAAAAGAGGTGTGGCCAATCAAGGCCAGTTACGGCCAGGTGTTTCTAATTACCAACAATCAAGGCTAATTAGCACCTGGTGTTTCTTTATCAATTTCAGTGACACAGGTGTGGACAACCAAGTCTATGTAGGACCAGGTTTTTCCAATTAACAATTTCAGTGGCACAGGTGTGGACAATCAAGGCTAGTTTGGACCAGGTGTTTCTAATTTGAAATTTCAGGGAAACAGGTGCGGACAATCAGGTGGTTCTAATTAGCATGTCCAGTGACACAGGTGTGAACAATCAAGGCTGATTAGGACCACGTGTGTCTAATTAGCAATTTCAGTGACACATGTGTGACCTATCAGCGCTAATTTTGACCAGGTGTTTCTAATTAGCGAAAATGAAGGCTAATTATGACCTGGTGTTTTAATTAGCAATTTCAGTGGCACAGGTGTGGACAATCAAGGCTACTTAAGACCAAGTTTTTCTAATTAGCAATTTCAGTGACACAGGTGTGGACAATCAAGGCTAATTAGGACCAGGATTTTCTAATTAGCAATTTCAGTGACACAGTTGTGGCCAATCAAGGCTAATTTAGACCATGTGCGTCTAATTAGCAGTTTAAGTGGCACAGTTGTGGCCAATCAAGGATAATTCCGACCAGGTGTGTCTAATTAGGAGTTGCAGTGACACAGGTTTGAACAATCAAGGCTAATTAGGACCAGGTGCGTCTAATTAGCAATTTCAGTGACACAGGTGTGGCCAATCAAGGATAATTATGCCCACGTGCTTCTAAGTAGCAATTTGTCTGACACAGGTGTGGCCAATCAAGGCTAATTAGGACCAGGTGTTTCTAATTAGCAATTTCAGTGACACAGTGTGGACAATCAAGGCTAATTAGGACCTCCTGCGTCTAATTAGTCATTTCAGTGAAAGAGGTTTGGCCAATCAAGGCCACTTAGGACCAGGTGTCTCTAATTAGCAACAATCAAGGCAAATTAGCACCTGGTGTTTCTTTACGAATTTCAGTGACACAGGGGTGGACAACCAAGTCTATGTAGGACCAGGTTTTCCAATTAGCACTTTCAGTGGCACAGGTGTGGACAATCAAGGCTAGTTTGGACCAGGTGTTTCTAATTAGAAATTTCAGGGAAACAGGTGTGGACAATCAAGTCTAGTTTCGACCAGGTGTTTCTAATTAGTGACAATCAAGGCTAATTAGCACCTGGTGTTTCAACTTAAGAATTTCAGAGACATAGGTGTGGACAATCAAGGCTAATAAGGACCAGGTGGTTCTAATTAGTAATTCCAGTGACACAGGTGTGGACAATCAAGGCTGATTAGGACCACGTGTGTCTATTTAGCAATTTCAGTGACACAGGTGTGGTGAATCAAGCCTACTTCGGAACAGGTGTGTCTAATTAGCCATTGCAGTGACAAAGGTTTGAACAATCAAGGCTAATTAGGACCAGGTGCATCTAATTAGCAATTTCAGTGACACAGGTGTGGCCATTCAAGGATAATTATGCCCAAGAGCTTCTAATTAGCAATTTCTCTGACACAGGTGTGGCCAATCAAGGCTAATTTGGACCACGTGCATCTAATTAGCAATTTCAGTGGCACAGTTGTGGCCAATCAAGGATAATTCGGACCAGGTGTGTCTAATTAGGAATTGCAGTGACACAGGTTTGAACAATGAAGGCTAATTAGGACCAGGTGCATCTAATTAGCAATTTCAGTGACACAGGTGTGGAAAATCAAGGCTAATTAGGAACACCTGCGTCTAATTAGCCATTTCAGTAAAAGAGGTGTGGCCAATCAAGGCCAGTTACGGCCAGGTGTTTCTAATTACCAACAATCAAGGCTAATTAGCACCTGGTGTTTCTTTATCAATTTCAGTGACACAGGTGTGGACAACCAAGTCTATGTAAGACCAGGTTTTTCCAATTAGCAATTTCAGTCGCATAGGTGTGGACAATCAAGGCTAATTTGGACCAGGTGTTTCTAATTAGCAATTTCAGGGAAACAGGTGTGGACAATTAAGGCTAGTTTAGACTAGGTGTTTCTAATTAGTGACACTCAAGGCTAATTAGCACCTGGTGTTTCAAATTAGCATTTTCAGAGACATAGGTGTGGACAATCAAGGCTAATTAGGACCAGTTTTTGTAATTAGTAATTTCAGTGACACAGGTGTGGACAATCAAGTCTAATTAGGACCAGGTTGGTCTAATTAGCAATTTCAGTTTCACAGGTGTGGACAATCAAGGCTAGTTTGGACTATGTGTTTCTAATTAGAAATTTGAGGGAAACAGGTGTGGACAATCAAGTCTAGTTTCGACCAGTTGTTTCTAATTAGTGACAATCAAGGGTAATTAGCACCTGGTGTTTCAAATTAGCAATTTCAGAGACATAGGTGTGGACAATCATGTCTAATAAGGACCAGGTGGTTCTAATTAGCAATTCCAGTGACACAGGTGTGAACAATCAAGGCTGATTAGGACCAGGTGCGTCTAATTAGCAATTTCAGTGACACAGGTGTGGCCAATCAAGGCTAATTAGGACCACCTGTGTGTAATTAGCAATTTCAGTGAAAGAGGTGTGGCCAATTAACGCTAATTTGGACCAAGTTTCTAACTAGCGACAATCAACGCTAATTAGGACCAGGTGTTTCTAATTATCAATTTCAGTGACACAAGTTTGGACAACCAATGCTAATTAGGACCAGGTTTTTCTAATTAGTAATTTCTCTGACACAGCTGTGGCCAATCAATCCTAATTAGGGTCAGGTGCATCTAATTAGCAATTAGACACAGTGACACAGGTATATACAATCAAGTCTAATTAGGACCAGATGCGTATAATTAGCTATTGCACTGACACAGGTTTGGACATCAAGGCTAATTATAACCAGGTGCGTCTAATTAGCAATTGCATTGACACAGTATGGACAATCAAGGCTAATTAAAACCAGGTGCATCTAATTAGCAATTTCAGAGACACAGGTGTGGCTAATCAAGGATAAATAGGACCAGGTGCTTCCAATTACTAATTTTAGTGACACAGGTGTATCCAATCAATACTAAATTGGAACAGGTGTTTCTAATTAACATTCTCAGTGACACAGTTGTGGACAATCAAGGCCAATTACGACCAGATGTTTCTAATTAGCAATTTCATGGAAACAGGTGTGGACAATCAAGGCTAGTTTCGATTAGGTGTTTCTAATTAGCGACAATCAAGGCTAATTAGGACTTGGTGTTTCAAATTAGCAATTTCAGAGACATAGGTGTAGACAATGAAGGCTAATTAGGACCAGGTGCTTCTAATTAACAATTTCAGTGACACAGTGTGGACAATCAAGGCTAATTAGGATCGCCTGCCTCTAATTAGCCATTTCAGGGAAAGAGGTTTGGCCAATCAAGGCCAGTTAGGACCAGGTGTTTCTAATTAGCAACAATCAAGGCAAATTAGCACCTGGTGTTTCTTTATCAATTTCAGTGACATAGGTGCAGACAACCAAGGCTATGTAGGACCAGGTTTTTCCAATTAGCAATTTCAGTGACACAGAGGTGGACAATCAAGGCTAATTAGGGCCTCCTGAGTCCAATTAGCAATTTCAGTGACACAGGTGTGGCCTATCAGCGCTAATTTTGACCAGGTGTTTCTAATTAGCGAAAATGAAGGCTAATTACGACCTGGTGTTTCTAATTAGCAATTTCAGTGGCACAGGTGTGGACAATCAAGGCTCATTAAGACCAGGTATTTCTAATTAGCATTTTCAGTGACACAAGTGTGGACAATCAAGGCTAATTAGGACCAGGTTTTTCTAATTAGCACTTTCAGTGACGCAGGTCTGGACAATCAATGTTGATTAGGACCACCAGAGTCTAATTAGCAATTTCAGTGACACAGGTGTGGCCAATCAAGTCTATTTAGGACCAGGTGCACCTAATTACCAATTTCATTGACACAGGTTTGGACAATCAAGGCTCATTACGACCAGGTGCCTCTAATTAGCAATTTCAGTGATACAGGTGTGGACAATAAAGGCTGATTAGGACTTCGTGCATCTAATTAGCAATTTCAGTTACACAGGTGTGGCCAATCAAGGCTAATTAGGACCAGGTGTATCTAATTAACAATTTCAGTGACACAGGTGTGGACAATCAAGGCTAATTACGACCAGTTATTCCAAATTAGGGACATTCAAGGCTAATTAGGACCCAGTGTTTCAAATTAGCAATTTCAGAAACATAGGTGTGGACAATCAAGGCTAATTAGGACCAGGTGTTTCTAATTAGCAATTCCAGTGACACAGGTGTGAACAATCAAGGCTGATTAGGACCAGGTGCGTCTAATTAGCAATTTCAGTGACACAGGTGTGGCCAATCAAGGCTAATTAGGACCACCTGTGTGTAATTAGCAATTTCAGTGAAAGAGGTGTGGCCAATTAACGCTAATTTGGACCAAGTTTCTAACTAGCGACAATCAACGCTAATTAGGACCAGGTGTTTCTAATTATCAATTTCAGTGACACAAGTTTGGACAACCAATGCTAATTAGGACCAGGTTTTTCTAATTAGTAATTTCTCTGACACAGCTGTGGCCAATCAATCCTAATTAGGGTCAGGTGCATCTAATTAGCAATTAGACACAGTGACACAGGTATATACAATCAAGTCTAATTAGGACCAGATGCGTATAATTAGCTATTGCACTGACACAGGTTTGGACATCAAGGCTAATTATAACCAGGTGCGTCTAATTAGCAATTGCATTGACACAGTATGGACAATCAAGGCTAATTAAAACCAGGTGCATCTAATTAGCAATTTCAGAGACACAGGTGTGGCTAATCAAGGATAAATAGGACCAGGTGCTTCCAATTACTAATTTTAGTGACACAGGTGTATCCAATCAATACTAAATTGGAACAGGTGTTTCTAATTAACATTCTCAGTGACACAGTTGTGGACAATCAAGGCCAATTACGACCAGATGTTTCTAATTAGCAATTTCATGGAAACAGGTGTGGACAATCAAGGCTAGTTTCGATTAGGTGTTTCTAATTAGCGACAATCAAGGCTAATTAGGACTTGGTGTTTCAAATTAGCAATTTCAGAGACATAGGTGTAGACAATGAAGGCTAATTAGGACCAGGTGCTTCTAATTAACAATTTCAGTGACACAGTGTGGACAATCAAGGCTAATTAGGACCGCCTGCCTCTAATTAGCCATTTCAGGGAAAGAGGTTTGGCCAATCAAGGCCAGTTAGGACCAGGTGTTTCTAATTAGCAACAATCAAGGCAAATTAGCACCTGGTGTTCTTTATCAATTTCAGTGACACAGGTGTGGACAACCAAGGCTATGTAGGACCAGGTTTTTCCAATTAGCAATTTCAGTGACACAGAGGTGGACAATCAAGGCTAATTAGTACCTCCTGTGTCTAATTAGCAATTTCAGTGACACAGGTGTGGCCAATCAAGGCAGATTAGGACCACGTGCGTCTAATTAGCAATTTCAGTGACACAGGTGTGGTGAATCAAGCCTAAATCGTAACAAGTGCGTCTAATTACCAATTTCAGTGACACAGGTGTGGCCAATCAAGGCAAATTTCGACCATGTGCATCTAATTAGCAATTTCAGTGGCACAGTTGTGGCCAATCAAGGATAATTCGGAATGGTGGGTCTAATTAGTAATTGCAGTGACACAGGTTTGAACAATAAAGGCTAATTAGGACCAGGTGCGTCTAATTAGCAATTTCATTGACACAGGTGTGGCCAATCAAGGATAATTATGCCCACGTGCTTCTAATTAGCAATTTCTCTGACACAGTTGTGGCCAATCAAGGCTAATTAGGATCAGGTGCTTCTAACTAGCAATTTCAGTGACACAGTGTGGACAATCAAGGCTAATTAGGACCGCCTGTGTCTAATTAGTCATTTCAGTGAAAGAGGTTTGGCCAATCAAGGCCAGTTAGGACCAGGTGTTTCTAATTAGCAACAATGAAGGCAAATTAGCACCTGGTATTTCTTTATCAATTTCAGTGACACAGGTGTGGACAACCAAGTCTATGTAGGACCAGGTTTTTCCAATTAGCAATTTCAGTGACACATTGGTGGACAATCAAGGCTAATTAGGACCTCCTGTGTCTAATGAGCAATCTCAGTGACACAGGTGTGGAGAATCAAGGGTAATTAGGACCAGGTTTTTCTAATTAGCACTTTCAGTGACACAGGTCTGGACAATCAATGCTGATTAGGACGACCAGCGTCTAATTAGCAATTTCAGTGACACAGGTGTGGACAATCAAGGCTAAATAGGAACACTGCGTCTAATTAGCCATTTAAGTGCCAATCAAGGCCAGTTACGACCAGGTGTTTCTAATTAGCAACAATCAAGGCTAATTGGCACCTGGTGTTTCTTTATCAATTTCAGTGACACAGGTGTGAACAACCAAGTCTATGTAGGACCAGGTTTTTCCAATTCGCAATTTCAGTGACAAGCTGTGGACAATCAAGGCTAATTAGGACCAGGTCTTCTAATTATCAATTTCAGTGGCACAGGTGTGGACTATCAAGGCTAGTTTGGGCCAGGTGTTTCTAATTAGAAATTTCAGGGACACATGTGTGGACAATCAAGTCTAGTTTCGACCAGGTGTTTCTAATTAGCGACAATCAAGGCTAATTAGCACCTGGTGTTTCAAATTAGCAATTTCAGAGACATAGGTGTGGACAATCAAGGCTAATTAGGACCAGGGCGTTCTAATTAGCAATTTCAGTGACACAGGTGTGGACAATCAAGGGTGATTAGGACTTCGTGCATCTAATTAGCAATTTCAGTGAAACAGGTGTGGCAAATCAAGGCTACTTAGGCCCACCTGTGTCTAATTAGCAATTTCAGTGAAAGAGGTGTGGCCAATTAACGCTAATTTGAAGCAGGTGTTTCTAAAAGTGACAATCAACGCTAATTAGGACCAGGTGTTTCTAATTAATAATTTCAGTGACACAGGTTTGGAAAACCAAGGCTAATTAGGACCAGGTTTTTCTAATTAGCAATTTCTCAGACACAGGTGTGGTCAATCAATCTTAATTAGGATCAGGTGCGTCTAATTAGCAATTTCAGTGAAAAGGTATAGACACTCACGGCTAATTAGGACCAGGTACGCCTAATTAGCAATTTCAGTGTCACAAGTGTGGCCAATGAAGGCCAATTAGTACCAAGGGCATCAAATTAGCAATTTCAGGGATACAGGTTTGGCCAATAAGGGCTAATTAGGACCAGGTGCGTCAAATTAGCAATTTCAGTGCAAAAGGTGTGACCAATCAAGGCTAATTTGGACCAAGTGTTTCAAATTAGCAATTTCAGGGACACAGGTGTGGACAATCAGGCTAGTTACGACCAAGTGTTTCAATAAGTTACAATCAAGCTAATTATGACCTGGTGTTTCTAACTAGAAAATTCAGTGACACAGGTGTGGACAATCAAGGCTGCTTAGGACGACATGTGTCTAATTAGCAATTTCAGTGACACAGGTGTGGCGAATCAAGCCTAATTTGGAACAGGTGCGTCTAATTAGGAATTGCAGTGACAGAGGTTTGAACAATCAAGGCTAATATGTCCACGTGCTTGTAATTAGCAATTTCTCTGACACAGGTGTGGCCAATCAAAGCTAATTAGGACCAGGTGCTTCTAATTAGCAATTTTAGTGACACAGGTGTGGCCAATCAAGGCTCCATAGGACCAGGTGCACCTAATTACCAATTTCATTGACACAGGTTTGGACAATAAAGGCTCATTAGGACCAGGTGCCTGTAATTAGCAATTTCCGTGACACAAGTATGGCCAATCAAGGGTAATTAGGACCAGGTGCTTCTAATTAGCAATTTCAGTGACACAGGTGTGGCCAATCAAGGCTAATTAGGACCAGGTGTATCTAATTAACAATTTCAGGGACACATGTGTGGACAATCAAGGCTAATTGCGACCAGTTATTCCAAATTAGGGACATTCAAGGCTAATTAGGACCCGGTGTTTCAAATTAGCAATTTCAGAAACATAGGTGTGGACAATCAAGGCTGAGTAGGACCAGGTGTTTCTAATTAGCAATTCCAGTGACACAGGTGTGAACAATCAAGGCTGATTAGGACCACCAGAGTCTAATTACCAATTTCAGTGACACAGGTGTGGCCAATCAAGGCTAATTAGGACCACCTGTGTGTAATTAGCAATTTCAGTGAAAGAGGTGTGGCCAATTAACGCTAATTTGGACCAAGTTTCTAACTAGCGACAATCAACGCTAATTAGGACCAGGTGTTTCTAATTATCAATTTCAGTGACACAAGTTTGGACAACCAATGCTAATTAGGACCAGGTTTTTCTAATTAGTAATTTCTCTGACACAGCTGTGGCCAATCAATCCTAATTAGGATCAGGTGCGTCTAATTAGCAATTTCAGTGACACAGGTATATACAATCAAGTCTAATTAGGACCAGATGCGTATAATTAGCTATTGCACTGACACAGGTTTGGACATCAAGGCTAATTATGACCAGGTGCGTCTAATTAGCAATTGCATTGACACAGTATGGACAATCAAGGCTAATTAAGACCAGGTGCATCTAATTAGCAATTTCAGAGACACAGGTGTGGCCAATCAAGGATAAATAGGACCAGGTGCTTTCAATTACTAATTTTAGTGACACAGGTGTATCCAATCAAGCCTAAATTGGAAAAGGTGTTTCTAATTAACTTTCTCAGTGACACAGTTGTGGACATTCAAGGCCAATTACGACCAGATGTTTCTAATTAGTAATTTCAGGGAAACAGGTGTGGATAATCAAGGCTAGTTTCGATCAGGTGTTTCTAATTAGCGACAATCAAGGCTAATTAGGACTTGGTGTTTCAAATTAGCAATTTCAGAGACATAGGTGTAGACAATCAAGGCTAATTAGGACCAGGTGCTTCTAATTAGCAATTTCAGTGACACAGTGTGGACAATCAAGGCTAATTAGGACCGCCTGCCTCTAATTAGCCATTTCAGGGAAAGAGGTGTGGTCAATCAAGGATAATTATGCCCACGTGCTTCTAATTAGCAATTTCTCTGACACAGGTGTGGCCAATCAAGGCTAATTAGGACCAGGTGCTTCTAATCAGCAATTTCAGTGACACAGTGTGGACAATCAAGGTTAATTAGGATCGCCTGTGTCTAATTAGTCATTTCAGTGAAAGAGGTTTGGCCAATCAAGGCCAGTTAGGACCAGGTGTTTCTAATTAGCAACAATGAAGGCAAATTAGCACCTGGTATTTCTTTATCAATTTCAGTGACACAGGTGTGGACAACCAAGGCTATGTAGGACCAGGTTGGTCTAATTAGCAATTTCAGTGGCACAGGTGTGGACAATCAAGGCTAGTTTGGACCAGGAGTTTCTAATTAGAAATTTCAGGGAAACAGGTGTGGACAATCAAGTCTAGTTTCGACCAGGTGTTTCTAATTAGTGACAATCAAGGCTAATTAGAACCTGGTGTTTCAAATTAGCAATTTCAGAGACATAGGTGTGGACAATCAAGGCTAATAAGGACCAGGTCGTTCTAATTAGCAATTTCATTGACACAGGTGTGGCCAATCAAGGCTAATTAGGACCACCTGTGTCTAATTAGCAATTTCAATGAAATAGGTGTGGCCAATTAACGCTAATTTGGACCAGGTGTTTCTAACTAGTGACAATCGACCCTAATTAGGACCAGGTTTTTCTATTTAGCAATTTCTGAGACACAGGTGTGGCCAATCAATCCTAATTAGGATCAAGTGCGTCTAATTAGCAATTTCAGTGAAAAAGGTATAGACACTCAAGGCTAATTAGGACCAGGTGCGTCTAATTAGCAATTTCAGTGACACAGGTGTGGCCAATAAAAGCCAATTAGTCACAGGTGCGTCTAATTAGCAATTTCAGTGACACTGGTGTGGACAATCAAGGCTAATTAGGACCAGGTACGTCTAATTAGCAATTTCAGTGACACAGGTGTGGCCAATCAAGGCCAATTAGTACCATGTGCATCAAAATAGCAATTTCAGGGATACAGGATTGGCCAATAAGGGCTAATTAGGACCAGGTGCATCTAATTAGCAATTTCAGTGCAAAAGGTGTGACCAATCAAGGCTAATTTGGACCAAGTGTTTCAAATTAGCAATTTCAGGGACACAGGTGTGGACAATCAGGCTAGTTACGACCAAGTGTTTCAAATAAGTGACAATCAAGCTAATTATGACCTGGTGTTTCTAACTAGAAAATTCAGTGACACAGGTGTGGACAATCAAGACTCATTAGGACCAGTTTTTCTAATTAGTAATTTCAGTGACACAGGTGTGGACAATCAAGGCTGCTTAGGACCACGTGAGTCTAATTAGCAATTTCAGTGACACAGGTGTGGCGAATCAAGCCTAATTCAGAACAGGTGCGTCTAATTAGGAATTGCAGTGACAGAGGTTTGAAAAATCAAGGCTAATTACTGTCCACGTGCTTGTAATTAGCAATTTCTCTGACACAGGTTTGAACAATCAAGGCTAATTATGACCAGGTGCTTCCAATTAGCAATTTCAGTGACACAGGTGTTACCAATCAAGGCTATTTAGGACCAGGTGCACCTAATTACCAATTTCATTGACACAGGTTTGGACAATCAAGGCTCATTACGACCAGGTGCCTCTAATTAGCAATTTCAGTGATACAGATGTGGACAATAAAGGCTGATTAGGACTTCGTGCATCTAATTAGCAATTTCAGTTACACAGGTGTGGCCAATCAAGGCTAATTAGGACCAGGTGTATCTAATTAACAATTTCAGTGACACAGGTGTGGACAATCAAGGCTAATTACGACTAGTTATTCCAAATTAGGGACATTCAAGGCTAATTAGGACCCAGTGTTTCAAATTAGCAATTTCAGAAACATAGGTGTGGACAATCAAGGCTAATTAGGATCAGGTGTTTCTAATTAGCAATTCCAGTGACACAGGTGTGAACAATCAAGGCTGATTAGGACCAGGTGCGTCTAATTAGCAATTTCAGTGACACAGGTGTGGCCAATCAAGGCTAATTAGGACCACCTGTGTGTAATTAGCAATTTCAGTGAAAGAGGTGTGGCCAATTAACGCTAATTTGGACCAAGTTTCTAACTAGCGACAATCAACGCTAATTAGGACCAGGTGTTTCTAATTATCAATTTCAGTGACACAAGTTTGGACAACCAATGCTAATTAGGACCAGGTTTTTCTAATTAGTAATTTCTCTGACACAGCTGTGGCCAATCAATCCTAATTAGGATCAGGTGCATCTAATTAGCAATTAGACCAGTGACACAGGTATATACAATCAAGTCTAATTAGGACCAGATGCGTATAATTAGCTATTGCACTGACACAGGTTTGGACATCAAGGCTAATTATGACCAGGTGCGTCTAATTAGCAATTGCATTGACACAGTATGGACAATCAAGGCTAATTAAAACCAGGTGCATCTAATTAGCAATTTCAGAGACACAGGTGTGGCTAATCAAGGATAAATAGGACCAGGTGCTTCCAAATACTAATTTTAGTGACACAGGTGTATCCAATCAATACTAAATTGGAACAGGTGTTTCTAATTAACATTCTCAGTGACACAGTTGTGGACAATCAAGGCCAATTACGACCAGATGTTTCTAATTAGCAATTTCAGGGAAACAGGTGTGGACAATCAAGGCTAGTTTCGATTAGGTGTTTCTAATTAGCGACAATCAAGGCTAATTAGGACTTGGTGTTTCAAATTAGCAATTTCAGAGACATAGGTGTAGACAATGATGGCTAATTAGGACCAGGTGCTTCTAATTAACAATTTCAGTGACACAGTGTGGACAATCAAGGCTAATTAGGACCGCCTGCCTTTAATTAGCCATTTCAGGGAAAGAGGTTTGGCCAATCAAGGCCAGTTAGGACCAGGTGTTTCTAATTAGCAACAATCAAGGCAAATTAGCACCTGGTGTTCTTTATCAATTTCAGTGACACAAGTGTGGACAACCAAGGCTATGTAGGACCAGGTTTTTCCAATTAGCAATTTCAGTGACACAGAGGTGGACAATCAAGGCTAATTAGTACCTCCTGTGTCTAATTAGCAATTTCAGTGACACAGGTGTGGCCAATCAAGGCTGATTAGGACCACGTGCGTCTAATTAGCAATTTCAGCGACACAGGTGTGGTGAATCAAGCCTAAATCGTAACAAGTGCATCTAATTACCAATTTCAGTGACACAGGTGTGGCCAATCAAGGAAAATTTCGACCATGTGCGTCTAATTAGCAATTTCAGTGGCACAGTTGTGGCCAATCAAGGATAATTCGGAATGGTGGGTCTAATTAGTAATTGCAGTGACACAGGTTTGAACAATAAAGGCTAATTAGGACCAGGTGCGTCTAATTAGCAATTTCATTGACACAGGTGTGGCCAATCAAGGATAATTATGCCCACGTGCTTCTAATTAGCAATTTCTCTGACACAGTTGTGGCCAATCAAGGCTAATTAGGATCAGGTGCTTCTAACTAGCAATTTCAGTGAAACAGTGTGGACAATCAAGGCTAATTAGGACCGCCTGTGTCTAATTAGTCATTTCAGTGAAAGAGGTTTGGCCAATCAAGGCCAGTTAGGACCAGGTGTTTCTAATTAGCAACAATGAAGGCAAATTAGCACCTGGTATTTCTTTATCAATTTCAGTGACACAGGTGTGGACAACCAAGTCTATGTAGGACCAGGTTTTTCCAATTAGCAATTTCAATGACACAGTGGTGGACAATCAAGGCTAATTAGGACCTCCTGTGTCTAATGAGCAATTTCAGTGACACAGGTGTGGAGAATCAAGGGTAATTAGGACCAGGTTTTTCTAATTAGCACTTTCAGTGACACAGGTCTGGACAATCAATGCTGATTAGGACGACCAGCGTCTAATTAGCAATTTCAGTGACACAGGTGTGGACAATCAAGGCTAAATAGGAACACTGCGTCTAATTAGCCATTTCAGTGCCAATCAAGGCCAGTTACGACTAGGTGTTTCTAATTAGCAACAATCAAGGTTATCAATTTCAGTGACACAGGTGTGAACAACCAAGTCTATGTAGGACCAGGTTTTTCCAATTCTCAATTTCAGTGACACAGCTGTGGACAATCAAGGCTAATTAGGACCAGGTCGTCTAATTATCAATTTCAGTGGCACAGGTGTGGACAATCACGGCTAGTTTGGGCCAGGTGTTTCTAATTAGAAATTTCAGGGACACATGTGTGGACAATCAAGTCTAGTTTCGACCAGGTGTTTCTAATTAGCGACAATCTAGGCTAATTAGCACCTGGTGTTTCAAATTAGCAATTTCAGAGACATAGGTGTGGACAATCAAGGCTAATTAGGACCAGGGCGTTCTAATTAGCAATTTCAGTGACACAGGTGTGGACAATCAAGGGTGATTAGGACTTCGTGCATCTAATTAGCAATTTCAGTGAAACAGATGTGGCAAATCAAGGCTACTTAGGCCCACCTGTGTCTAATTAGCAATTTCAGTGAAAGAGGTGTGGCCAATTAACGCTAATTTGAAGCAGGTGTTTCTAAAAAGTGACAATCAACGCTAATTAGGACCAGGTGTTTCTAATTAATAATTTCAGTGACACAGGTTTGGAAAACCAAGGCTAATTAGGACCAGGTTTTTCTAATTAGCAATTTCTCAGACACAGGTGTGGTCAATCAATCTTAATTAGGATCAGGTGCGTCTAATTAGCAATTTCAGTGAAAAAGGTATAGACACTCAAGGCTAATTAGGACCAGGTACGCCTAATTAGCAATTTCAGTGTCACAGGTGTGGCCAATGAAGGCCAATTAGTACCAGGGGCATCAAATTAGCAATTTCAGGGATACAGGTTTGGCAAATAAGGGCTAATTAAGACCAGGTGCGTCTAATTAGCAATTTCAGTGCAAAAGGTGTGACCAATCAAGGCTAATTTGGACCAAGTGTTTCAAATTAGCAATTTCAGGGACACAGGTGTGGACAATCAGGCTAGTTACGACCAAGTGTTTCAAATAAGTTACAATCAAGCTAATTATGACCTGGTGTTTCTAACTAGAAAATTCAGTGACACAGGTGTGGACAATCAAGGCTGCTTAGGACCACGTGTGTCTAATTAGCAATTTCAGTGACACAGGTGTGGCGAATCAAGCCTAATTTGGAACAGGTGCGTCTAATTAGGAATTGCAGTGACAGAGGTTTGAACAATCAAGGCTAATTATGTCCACGTGCTTGTAATTAGCAATTTCTCTGACACAGGTGTGGCCAATCAAAGCTAATTAGGACAAGGTTGGTCTAATTAGCAATTTCAGTGACACAGAGGTGGACAATCAAGGCTAATTAGGACCTCCTGTGTCTAATTAGCTATTTCCGTGACACACGTGTGGGCTATCAGCGCTAATTTTGACCAGGTGTTTCTAATTAGTGACAATCAAGGCTAATTACGACCTCGTGTTTCTAATTAGCAATTTCAGAGACATAGGTGTGGACAATCAAGGCTAATTAGGACCAGTTTTTCTAATTAGCAATTTCAGTGACACAGGTGTGGACAATCAAGTCTAATTAGGACCAGGTTGGTCTAATTAGCAATTTAAGTGGCACAGGTGTGGACAATCAAGACTCATTAGGACCAGTTTTTCTAATTAGTAATTTCAGTGACACAGGTGTGGACAATCAAGGCTGCTTAGGACCACGTGCGTCTAATTAGCAATTTCAGTGACACAGGTGTGGCCAATCAAGCCTAATTCGGAACAGGTGCGTCTAATTAGGAATTGCAGTGACACAGGTTTGAACAATCAAGGCTAATTATGTCCACGTGCTTGTATTACCAATTTCTCTCACACAGGTGTAGCCAATCAAGGCTAATTATGACCAGGTGCTTCTAATTAGCAATTTCAGTGACACAGGTGTGGCCAATTAAGGCTATTTAGGACCAGGTGCACCTAATTACCAATTTCATTGACACAGGTTTGGACAATCAAGGCACATTAGGACCAGGTGCCTCTAATTAGCAATTTCAGTGGCACAGGTGTGTACAATCAAGGCTAGTTTGGACCAGGTGTTTCTAATTAGAAATTTCAGGGAAACAGGTGTGGACAATCAAGTCTAGTTTCGACCAGGTGTTTCTAATTAGTGACAATCAAGGCTAATTAGCACCTGGTGTTTCATATTAGCAATTTCAGAGACATAGTTGTGGACCATCAAGGCTAATTAGGACTAGGTGGTTCTAATTAGCAATTTCAGTGACACAGGTGTGGCCAATCAAGGCTACTTAGGACCAGGTGTATCTAATTAACAAATTTCAGTGACACAAGTGTGGACAGTCAAGGCTAATTGCGACCAGTTATTCCAAATTAGGGACAACCAAGGCTAATTAGGACCCGGTGTTTCAAATTAGCAATTTCAGAAACATAGGTGTGCACAATCAAGGCTAATTAGGACCAGGTGGTTCTAATTAGCAATTCCAGTGACACAGGTCTGGACAATCGAGGCTGATCAGGACCTCGTGCAGCTAATTAGCAATTTCAGTGACACAGGTGTGGCCAATCAAGG
Organism: Typhlomys cinereus; assembly: GCA_023101885.1. Classification (NCBI taxonomy): domain Eukaryota; kingdom Metazoa; phylum Chordata; class Mammalia; order Rodentia; family Platacanthomyidae; genus Typhlomys; species Typhlomys cinereus. The sequence continues at coordinate 1,794,823 of JALPQD010000435.1, read as the reverse complement.
CTAATTAGGACCACCTGTGTCTAATTAGCAATTTCAGTGAAAGAGGTGCGTCTAATTAACCATTTCAGTAACACAGGTATATACAATCAAGTCTAATTAGGACCAGATGCGTATAATTAGCAATTTCACTGGCACAGGTTTGGACATCAAGGCTAATTATGACCAGATGCGTCTAATTAGCAATTGCAGTGACACAGTATGGACAATCAAGGCTAATTAAGACCAGGTGCATCTAATTAGCAATTTCGGAGACACAGGTGTGGCCAATCAATGATAAATAGGACCAGGTGCTTCCAATTACTAATTTTTGTGACACAGGTGTATCCAATCAAGCCTAAATTGAACCAGGTGTTTCTAATTAACAGTCTCAGTGACACAGTTGTGGACAATCAAGGCCAATTACGACCAGGTGTTTCTAATTAGCAATTTCAGTGACACAGTGTGGACAATCAAGTCTGATCAGGACCTCGTGCATCTAATTAGCAATTTCAGTGACATAAGTGTGTCCAATCAAGGGTAATTTGGGCTAGATGTTTCTAATTTGTGTCAATCAGGGCTAAGTAGGAACAGCTGTTTCTAATTATCAATTTCAGTGACAGAGGTGTGGACAACCAAGGCTATGTAGTACCAGGTTTTTCCAATTAGCCAATCAAGGTGTGGCCAATCAAGGCAAATTTGGACCATGTGCCTCTAATTAGCAATTTCAGTGGCACAGTTGTGGCCAATCAAGGATAATTCAGACCAGGTGCGTCTAATTAGGAATTGCAGTGACACAGGTTTGAACAATCAAGGCTAATTAGGCCCAGGTGCATCTAATTAGCCATTTCAGTGACACAGGTGTGGCCAATCAAGGATAATTATGCCCACGTGCTTCTAATTAACAATTTCTCTGACACAAGTGTGGCCAATCAAGGCTAATTAGGACCAGGTGCTTCTAATCAGCAATTTCAGTGACACAGTGTGGACAATCAAGGTTAATTAGGACCGCCTGTGTCTAATTAGTCATTTCAATGAAAGAGGTTTGGCCAATCAAGGCCAGTTAGGACCAGCTGTTCCTAATTAGCAACAATGAAGGCAAATTAGCACCTGGTATTTCTTTATCAATTTCAGTGACACAGGTGTGGAAACCAAGGCTATGTAGGACCAGGTTTTTCCAATTAGCAATTTCAGTGACACAGGTGTGGACAATCAAGGCTAATTAGGACCAGGTTTTTCTAGTTAGCACTTTCAGTGATGCAGGTCTGGACAATCAATGCTGATTAGGACCACCAGCGTCTAATTAGCAATTTCAGTGACACAGGTGTGGACAATCAAGGCTAATTAGGAACACCTGTGTCTAATTAGCCTTTTCAGTAAAAGAGGTGTGCCCAATCAAGGCCAGTTACGGCCAGGTGTTTCTAATTACCAACAATCAAGGCTAATTAGCACCTGGTGTTTCTTTATCAATTTCAGTGACACAGGTGTGGACAACCAAGTCTATGTAGGACCAGGTGTTTCCCATTAGCAATTTCAGTGGCACAGGTGTGGACAATCAAGGCTAGCTTGGACCAGGTGTTTCTAATTAGAAATTTCAGGGAAACAGGTGTGGACAATCAAGTCTAGTTTTGACCAAGTGTTTCTAATTAGTGACAATCAAGGCTAATTAGCACCTGGTGTTTCAAATTAGCAATTTCGGAGACATAGGTGTGGACAATCAAGGCTAATTAGGACCAGGTTTTCTAATTAGTAATTTCAGTGAAACAGGTGTGGACAACCAGTCTAATTAGGACCAGGTTGGTCTAATTAGCAATTTCAGTGGCACAGGTTTGGACAATCAAGGCTAATTAGGACCAGGTGGTTCTAATTAGCAATTCCAGTGACACAGGTGTGGACAATCAAGGCTGATTAGGACCAGGTGCGTCTAATTAGCAATTTCAGTGAAACAGGTGTGGCCAATCAAGGCTAATTAGGACCACCTGTGTCTAATTAGCAATTTCAGTGAAAGAGGTGTGGCCAATTAACGCTAATTTGGACCAGGTGTTTCTAATTATCAATTTCAGTGACACAGGTTTGGACAACCAATGCTAATTAGGACCAGGTTTTTCTAATTAGTAATTTCTTTCACACAGCTGTGGCCAATCAATCCTAATTAAGATCAGGTACGTCTAATTAGCAATTTCAGTGACACAGGTATATACAATCAAGTCTAATTAGGACCAGATGCGTATAATTAGCAATTGCACTGACACAGGTTTGGGCATCAAGGCTAATTATGACCAGGTGCATCTAATTAAAAATTTCAGTTACACAGGTGTGGAAAATAAAGGCTAATTGCGACCAGGTTTTCCTAATTAGCGACAATGAAGGCTAATTACGACCTGGTGTTTCTAATTAGCAATTTCAGTGACACAGGCGTTGACAATCAACGTTTATTTGGAACAGGTGATTGTAATTAGCAATTTCAAGGAAACAGGTGTGGACAATCAAGGCTAGTTTCGACCAGGTGTTTCTAATTAGCGACAATCAAGGATAATTAGGACCTGGTGCTTCTAATTAGCTTTTTCAGTGACACAGGTGTGGCCAATCAATGCAAATTAGGACCACGTGGGTCTAATTAGAAATTTCAGTGACACAGGTGTGGATAATCAAGGCTAATTGCGACCAGTTATTCCAAATCAGGGACAATCAAGGCTAATTAGGACCCGGTGTTTCAAATTAGCAATTTCAGAGACATAGGTGTGGACAAACAAGGCTAATTAGGACCAGGTGGTTCTAATTAGCAATTCCAGTGACACAGGTGTGGACAATCAAGGCTGATTAGGACCAGGTGCGTCTAATTAGCAATTTCATTGACACGATGTGGCCAATCAAGGCTAATTAGGACCACGTGTGTCTAATTAGCAATTTCAGTGAAAGAGGTGTGGCCAATTAACGCTAATTTGGACCAGGTGTTTCTAATTATCAATTTCAGTGACACAGGTTTGGACAACCAATGCTAATTAGGACCACGTTTTTCTAATTAGTAATTTCTTTGACACAGCTGTGGCCAATCAATCCTAATTAGAATCAGGTACATCTAATTAGCAATTTCAGTGACACAGGTATATACAATCAAGTCTAATTAGGACCAGATGCGTATAATTAGCAATTGCACTGACACAGGTTTGGGCATCAAGGCTAATTATGACCAGGTGCATCTAATTAACAATTTCAGTTACACAGGTGTGGACAATCAACGATAATTTTGACCAGGTGTTTCTAATTAGCGACAATGAAGGCTAATTACGACCTGGTGTTTCTAATTAGCAATTTCAGTGACACAGGCTTGGACAATCAAGGCTATGTAGGACCAGGTGCTTCTAATTAGCAATTTCATTGACACAGGTGTTGCCAATCAAGGCTAATTAGGACTGCCTGCATCTAATTAGCCATTTCAGTGAAAGAGGTGTGGCCAATCAAGGCCAGTTAGGACCAGGCGTTACTAATTAGCAACAATCAAGGCAAATTAGCACCTGGTGTTTCTTTATCAATTTCAGTGACACAGGTGTGGACAATCAAGGCTAATTAGAAACAGGTCGTCTAATTAGCAATTTCAGTGGCACAGGAGTGGACAATCAAGGCTAGTTTGGACCAGGTGTTTCTAATTAGAAATTTCAGGGAAACATGTGGGGACAATCAAGTTTAGTTTTGACCAGGTGATTCTAATTAGCGACAATCAAAGCTAATTAGCACCTGGTGTTTCAAACTAGCAATTTCAGAGACATAGGTGTGGACAATCAAGGCTAATTAGGACCAGGTGGTTCTAATTAGCAATTTCAGTGACACAGGTGTGGACAATCAAGGCTAATTAGGACCAGGTGGTTCTAATTAGAAATTCCAGTGACACAGGTGTGGACAATCAAGGCTGATTAGGACCACGTGCATCTAATTAGCAATTTCAGTGACACAGGTGTGGTGAATCAAGCCTAATACGGACCAGGTGCATCTAATTAGCAATGTCAGTGACACAGGTGTGGCCAATCAAGGCAAATTCGGACCATGTGCGTCTAATTAGCAATTTCAGTGGCACAGTTCTGGCCAATCAAGGATAATTCAGACCAGGTGCGTCTAATTAGCAATTTCAGTGCAAAAGGTGTGACCAATCAAGGCTAATTTGGACCAAGTGTTTCAAATTAGCAATTTCAGGGACACAGGTGTGGACAATGAGGCTAATTACGACCAAGTGTTTCAAATAAGTGACAATCAAGCTAATTATGACCTGGTGTTTCTAACTAGAAAATTCAGTGACACAGGTGTGGACAATCAAGACTCATTAGGACCAGTTTTTCTAATTAGTAATTTCAGTGAGACAGGTGTATACAATCAAGGCTGCTTAGGACCACGTGCATCTAATTAGCAATTTCAGTGACACAGGTGTGGTGAATCAAGCCTAATTCAGAACAGGTGCGTCTAATAAGGAATTGCAGTGACACAGGTTTGAACAATCAAGGCTAATTATGCCCACGTGCTTGTAATTAGCAATTTCTCTGACACAGGTGTGGCCAATCAAGGCTAATTAGGACCAGGTGCTTCTAAATAGCAATTTCAGTGACACAGGTGTGGCCAATCAAGGCTATTTAGGACCAGGTGCACCTAATTACCAATTTCATTGACACGGGTTTGGACAATCAAGGCTCATTAGGACAAGGTGCCTCTAATTAGTAATTTCAGTGACACAGGTATATACAATCAAGTCTAATTAGGACCAGATGCGTATAATTAGCAATTTCACTGACACAGGTTTGGACATCAAGGTTAATTATGACCAGGTGCCTCTAATTAACAATTGCAGTGACACAGTATGGACAATCAAGGCTAATTAAGACCAGGTGCATCTAATTAGCAATTTCAGAGACACAGGTGTGGCCAATCAAGGATAAATAGTACCAGGTGCTTCCAATTACTAATTTTAGTGACACAGGTTTATGAAATCAAGCCTAAATTGAAACAGGTGTTTCTAATTAACATTCTCAGTGACACAGTTGTGGACAATCAAGGCCAATTACGACCAGGTGTTTCTAATTAGCATTTTCAGGGAAACAGGTGTGGACCATTAAGGCTAGTTTCGATCAGGTGTTTCTAATTAGGGATAATCAAAGCTAATTAGGACTTGGTGTTTCAAATTAGCAATTTCAGAGACATAGGTGTAGACAATCAAGGCTAATTAGGACCAGGTGCTTCTAATTAGTAATTTCAGTGACACAGTGTTTACAATCAAGTCTGATCAGGACCTCGTGCATCTAATTAGCAATTTCAGTGACATAGGTGTGGCCAATCAAGGGTAATTTGGGCCAGGTGTTTTTAATTTGTGACAATCAGGGCTAATTAGGAACAGCTGTTTCTAATTATCAATTTCAGTGACAGAGGTGTGGAAAACCAAGGCTATGTAGGACCAGGTTTTTCCAATTAGCAATTTCAGTGACACAGGTGTGGACAATCAAGGCTAATTAGGACCAGGTTTTTCTAGTTAGCACTTTCAGTGACACAGGTGTGGACAATCAAGGCTGATTAGGACCACGTGCATCTAATTAGCAATTTCAATGACACAGGTGTGGTGAATCAAGCCTAATTCGGAACAGGTGCGTCTAATTAGCAATGTCAGTGACACAGGTGTGGCCAATCAAGGCTAATTAGGACCAGGTGCTTCTAATTAGCAATTTCAGTGACACAGGTGTGGCCAATCAAGGCTATTTAGGACCAGGAGCACCTAATTACCAATTTCATTGACACAGGTTCGGACAATCAAGGCTCATTAGGACCAGGTGCGTCTAATTAGCAATTTCAGTGACACAGGTGTGGCCAATCAAGGCTAATTAGGACCACCTGTGTCTAATTAGCAATTTCAGTGAAAGAGGTGTGGCCAATTAACGCTAATTTGGACCAGGTGTTTCTAATTATCAATTTCAGTGACACAGGTTTGGACAACCAATGCTAATTAGGACCACGTTTTTCTAATTAGTAATTTCTTTGACACAGCTGTGGCCAATCAATCCTAATTAGGATCAGGTACATCTAATTAGCAATTTCAGTGACACAGGTATATACAATCAAGTCTAATTAGGACCAGATGTGTATAATTAGCAATTGCACTGACACAGGTTTGGGCATCAAGGCTAATTATGACCAGGTGCATCTAATTAACAATTTCAGTTACACAGGTGTGGACAATCAAGGCTAATTGCGACCAGGTTTTCCTAATTAGCGACAATGAAGGCTAATTATGACCTGGTGTTTCTAATTAGCAATTTCAGTGACACAGGCGTTGACAATCAACGTTTATTTGGAACAGGTGATTGTAATTAGCAATTTCAAGGAAACAGGTGTAGATAATCAAGGCTAGTTTCGACCAGGTGTTTCTAATTAGCGACAATCAAGGATAATTAGGACCTGGTGCTTCTAACTAGCAATTTCAGTGACACAGGTGTGGCCAATCAATGCAAATTAGGACCACGTGGGTCTAATTAGAAATTTCAGTGACACAGGTGTGGACAATCAACGATAATTTTGACCAGGTGTTTCTAATTAGCGACAATGAAGGCTAATTACGACCTGGTGTTTCTAATTAGCAATTTCAGTGACACAGGCTTGGACAATCAAGGCTATGTAGGACCAGGTGCTTCTAATTAGCAATTTCATTGACACAGGTGTTGCCAATCAAGGCTAATTAGGACTGCCTGCATCTAATTAGCCATTTCAGTGAAAGAGGTGTGGCCAATCAAGGCCAGTTAGGACCAGGCGTTTCTAATTAGCAACAATCAAGGCAAATTAGCACCTGGTGTTTCTTTATCAATTTCAGTGACACAGGTGTGGACAACCAAGACTATGTAGGACCAGGTTTTTCCAATTAGCAATTTCAGTGACACAGGTGTGGACAATCAAGGCTAATTAGGACCTCGTGTGTCTAATTAGCAATTTCAGTGATACAGGTGTGGACAACCAAGGCTATGTAGGACCAGGTTTTTCCAATTAGCAATTTCAGTAACACAGGTGTGGACAATCAAGGATAATCAGGACCAGGTTTTCTAATTAGCACTTTCAGTGACACAGGTCTGGACAATCAATGCTGATTAGGACGACCAGCGTCTAATTAGCAATTTCAGTGACACAGGTGTGGACAATCAAGTCTAATTAGGACCACCTGCGTCTAATTAGCCATTTCAGTGAAAGAGGTGTGGCCAATCATGGCCAGTTACGACCAGGTGTTTCTAATTAGGAACAATCAAGGCTAATAAGCACCTGGTTTTTCTTTATCCATTTCAGTGACACAGGTGTGGACCACCACGTCAATGTAGGATCAGGTTTTTCCAATTAGCAATTTCAGTGACACAGGTGTGGCCAATCAAGGCTAATTAGGAACAGGTCGTCTAATTAGCAATTTCAGTGGCACAGGAGTGGACAATCAAGGCTAGTTTGGACCAGGTGTTTCTAATTAGAAATTTCAGGGAAACATGTGGGAACAATCAAGTTTAGTTTCGACCAGGTGATTCTAATTAGCGACAATCAAGGCTAATTAGCACCTGGTGTTTCAAATTAGCAATTTCAGAGACATAGGTGTGGACAATCAAGGCTAATTAGGACCAGGTGGTTCTAATTAGCAATTTCAGTGACACAGGTGTGGACAATCAAGGCTAATTAGGACCAGGTGGTTCTAATTAGAAATTCCAGTGACACAGGTGTGGACAATCAAGGCTGATTAGGACCACGTGCATCTAATTAGCAATTTCAGTGACACAGGTGTGGTGAATCATGCCTAATACGGACCAGGTGCGTCTAATTAGCAATGTCAGTGACACAGGTGTGGCCAATCAAGGCAAATTCGGACCATGTGCGTCTAATTAGCAATTTCAGTGGCACAGTTCTGGCCAATCAAGGATAATTCAGACCAGGTGTGTCTAATTAGCAATTTCAGTGCAAAAGGTGTGACCAATCAAGGCTAATTTGGACCAAGTGTTTCAAATTAGCAATTTCAGGGACACAGGTGTGGACAATGAGGCTAGTTACGACCAAGTGTTTCAAATAAGTGACAATCAAGCTAATTATGACTTGGTGTTTCTAACTAGAAAATTCAGTGACACAGGTGTGGACAATCAAGACTCATTAGGACCAGTTTTTCTAATTAGTAATTTCAGTGAGACAGGTGTATACAATCAAGGCTGCTTAGGACCACGTGCATCTAATTAGCAATTTCAGTGACACAGGTGTGGTGAATCAAGCCTAATTCAGAACAGGTGCGTCTAATAAGGAATTGCAGTGACACAGGTTTGAACAATCAAGGCTAATTATGCCCACGTGCTTGTAATTAGCAATTTCTCTGACACAGGTGTGGCCAATCAAGGCTAATTAGGACCAGGTGCTTCTAAATAGCAATTTCAGTGACACAGGTGTGGCCAATCAAGGCTATTTAGGACCAGGTGCACCTAATTACCAATTTCATTGACACGGGTTTGGACAATCAAGGCTCATTAGGACCAGGTGCCTCTAATTAGTAATTTCAGTGACACAGGTATATACAATCAAGACTAATTAGGACCAGATGCGTATAATTAGCAATTTCACTGACACAGGTTTGGACATCAAGGTTAATTATGACCAGGTGCCTCTAATTAACAATTGCAGTGACACAGTATGGACAATCAAGGCTAATTAAGACCAGGTGCATCTAATTAGCAATTTCAGAGACACAGGTGTGGCCAATCAAGGATAAATAGTACCAGGTGCTTCCAATTACTAATTTTAGTGACACAGGTTTATGAAATCAAGCCTAAATTGAAACAGGTGTTTCTAATTAACATTCTCAGTGACACAGTTGTGGACAATCAAGGCCAATTACGACCAGGTGTTTCTAATTAGCATTTTCAGGGAAACAGGTGTGGACCATCAAGGCTAGTTTCGATCAGGTGTTTCTAATTAGCGACAATAAAGGCTAATTAGGACTTGGTGTTTCAAATTAGCAATTTCAGAGACATAGGTGTAGACAATCAAGGCTAATTAGGACCAGGTGCTTCTAATTAGCAATTTCAGTGTCACAGTGTGGACAATCAAGTCTGATCAGGACCTCGTGCATCTAATTAGCAATTTCAGTGACACAGGTGTGGCCAATCAAGGCTAATTAGGACCAGGTGCTTCTAAATAGCAATTTCAGTGACACAGGTGTGGCCAATCAAGGCTATTTAGGACCAGGTGCACCTAATTACCAATTTCATTGACACGGGTTTGGACAATCAAGGCTCATTAGGACAAGGTGCCTCTAATTAGTAATTTCAGTGACACAGGTATATACAATCAAGTCTAATTAGGACCAGATGCGTATAATTAGCAATTTCACTGACACAGGTTTGGACATCAAGGTTAATTATGACCAGGTGCCTCTAATTAACAATTGCAGTGACACAGTATGGACAATCAAGGCTAATTAAGACCAGGTGCATCTAATTAGCAATTTCAGAGACACAGGTGTGGCCAATCAAGGATAAATAGTACCAGGTGCTTCCAATTACTAATTTTAGTGACACAGGTTTATGAAATCAAGCCTAAATTGAAACAGGTGTTTCTAATTAACATTCTCAGTGACACAGTTGTGGACAATCAAGGCCAATTACGACCAGGTGTTTCTAATTAGCATTTTCAGGGAAACAGGTGTGGACCATTAAGGCTAGTTTCGATCAGGTGTTTCTAATTAGGGATAATCAAAGCTAATTAGGACTTGGTGTTTCAAATTAGCAATTTCAGAGACATAGGTGTAGACAATCAAGGCTAATTAGGACCAGGTGCTTCTAATTAGTAATTTCAGTGACACAGTGTTTACAATCAAGTCTGATCAGGACCTCGTGCATCTAATTAGCAATTTCAGTGACATAGGTGTGGCCAATCAAGGGTAATTTGGGCCAGGTGTTTTTAATTTGTGACAATCAGGGCTAATTAGGAACAGCTGTTTCTAATTATCAATTTCAGTGACAGAGGTGTGGAAAACCAAGGCTATGTAGGACCAGGTTTTTCCAATTAGCAATTTCAGTGACACAGGTGTGGACAATCAAGGCTAATTAGGACCAGGTTTTTCTAGTTAGCACTTTCAGTGACACAGGTGTGGACAATCAAGGCTGATTAGGACCACGTGCATCTAATTAGCAATTTCAATGACACAGGTGTGGTGAATCAAGCCTAATTCGGAACAGGTGCGTCTAATTAGCAATGTCAGTGACACAGGTGTGGCCAATCAAGGCTAATTAGGACCAGGTGCTTCTAATTAGCAATTTCAGTGACACAGGTGTGGCCAATCAAGGCTATTTAGGACCAGGAGCACCTAATTACCAATTTCATTGACACAGGTTCGGACAATCAAGGCTCATTAGGACCAGGTGCGTCTAATTAGCAATTTCAGTGACACAGGTGTGGCCAATCAAGGCTAATTAGGACCACCTGTGTCTAATTAGCAATTTCAGTGAAAGAGGTGTGGCCAATTAACGCTAATTTGGACCAGGTGTTTCTAATTATCAATTTCAGTGACACAGGTTTGGACAACCAATGCTAATTAGGACCACGTTTTTCTAATTAGTAATTTCTTTGACACAGCTGTGGCCAATCAATCCTAATTAGGATCAGGTACATCTAATTAGCAATTTCAGTGACACAGGTATATACAATCAAGTCTAATTAGGACCAGATGTGTATAATTAGCAATTGCACTGACACAGGTTTGGGCATCAAGGCTAATTATGACCAGGTGCATCTAATTAACAATTTCAGTTACACAGGTGTGGACAATCAAGGCTAATTGCGACCAGGTTTTCCTAATTAGCGACAATGAAGGCTAATTATGACCTGGTGTTTCTAATTAGCAATTTCAGTGACACAGGCGTTGACAATCAACGTTTATTTGGAACAGGTGATTGTAATTAGCAATTTCAAGGAAACAGGTGTAGATAATCAAGGCTAGTTTCGACCAGGTGTTTCTAATTAGCGACAATCAAGGATAATTAGGACCTGGTGCTTCTAACTAGCAATTTCAGTGACACAGGTGTGGCCAATCAATGCAAATTAGGACCACGTGGGTCTAATTAGAAATTTCAGTGACACAGGTGTGGACAATCAACGATAATTTTGACCAGGTGTTTCTAATTAGCGACAATGAAGGCTAATTACGACCTGGTGTTTCTAATTAGCAATTTCAGTGACACAGGCTTGGACAATCAAGGCTATGTAGGACCAGGTGCTTCTAATTAGCAATTTCATTGACACAGGTGTTGCCAATCAAGGCTAATTAGGACTGCCTGCATCTAATTAGCCATTTCAGTGAAAGAGGTGTGGCCAATCAAGGCCAGTTAGGACCAGGCGTTTCTAATTAGCAACAATCAAGGCAAATTAGCACCTGGTGTTTCTTTATCAATTTCAGTGACACAGGTGTGGACAACCAAGACTATGTAGGACCAGGTTTTTCCAATTAGCAATTTCAGTGACACAGGTGTGGACAATCAAGGCTAATTAGGACCTCGTGTGTCTAATTAGCAATTTCAGTGATACAGGTGTGGACAACCAAGGCTATGTAGGACCAGGTTTTTCCAATTAGCAATTTCAGTAACACAGGTGTGGACAATCAAGGATAATCAGGACCAGGTTTTTCTAATTAGCACTTTCAGTGACACAGGTCTGGACAATCAATGCTGATTAGGACGACCAGCGTCTAATTAGCAATTTCAGTGACACAGGTGTGGACAATCAAGTCTAATTAGGACCACCTGCGTCTAATTAGCCATTTCAGTGAAAGAGGTGTGGCCAATCATGGCCAGTTACGACCAGGTGTTTCTAATTAGGAACAATCAAGGCTAATAAGCACCTGGTTTTTCTTTATCCATTTCAGTGACACAGGTGTGGACCACCACGTCAATGTAGGATCAGGTTTTTCCAATTAGCAATTTCAGTGACACAGGTGTGGCCAATCAAGGCTAATTAGGAACAGGTCGTCTAATTAGCAATTTCAGTGGCACAGGAGTGGACAATCAAGGCTAGTTTGGACCAGGTGTTTCTAATTAGAAATTTCAGGGAAACATGTGGGAACAATCAAGTTTAGTTTCGACCAGGTGATTCTAATTAGCGACAATCAAGGCTAATTAGCACCTGGTGTTTCAAATTAGCAATTTCAGAGACATAGGTGTGGACAATCAAGGCTAATTAGGACCAGGTGGTTCTAATTAGCAATTTCAGTGACACAGGTGTGGACAATCAAGGCTAATTAGGACCAGGTGGTTCTAATTAGAAATTCCAGTGACACAGGTGTGGACAATCAAGGCTGATTAGGACCACGTGCATCTAATTAGCAATTTCAGTGACACAGGTGTGGTGAATCATGCCTAATACGGACCAGGTGCGTCTAATTAGCAATGTCAGTGACACAGGTGTGGCCAATCAAGGCAAATTCGGACCATGTGCGTCTAATTAGCAATTTCAGTGGCACAGTTCTGGCCAATCAAGGATAATTCAGACCAGGTGTGTCTAATTAGCAATTTCAGTGCAAAAGGTGTGACCAATCAAGGCTAATTTGGACCAAGTGTTTCAAATTAGCAATTTCAGGGACACAGGTGTGGACAATGAGGCTAGTTACGACCAAGTGTTTCAAATAAGTGACAATCAAGCTAATTATGACTTGGTGTTTCTAACTAGAAAATTCAGTGACACAGGTGTGGACAATCAAGACTCATTAGGACCAGTTTTTCTAATTAGTAATTTCAGTGAGACAGGTGTATACAATCAAGGCTGCTTAGGACCACGTGCATCTAATTAGCAATTTCAGTGACACAGGTGTGGTGAATCAAGCCTAATTCAGAACAGGTGCGTCTAATAAGGAATTGCAGTGACACAGGTTTGAACAATCAAGGCTAATTATGCCCACGTGCTTGTAATTAGCAATTTCTCTGACACAGGTGTGGCCAATCAAGGCTAATTAGGACCAGGTGCTTCTAAATAGCAATTTCAGTGACACAGGTGTGGCCAATCAAGGCTATTTAGGACCAGGTGCACCTAATTACCAATTTCATTGACACGGGTTTGGACAATCAAGGCTCATTAGGACCAGGTGCCTCTAATTAGTAATTTCAGTGACACAGGTATATACAATCAAGACTAATTAGGACCAGATGCGTATAATTAGCAATTTCACTGACACAGGTTTGGACATCAAGGTTAATTATGACCAGGTGCCTCTAATTAACAATTGCAGTGACACAGTATGGACAATCAAGGCTAATTAAGACCAGGTGCATCTAATTAGCAATTTCAGAGACACAGGTGTGGCCAATCAAGGATAAATAGTACCAGGTGCTTCCAATTACTAATTTTAGTGACACAGGTTTATGAAATCAAGCCTAAATTGAAACAGGTGTTTCTAATTAACATTCTCAGTGACACAGTTGTGGACAATCAAGGCCAATTACGACCAGGTGTTTCTAATTAGCATTTTCAGGGAAACAGGTGTGGACCATCAAGGCTAGTTTCGATCAGGTGTTTCTAATTAGGGACAATAAAGGCTAATTAGGACTTGGTGTTTCAAATTAGCAATTTCAGAGACATAGGTGTAGACAATCAAGGCTAATTAGGACCAGGTGCTTCTAATTAGCAATTTCAGTGTCACAGTGTGGACAATCAAGTCTGATCAGGACCTCGTGCATCTAATTAGCAATTTCAGTGACATAGGTGTGGCCAATCAAGGGCAATTTGGGCCAGGTGTTTTTAATTTGTGACAATCAGGGCTAATTAGGAACAGCTGTTTCTAATTATCAATTTCAGTGACAGAGGTGTGGAAAACCAAGGCTATGTAGGACCAGGTTTTTCCAATTAGCAATTTCAGTGACACAGGTGTGGACAATCAAGGCTAATTAGGACCAGGTTTTTCTAGTTAGCACTTTCAGTGACACAGGTGGGGACAATCAAGGCTGATTAGGACCAAGTGCATCTAATTAGCAATTTCAATGACACAGGTGTGGTGAATCAAGCCTAATTCGGAACAGGTGCGTCTAATTAGCAATTTCTCTGACACAGGTGTGGCCAATCAAGGCTAATTAGGACCAGGTGCTTCTAATTAGCAATTTCAGTGACACTGGTGTGGCCAATCAAGGCTGTTTAGGACCAGGTGCACCTAATTACCAATTTCATTGACACAGGTTTGGACAATCAAGGCTCATTAGGACCAGGTGCCTCTAATTAGCAATTTCAGTGACACAGGTGTGGCCAATCAAGGCTAATTAGGACCACCTGTGTCTAATTAGCAATTTCAGTGAAAGAGGTGTGGCCAATTAACGCTAATTTGGACCAGGTGTTTCTAATTATCAATTTCAGTGACACAGGTATGGACAACCAATGCTAATTAGGACCAGGTTTTTCTAATTAGTAATTTCTTTCACACAGCTGTGGCCAATCAATCCTAATTAGGATCAGGTACATCTAATTAGCAATTTCAGTGACACAGGTATATACAATCAAGTCTAATTAGGACCAGATGCGTATAATTAGCAATTGCACTGACACAGGTTTGGGCATCAAGGCTAATTATTACCAGGTGCATCTAATTAACAATTTCAGTTACACAGGTGTGGACAATCAAGGCTAATTGCGACCAGGTTTTCCTAATTAGCGACAATGAAGGCTAATTACGACCTGGTGTTTCTAATTAGCAATTTCAGTGACACAGGCGTTGACAATCAACGTTTATTTGGAACAGGTGATTGTAATTAGCAATTTCAAGGAAACAGGTGTGGACAATCAAGGCTAGTTTCGACCAGGTGTTTCTAATTAGCGACAATCAAGGCTAATTAGGACCTGGTGCTTCTAATTAGCAATTTCAGTGACACAGGTGTGGCCAATCAACGCTAATTAGAACCAGTTTTTCTAATGAGCAATTTCAGTGACACAGGTGTGGACAATCAAGGCTGATTACGACCATGTGTGTCTCATTAGCAATTTTAGTGACACAGGTGTGGTGCATCAAGCCTAATTCAGACCAGGTGTGTCTGATTAGCAATTTCAGTGACACAGGTGTGGGCAATCATGCTAATTCGGACCAGGTGTGTCTAATTAGTAATTGCAGTGTCACAGGTTTGGACACTCAAGGCTAATTAGGACCAGGTGCTTCTCATTAGCAATTTCAGTGACACAGGTGTGGACCATCAAGGCTGATCAGGACCTCGTGCAGCTAATTAGCTATTTCAGTAACATAGGGGTGACCGATCAAGACTAATTAGGACCACCTGCGTCTAATTAGCAATTTCAGTGAAAGAGGTGTGGCCTATCAACGCTAATTTGGGCCAGGTGTTTCTAATTAGCGACAATCAAGGCTAATTAGGAACAGCTGTTTCTAATTATCAATTTCAGTGACACAGGTGTGGACAACCAAGGCTAAGTACGATCAGGTTTTTCTTTTTTTTTTTAATTTTTTTATTATTATTATTATTTATTCAACTGTGCGCATGTGCGTGTGTATATGCGTGCGCGTGTCTGTGTGTGTGTGTGTGTCTGTGTATGTGTGTGTGTAGAACCACGGACGAATTTGCGAACCACCATGGACGCCTCCACCTCCTCTGCCCTACCAGGAACAGAAGCACAGGCCGCTCCCGCTTCCGCCTGGCGTCTATACGTGGGACCTGGGATCCGAACTCAGGACCTTCCGCCTGCAAGGCGGAGGCTTAACCCTTGAGCAACCTCTCCAGCCCCGATCAGGTTTTTCTAATTAGCAATTTCAGTGACACAGGTGTGGACAATCAAGGCTAACTAAGACCAGGTGCGTCTAATGAGCAATTTCAGTGACATAGTTGTGGCCAATCAAGGCTAATTTGGATCTCCTGCATATAATTAGCAATTTCAGTGAAAGAGGTTTGGCCAATCAACACTAATTTGGGCCAAGTGTTTCAAATTAGCGACAATCAAGGCTAATTAGGAACAGTTGTTTCTAATTATAAATTTCAGTGACACAGGTGTGGACAACCAAGGCTAAGTAGGATCAGGTTTTTCTAATTAGCAATTTCAGTGACACAGGTATGGTGAATCAAGTCTAATTAGGACCAGGTGCGTCTAATTAGCAATCTCAGTGACAAAGATGTGTCCAATCAAGGCTAATTAGGACCATGTGCCTCTAATTAGCAATTTCAGTGACACAGGTGTGGCAAATCAAGGCTAATTGCGACCAGGTTTTCCTAATTAGCCACAATCAAGGCCAATTTGGACCAGGTGCTTCTAATTAGCAATTTCAGTGGCACAGGTGTGGCCAATCAAGGCTAATTAGAACCAGTTTTTCTAATTAGCAATTTCAGTGACACAGGTGTGGACAATCAAGTCTGATTATGACCACGTGTGTCTCATTAGCAATTTCAGTGACACAGGTATGGACAATTAAGACCAATTATAACCAGGTGCGTCTAATTAGCAATTTCAGTGACACAGGTGTGGGCAATCAAGGCTGATTACGACCATGTGTGTCCAATTAGCAATTTCAGTGACACAGGTGTGGTGCATCAAGCCTAATTTGGACCAGGTCCGTCTAATTAGCAATTTCAGTGACACAGGTGTGGCCTGAAGGATAATTCAGACCAGGTGTGTCTAATTAGTAATTGCAGTATCACAGGTTTGGATAATCTTGACTTATTATGAACAGGTGCATCTAATTAGCAATTTCCGTGCCATAGGTGTGGCCAATCAAGGCTAATTTGGAGCACGTGTTTCTAATTAGCAATTTCAGGGACACAGGTGTGGACAATCAAGGCTAGTTACGATCAGGTGTTTCTAATTAGCGACAATCAAGGCTAATTAGTACCTGCTGTTTCTAATTATCAATTTCAGTGACACAGGTGTGGACAACCAAGGCTAAGTACGATCAGGTTTTTCTTTTTTTTTAAATTGTTTTTATTATTATTATTATTTATTCAACTGTGCGCATATGCGTGTGTATATGCGTGCGTGTGTCTGTGTGTGTGTGTGTGTCTGTGTATGTGTGTGTGTAGAACCACGGATGTGTCTGTGTATGTGTGTGTGTAGAACCACGGACGAATTTGCGAACCACCATGGACGCCTCCACCTCCTCCGCCCTACCAGGACCAGAAGCACAGGCCGCTCCAGCTTCCGCCTGGCGTCTATACGTGGGACCTGGGATCCGAACTCAGGACCTTCTGCCTGCAAGGCGGAGGCTTAACCCTTGAGCCACCTCTCCAGCCCCAATCAGGTTTTTCTAATTAGCAATTTCAGTGACACAGGTGTGGACAATCAAGGCTAATTAAGACCAGGTGCGTCTAATGAGCAATTTCAGTGACATAGTTGTGGCCAATCAAGGCTAATTTGGATCTCCTGCGTATAATTAGCAATTTCAGAGAAAGAGGTTTGGCCAATCAACACTAATTTGGGCCAAGTGTTTCTTATTAGCAACAATCAATGCTAATTAGGAACAGCTGTTTCTAATTATCAATTTCAGTGACACAGGTGTGGACAACCAAAGCTAAGTAGGATGAGGTTTTTCTAATTAGCAATTTCAGTGACACAGGTATGGTGAATCAAGTCTAATTAGGGCCAGGTGCGTCTAATTAGCAATCTCAGTGACACAGATGTGTCCAATCAAGGCTAATTAGGACCAGGTGCCTCTAATTAGCAATTTCAGTGACACAGGTGTGGCAAATCAAGGCTAATTACGACCAGGTTTTCCTAATTAGCGACAATCAAGGCCAATTTGGACCAGGTGTTTCTAATTAGCAATTTCAGTGGCACAGGTGTTGACAATCAAGGCTTCTTTGGAACAGGTAATTCTAATTAGCAATTTGAAGGAAACAGGTGTGGACAATCAAGGCTAGTTTCGACCAGATGTTTCTAATTAGCGAAAATCAAGTATAATTAGGACCAGGTGCTTCTAATTAGCAATTTCAGTGACCCAGGTGTGGCCAATCAAGGCTAATTAGGACCACCTGTGTCTAATTAGCAATTTCAGTGAAACAGGTGTGGTCAATTAACGCAAATTTTGAACATGTGTTTCTAGCTAGTGACAATCAATGCTAATTAGTACCAGGTGTTTCTAATTATCAATTTCAGTGACACAGGTTTGGACAACCAAGGCTAATTAGGACCAGGTTTTTCTAATTAGCAATTTCTCTGACACAGGTGTGGCCAATCAATGCTAATTAAGATCACGTGCGTCTAATTAGCAATTTCAGTGAAAAAGGTATAGACAATCAAGGCCAATTAGTACCAGGTGCATCGAATTAGTAAATTCAGGGATACAGGTTTGGCCAATAAGGGCTAATTAGGACCAGGTGCGTCAAATTAGCAATTTCAGTGCAAAAGGTGTGACCAATCAAGGCTGATTTGGACCAAGTGTTTCAAATTTGCAATTTCAGGGACACAGGTGTGGACAATCAGGCTAGTTACGACCAAGTGTTTCAAATTAGTGACAATCAAGCTAATTGTGACCTGGTGTTTGTAACTAGAAATTTCAGAAACATAGGTGTGGACAATCAAGGCTAATTAGGACCAGGTATATCTAATTAGCAATTCCAGTGACACAGGTGTCAACAATCAAGGCTGATCAGGACCAGGTACGTCTAATTAGCAATTTAAGTGACACAGGTGTTTCCAATCAAGGCTAATTAGGACCTCCTGCGTCTAATTAGCAATTTCAGTGAAAGAGGTGTGGCCAATGAATGCTAATTTGGGCCAGGTGTTTCTAATTAGCTACAATCAAGGCTAATTTGGACCAGGTGCTTCTAATTAGCAATTTCAGTGACACAGGTGTGGACAATCAAGGCTAATTCGGACCAGGTGTGTCTAATTAGTAATTGCAGTGTCACAGGTTTGGACAATCTTGACCCATTATGACCTTAATTGCATCTAATTAGCAATTTCTGTGCCATAGGTATGGCCAATCAAGGCTAATTTGGAGCAAGTGATTCTAATTAGCAATTTCAGGGACACAGGTGTGGACAATCAAGGCTAGTTACGATCAGGTGTTTCCAATTAGCGACAATCAAGGCTAATTAGTACCTGGTGTTTCTAATTAGCAATTTCAGTGACACAGGTGTGGCCAATCAAGGCTAATTAGAACCAGTTTTTCTAATGAGCAATTTCAGTGACACAGGTGTGGACAATCAAGGCTGATTACGACCATGTGTGTCTCATTAGCAATTTTAGTGACACAGGTGTGGTGCATCAAGCCTAATTCAGACCAGGTTTGTCTGATTAGCAATTTCAGTGACACAGGTGTGGGCAATCAAGGCTAATTCGGACCAGGTGTGTCTAATTAGTAATTGCAGTGTCACAGGTTTGGACACTCAAGGCTAATTAGGACCAGGTGCTTCTCATTAGCAATTTCAGTGACACAGGTGTGGACCATCAAGGCTGATCAGGACCTCGTGCAGCTAATTAGCAATTTCAGTAACATAGGTGTGACCGATCAAGACTAATTAGGACCACCTGCGTCTAATTAGGTGTGGCCTATCAACGCTAATTTGGGCCAGGTGTTTCTAATTAGCGACAATCAAGGCTAATTAGGAACAGCTGTTTCTAATTATCAATTTCAGAGACACAGGTGTGGACAACCAAGGCTAAGTACGATCAGGTTTTTCTTTTTTTTTTTAATTTTTTTATTATTATTATTATTTATTCAACTGTGCGCATGTGCGTGTGTATATGCGTGCGCGTGTCTGTGTGTGTGTGTGTGTCTGTGTATGTGTGTGTGTAGAACCACGGATGTGTCTGTGTATGTGTGTGTTTAGAACCACGGACGAATTTGCGAACCACCATGGACGCCTCCACCTCCTCCGCCCTACCAGGACCAGAAGCACAGGCCGCTCCCGCTTCCGCCTGGCGTCTATACGTGGGACCTGGGAACCGAACTCAGGACCTTCCGCCTGCAAGGCGGAGGCTTAACCCTTGAGCCACCTCTCCAGCCCCAATCAGGTTTTTCTAATTAGCAATTTCAGTGACACAGGTGTGGACAATCAAGGCTAATTAAGACCAGGTGCGTCTAATGAGCAATTTCAGTGACATAGTTGTGGCCAATCAAGGCTAATTTGGATCTCCTGCGTATAATTAGCAATTTCAGAGAAAGAGGTTTGGCCAATCAACACTAATTTGGGCCAAGTGTTTCTAATTAGCGACAATCAAGGCTAATTAGGAACAGCTGTTTCTAATTATCAATTTCAGTGACACAGGTGTGGATAACCAAGGCTAAGTAGGATCAGGTTTTTCTAATTAGCAATTTCAGTGACACAGGTATGGTGAATCAAGTCTAATTAGGACCAGGTGCGTCTAATTAGCAA
Source organism: Typhlomys cinereus (assembly GCA_023101885.1). NCBI lineage: Eukaryota > Metazoa > Chordata > Mammalia > Rodentia > Platacanthomyidae > Typhlomys > Typhlomys cinereus. The sequence goes on along the minus strand of JALPQD010000435.1, from coordinate 1,774,529 downwards.
TCTCAGTGACACAGATATGGACAATTAAGACCAATTATAACCAGGTGCGTCTAATTAGCAATTTCAGTGACACAGGTGTGGCCAATCAAGGCTAATTAGAACCAGTTTTTCTAATGAGCAATTTCAGTGACACAGGTGTGGGCAATCAAGGCTGATTACGACCATGTGTGTCCAATTAGCAATTTCAGTGACACAGGTGTGGTGCATCAAGCCTAATTTGGACCAGGTCCGTCTAATTAGCAATTTCAGTGACACAGGTGTGGCCTTAAGGATAATTCAGACCAGGTGTGTCTAATTAGTAATTGCAGTATCACAGGTTTGGATAATCTTGACTTATTATGACCAGGTGCATCTAATTAGCAATTTCCGTGCCATAGGTGTGGCCAATCAAGGCTAATTTGGAGCACGTGTTTCTAATTAGCAATTTCAGGGACACAGGTGTGGACAATCAAGGCTAGTTACGATCAGGTGTTTCTAATTAGCGACAATCAAGGCTAATTAGTACCTGCTGTTTCTAATTATCAATTTCAGTGACACAGGTGTGGACAACCAAGGCTAAGTACGATCAGGTTTTTCTTTTTTTTAAATTTTTTTATTATTATTATTATTTATTCAACTGTGCGCATGTGCGTGTGTATATGCATGCGTGTGTCTGTGTGTGTGTGTGTGTCTGTGTATGTGTGTGTGTAGAACCACAGATGTGTCTGTGTATGTGTGTGTGTAGAACCACGGACGAATTTGTGAACCACCATGGACGCCTCCACCTCCTCCGCCCTACCAGGACCAGAAGCACAGGCCGCTCCCACTTCCGCCTGGCGTCTATACGTGGGACCTGGGATCCGAACTCAGGACCTTCCGCCTGCAAGGCGGAGGCTTAACCCTTGAGCCACCTCTCCAGCCCCAATCAGGTTTTTCTAATTAGCAATTTCAGTGACACAGGTGTGGACAATCAAGGCTAATTTAGACCAGGTGCGTCTAATGAGCAATTTCAGTGACATAGTTGTGGCCAATCAAGGCTAATTTGGATCTCCTGCGTATAATTAGCAATTTCAGAGAAAGAGGTTTGGCCAATCAACACTAATTTGGGCCAAGTGTTTCTTATTAGCAACAATCAATGCTAATTAGGAACAGCTATTTCTAATTATCAATTTCAGTGACACAGGTGTGGACAACCAAAGCTAAGTAGGATGAGGTTTTTCTAATTAGCAATTTCAGTGACACAGGTATGGTGAATCAAGTCTAATTAGGGCCAGGTGCATCTAATTAGCAATCTCAGTGACACAGATGTGTCCAATCAAGGCTAATTAGGACCAGGTGCCTCTAATTAGCAATTTCAGTGACACAGGTGTGGCAAATCAAGGCTAATTACGACCAGGTTTTCCTAATTAGCGACAATCAAGGCCAATTTGGACCAGGTGTTTCTAATTAGCAATTTCAGTGGCACAGGTGTTGACAATCAAGGCTTCTTTGGAACAGGTAATTCTAATTAGCAATTTGAAGGAAACAGGTGTGGACAATCAAGGCTAGTTTCGACCAGATGTTTCTAATTAGCGAAAATCAAGTATAATTAGGACCAGGTGCTTCTAATTAGCAATTTCAGTGACCCAGGTGTGGCCAATCAAGGCTAATTAGGACCACCTGTGTCTAATTAGCAATTTCAGTGAAACAGGTGTGGCCAATTAACGCAAATTTTGAACATGTGTTTCTAGCTAGTGACAATCAACGCTAATTAGTACCAGGTGTTTCTAATTATCAATTTCAGTGACACAGGTTTGGACAACCAAGGCTAATTAGGACCAGGTTTTTCTAATTAGCAATTTCTCTGACACAGGTGTGGCCAATCAATCCTAATTAAGATCACGTGCATCTAATTAGCAATTTCAGTGAAAAAGGTATAGACAATCAAGGCCAATTAGTACCAGGTACATCGAATTAGTAAATTCAGGGATACAGGTTTGGCCAATAAGGGCTAATTAGGACCAGGTGCGTCAAATTAGCAATTTCAGTGCAAAAGGTGTGACCAATCAAGGCTGATTTGGACCAAGTGTTTCAAATTTGCAATTTCAGGGACACAGGTGTGGACAATCAGGCTAGTTACGACCAAGTGTTTCAAATTAGTGACAATCAAGCTAATTGTGACCTGGTGTTTGTAACTAGAAATTTCAGAAACATAGGTGTGGACAATCAAGGCTAATTAGGACCAGGTATATCTAATTAGCAATTCCAGTGACACAGGTGTCAACAATCAAGGCTGATCAGGACCAGGTATGTCTAATTAGCAATTTAAGTGACACAGGTGTTTCCAATCAAGGCTAATTAGGACCTCCTGCGTCTAATTAGCAATTTCAGTGAAAGAGGTGTGGCCAATCAACGCTAATTTGGGCCAGGTGTTTCTAATTAGCTACAATCAAGGCTAATTTGGACCAGGTGCTTCTAATTAGCAATTTCAGTGACACAGGTGTGGACAATCAAGGCTAATTCAGACCAGGTGTGTCTAATTAGTAATTGCAGTGTCACAGGTTTGGACAATCTTGACCCATTATGACCTTAATTGCATCTAATTAGCAATTTCTGTGCCATAGGTGTGGCCAATCAAGGCTAATTTGGAGCAAGTGATTCTAATTAGCAATTTCAGGGACACAGGTGTGGACAATCAAGGCTAGTTACGATCAGGTGTTTCCAATTAGCGACAATCAAGGCTAATTAGTACCTGGTGTTTCTAATTAGCAATTTCAGTGACACAGGTGTGGCCAATCAAGGCTAATTAGAACCAGTTTTTCTAATGAGCAATTTCAGTGACACAGGTGTGGACAATCAAGGCTGATTACGACCATGTGTGTCTCATTAGCAATTTTAGTGACACAGGTGTGGTGCATCAAGCCTAATTCAGACCATGTGTGTCTGATTAGCAATTTCAGTGACACAGGTGTGGCCAATCAAGGCTAATTCGGACCAGGTGTGTCTAATTAGTAATTGCAGTGTCACAGGTTTGGACACTCAAGGCTAATTACGACCAGGTGCTTCTCATTAGCAATTTCAGTGACACAGGTGTGGACAATCAAGGCTGATCAGGACGTCGTGCAGCTAATTAACAATTTCAGTAACATAGGTGTGACGGATCAAGACTAATTAGAACCACCTGCGTCTAATTAGCAATTTCAGTGAAAGAGGTGTGGCCTATCAACACCAATTTGGGCCAGGTGTTTCTAATTAGCGACAATCAAGGCTAATTAGGAACAGCTGTTTCTAATTATCAATTTCAGTGACACAGGTGTGGACAACCAAGGCTACGTAGGATCAGGTTCTTCTAATTAGCAATTTCAGTGACACAGGTATGGTGAATCAAGTCTAATTAGGACCAGGTGCGTCTAATTAGCAATTTCAGTGACACAGATGTGTCCAATCAAGGCTAATTAGGACCAGGTGCCTGTAATTAGCAATTTCAGTGACACAGGTGTGGCAAATCAAGGCTAATTGCGACCAGGTTTTCCTAATTAGCGACAATCAAGGCCAATTTGGACCAGGTGTTTCTAATTAGCAATTTCAGTGGCATAGGTGTGGCCAATCAAGGCTAATTAAAACCAGTTTTCCTAATTAGCAATTTCAGTGACACAGGTGTGAACAATCAAGTCTGATTATGACCACGTGTGTCTCATTAGCAATTTTAGTGACACAGCTGTGGTGCATCAAGCGTAATTTGGACCAGGTGTGTCTGAGTAGCAGTTTCAGTGACACAGGTATGGACAATTAAGACAAATTATAACCAGGTGCGTCTAATTAGAAATTTCAGTGACACAGGTGTGGCCAATCAAGGCTAATTAGAACTAGTTTTTCTAATGAGCAATTTCAGTGACACAGGTGTGGACAATCAAGGCTGATTACGACCATGTGTGTCCAACTAGCAATTTCAGTGACACAGGTGTGGTGCATCAAGCCTAATTTGGACCAGGTGCGTCTAATTAGCAATTTCAGTGACACAGGTGTGGCCAATCAAGCATAATTCAGACCAGGTGTGTCTAATTAGTAATTGCAGTATCACAGGTTTGGATAATCTTGACTTATTATGACCAGGTGCATCTAATTAGCAATTTCCGTGCCATAGGCGTGGCCAATCAAGGCTAATTTGGAGCACGTGTTTCTAATTAGCAATTTCAGGGACACAGGTGTGGACAATCAAGGCTAGTTACGATCAGGTGTTTCTAATTAGCGACAATCAAGGCTAATTAGTACCTGCTGTTTCTAATTATCAATTTCAGTGACACAGGTGTGGACAACCAAGGCTAAGTACGATCAGGTTTTTCTTTTTTTTTTAATTTTTTTTATTATTATTATTATTTATTCAACTGTGCGCATGTGCGTGTGTATATGCGTGCGCGTGTCTGTGTGTGTGTGTGTGTCTGTGTATGTGTGTGTGTAGAACCACGGATGTGTCTGTGTATGTGTGTGTGTAGAACCACGGACGAATTTGCGAACCACCATGGACGCCTCCACCTCCTCCGCCCTACCAGGACCAGAAGCACAGGCCGCTCCCGCTTCCGCCTGGCGTCTATACTTGCGACCTGGGATCCGAACTCAGGACCTTCCGCCTGCAAGGCGGAGGCTTAACCCTTGAGCCACCTCTCCAGCCCCAATCAGGTTTTTCTAATTAGCAATTTCAGTGACACAGGTGTGGACAATCAAGGCTAATTAAGACCAGGTGCGTCTAATGAGCAATTTCAGTGACATAGTTGTGGCCAATCAAGGCTAATTTGGATCTCCTGCGTATAATTAGCAATTTCACTGAAAGAGGTTTGGCCAATCAACACTAATTTGGGCCAAGTGTTTCTAATTAGCGACAATCAAGGCTAATTAGGAACAGCTGTTTCTAATTATCAATTTCAGTGACACAGGTGTGGACAATCAAGGCTAAGTAGGATCAGGTTTTTCTAATTAGCAATTTCAGTGACACAAGTATGGCCAATCAAGGCTAATTAGGACCAGGTGCGTCTAATTAGCAATCTCAGTGACACAGATGTGTCCAATCAAGGCTAATTAGGACCAGGTGCCTCTAATTAGCAATTTCAGTGACACAGGTGTGGCAAATCAAGGCTAATTGCGACCAGGTTTTCCTAATTAGCGACAATCAAGGCCAATTGGGACCAGGTGTTTCTAATTAGCAATTTCAGTGGCACAGGTGTTGACAATCAAGGCTTCTTTGGAACAGGTAATTCTAATTAGCAATTTGAAGGAAACAGGTGTGGACAATCAAGGCTAGTTTCGACCAGATGTTTCTAATTAGCAACAATCAAATATAATTAGGACCAGGTGCTTCTAATTAGCAATTTCAGTGAAACAGGTGTGGCCAATTAACGCAAATTTTGAACATGTGTTTCTAGCTAGGGACAAACAACGCTAATTAGTACCAGGTGTTTCTAATTATCAATTTCAGTGATACAGGTTTGGACAACCAAGGCTAATTAGGACCAGGTTTTTCTAATTAGCAATTTCTCTGACACAGGTGTGGCAAATCAATCCTAATTAAGTTCACGTGCGTCTAATTAGCAATTTCAGTGAAAAAGGTATAGACAATCAAGGCCAATTAGTACCAGGTGCATCGAATTAGTAATTTCAGGGATACGGGTTTGGCCAATAAGGGCTAATTAGGACCAGGTGCGTCAAATTAGCAATTTCAGTGCAAAAGGTGTGACCAATCAAGGCTAATTTGGACCAAGTGTTTCAAATTTGCAATTTCAGGGACACAGGTGTGGACAATCAGGCTAGTTACGACCAAGTGTTTCAAATTAGTGACAATCAAGCTAATTGTGACCTGGTGTTTGTAACTAGAAATTTCAGAAACATAGGTGTGGACAATCAAGGCTAATTAGGACCAGGTATATCTAATTAGCAATTCCAGTGACACAGGTATGAACAATCAAGGCTGATCAGGACCAGGTATGTCTAATTAGCAATTTAAGTGACACAGGTGTGGCCAATCAAGGCTAATTAGGACCTCCTGCGTCTAATTAGCAATTTCAGTGAAAGAGGTGTGGCCAATCAACGCTAATTTGGGCCAGGTGTTTCTAATTAGCTACAATCAAGGCTAATTTGGACCAGGTGCTTCTAATTAGCAATTTCAGTGACACAGGTGTGGACAATCAAGGCTAATTCGGACCAGGTGTGTCTAATTAGTAATTGCAGTGTCACAGGTTTGGACAATCTTGACTCATTATGACCTTAATTGCATCTAATTAGCAATTTCTGTGCCATAGGTGTGGCCTATCAAGGCTAATTTGGAGCAAGTGATTCTAATTAGCAATTTCAGGGACACAGGTGTGGACAATCAAGGCTAGTTACGATCAGGTGTTTCCAATTAGCGACAATCAAGGCTAATTAGTACCTGGTGTTTCTAATTAGCAATTTCAGTGACACAGGTGTGGCCAATCAAGGCTAATTAGAACCAGTTTTTCTAATGAGCAATTTCAGTGACACAGGTGTGGACAATCAAGGCTGATTACGACCATGTGTGTCTCATTAGCAATTTCAGTGACACAGGTGTGGTGCATCAAGCCTAATTCAGACCAGGTGTGTCTGATTAGCAATTTCAGTGACACAGGTGTGGCCAATCAAGGCTAATTAGGACCAGGTGTGTCTAATTAGTAATTGCAGTGTCACAGGTTTGGACACTCAAGGCTAATTACGACCAGGTGCTTCTCATTAGCAATTTCAGTGACACAGGTGTGGACCATTAAGGCTGATCAGGACCTCGTGCAGCTAATTAGCAATTTCAGTAACATAGGTGTGACCAAGCAAGACTAATTAGGACCACCTGCGTCTAATTAGCAATTTCAGTGAAAGAGGTGTGGCCTATCAACGCTAATTTGGGCCAGGTGTTTCTAATTAGCGACAATCAAGGCTAATTAGGAACAGCTGTTTCTAATTATCAATTTCAGTGACACAGGTGTGGACAACCAAGGCTAAGTACGATCAGGTTTTTCTTTTTTTTTTTTTAATTTTTTTATTATTATTATTATTATTTATTCAACTGTGCGCATGTGCGTGTGTATATGCGTGCGCGTGTCTGTTTGTGTGTGTGTGTCTGTGTATGTGTGTGTGTAGAACCATGGACGAATTTGCGAACCACCATGGATGCCTCCACCTCCTCTGCCCTACCAGGAACAGAAGCACAGGCCGCTCCCGCTTCCGCCTGGCGTCTATACGTGGGACCTGGGAACCGAACTCAGGACCTTCCGCCTGCAAGGCGGAGGCTTAACCCTTGAGCCACCTCTCCAGCCCCAATCAGGTTTTTCTAATTAGCAATTTCAGTGACACAGGTGTGGACAATCAAGGCTAATTAAGACCAGGTGCGTCTAATGAGCAATTTCAGTGACATAGTTGTGGCCAATCAAGGCTAATTTGGATCTCCTGCATATAATTAGCAATTTCAGTGAAAGAGGTTTGGCCAATCAACACTAATTTGGGCCAAGTGTTTCTAATTAGCGACAATCAAGGCTAATTAGGAACAGCTGTTTCTAATTATCAATTTCAGTGACACAGGTGTGGACAACCAAGGCTAAGTACAATCAGGTTTTTCTTTTTTTTTTTTAATTTTTTTATTATTATTATTATTTATTCAACTGTGTGCATGTGCGTGTGTATATGCGTGCGCGTGTCTGTGTGTGTGTGTCTGTGTATGTGTGTGTGTAGAACCACGGATGTGTCTGTGTATGTGTGTGTGTAGAACCACGGACGAATTTGCGAACCACCATGGACGCCTCCACCTCCTCCGCCCTACCAGGAACAGAAGCACAGGCCGCTCCCGCTTCCACCTGGCGTCTATACGTGGGACCTGGGAACCGAACTCAGGACCTTCCGCCTGCAAGGCGGAGGCTTAACCCTTGAGCCACCTCTCCAGCCCCGATCAGGTTTTTCTAATTAGCAATTTCAGTGACACAGGTGTGGACAATCAAGGCTAATTAAGACCAGGTGCGTCTAATGAGCAATTTCAGTGACATAGTTGTGGCCAATCAAGGCTAATTTGGATCTCCTGCGTATAATTAGCAATTTCAGAGAAAGAGGTTTGGCCAATCAACACTAATTTGGGCCAAGTGTTTCTAATTAGCGACAATCAAGGCTAATTAGGAACAGCTGTTTCTAATTATCAATTTCAGTGACACAGGTGTGGACAATCAAGGCTAAGTAGGATCAGGTTTTTCTAATTAGCAATTTCAGTGACACAGGTATGGTGAATCAAGTCTAATTAGGGCCAGGTGCGTCTAATTAGCAATCTCAGTGACACAGATGTGTCCAATCAAGGCTAATTAGGACCAGGTGCCTCTTTTTAGTAATTTCAGTGACACAGGTGTGGCAAATCAAGGTTAATTGCGACCAGGTTTTCGTAATTAGCGACAATCAAGGCCAATTGGGACCAGGTGTTTCTAATTAGCAATTTCAGTGGCACAGGGGTTGAGAATCAAGGCTTCTTTGGAACAGGTAATTCTAATTAGCAATTTGAAGGAAACAGTGTGGACAATCAAGGCTAGTTTCGACCAGATGTTTCTAATTAGCGACAATCAAGTATAATTAGGACCAGGTGCTTCTAATTAGCAATTTCAGTGACACAGTTGTGGCCATTCAAGGCTAATTAGGACCACCTGTGTCTAATTAGCAATTTCAGTGAAACAGGTGTGGCCAATTAACGCTAATTTTGAACATGTGTTTCTAGCTAGCGACAATCAATGCTAATTAGTACCAGGTGTTTCTAATTATCAATTTCAGTGACACAGTTTTGGACAACCAAGGCTAATTAGGACCAGGTTTTTCTAATTAGCAATTTCTCTGACACAGGTGTGGCCAATCAATCCTAATTAAGATCACGTGCGTCTAATTAGCAATTTCAGTGAAAAAGGTATAGACAATCAAGGCCAATTAGTACCAGGTGCATCGAATTAGTAATTTCAGGGATACAGGTTTGGCCAATAAGGGCTAATTAGGACCAGGTGCGTCAAATTAGCAATTTCAGTGCAAAAGGTGTGACCAATCAAGGCTGATTTGGACCAAGTGTTTCAAATTTGCAATTTCAGGGACACAGTGTGAACAATCAAGGCTGATTAGGACTAGGTGCGTCTAATTAGTAATTTCAGTGACACAGGTGTGGCCAATCAAGGCTAATTAGGACCACCTGTGTCTAATTAGCAATATCAGTGAAAGAGGTGTGGCCAATTAACGCTAATTTGGACCAGGTGTTTCTAAGTAGTGACAATCAACAATAATTAGGACCAGGTGTTCCTAATTATCAATTTCTGTGACACAAGTTTGGACAACCAATGCTAATTAGGACCAGGTTTTTCTGATTAGTAATTTCTCTGACACAGCTGTGTCCAATCAATCCTAATTAGGATCAGGTGTGTCTAATTAGCAATTTCAGTGACACAGGTATATACGATCAAGTCTAATTAGGACCAGATGCCTATAATAGCAATTTCACTGACACAGGTTTGGACATCAAGACTAATTATGACCAGGTGCTTCTAATTATCAATTGCAGTGACACAGTATGGATAATCAAGGCTAATTAAGACCAGGTGCATCTAATTAGCAATTTCGGAGACACAGATGTGGCCAATCAAGGATAAATAGGACCAGGTGCTTCCAATTACTAATTTTTGTGACACAGGTGTATCCAATCAAGCCTAAATTGAACCAGGTGTTTCTAATTAACATTCTCAGTGACAAAGTTGTGCACAATCAAGGCCAATTACGACCAGGTTTTTCCAATTAGCAATTTCAATGACACAGGTGTGGACAATCAAGGCTAATTAGGACCAGGTTTTTCTAGTTAGCACTTTTAGTGACACAGGTGTGGACAATCAAGGCTGATTAGGACCACGTGCATCTAATTAGCAATTTCAGTGACACAGGTGTGGTGAATCAAGCCTAATTTGGAACAGGTGCGTCTAATTAGCAATGTCAGTGACACAGGTGTGGCCAATCAAGGCAAATTCGGACCATGTGCGTCTAATTAGCAATTTCAGTGGCACAGTTTTGGCCAATCAAGGATAATTCAGACCAGGTGCGTCTAATTAGGAATTGCAGTGACACAGGTTTGAACAATCAAGGCTAATTATGCCCACGTGCTTGTAATTAGCAATTTCTCTTACACAGGTGTGGCCAATCAAGGCTAATTAGTACCAGGTGCTTCTAATTAGCAATTTCAGTGACACTGGTGTGGCCAGTCAAGGCTATTTAGGACCAGGTCCACCTAATTACCAATTTCATTGACACAGGTTTGGACAATCAAGGCTCATTAGGACCAGGTGCCTCTATTTAGCAATTTCAGTGACACAGGTGTGGCCAATCAAGGCTCTTTAGGACCAGGTGCCTCTAATTAGCAATTTCAGTGACACAGGTATGGCCAATCAAGGCTCATTAGGACCAGGTGCTTCTAATTAGCAATTTCAGTGACACAGGTGTGGCCAATCAAGGCTAATTAGGACCATGTGTATCTAATTAACAATTTCAGTGACACAGGTGTGGACAATCAAGGCTAATTGCGACCAGTTATTCCAAATCAGGGACAATCAAGGCTAATTAGGACCCGGTGTTTCAAATTAGCAATTTCAGAGACATAGGTGTGGACAAACAAGGCTAATTAGGACCAGGTGGTTCTGATTAGCAATTCCAGTGACACAGGTGTTGACAATCAAGGCTGGTTAGGACCAGGTGCGTCTAATTAGCAATTTCAGTGACACAAGTGTGGCCAATCAAGGCTAATTAGGACTACCGGTGTCTAATTAGCAATTTCAGTGAAAGAGGTGAGGCCAATTAACGCTAATTTGGACCAGGTTTTTCTAATTATCAATTTCAATGACACAGGTTTGGACAACCAATGCTAATTAGGACCAGGTTTTTCTAATTAGTAATTTCTCTGACACAGCTGTGGCCAATCAATCCTAATTAGGATCAGGTACATCTTATTAGCAATTTCAGTGACACAGGTATATACAATCAAGTCTAATTAGGACCAGATGCGTATAATTAGCAATTGCACTGACACAGGTTTGGACATCAAGGCTAATTATGACCAGGTGCATCTAATTAACAATTTCAGTTATACAGGTGTGGACAATCAAGGCTAATTGCGACCAGGTTTTCCTAATTAGCGACAATGAAGGCTAATTACGACCTGGTGTTTCTAATTAGCAATTTCAGTGACACAGGCGTTGACAATCAACGTTTATTTGGAACAGGTGATTGTAATTAGCAATTTCAAGGAAACAGGTGTGGACAATCAAGGCTAGTTTCGACCAGGTGTTTCTAATTAGCGACAATCAAGGATAATTAGGACCTGGTGCTTCTAATTAGCTTTTTCAGTGACACAGGTGTGGCCAATCAACACAAATTAGGACCACGTGGGTCTAATTAGAAATTTCAGTGACACAGGTGTGGACAATCAACGATAATTTTGACCAGGTGTTTCTAATTAGCGACAATGAAGGCTAATTACGACCTGGTGTTTCTAATTAGCAATTTCAGTGACAGAGGCTTGGACAATCAAGGCTATGTAGGACCAGGTGCTTCTAATTAGCAATTTCATTGACACAGGTGTTGCCAATCAAGGCTAATTAGGACTGCCTGTATCTAATTAGCCATTTCAGTGAAAGAGGTGTGGCCAATCAAGGCCAGTTAGGACCAGGCGTTTCTAATTAGCAACAATCAAGGCAAATTAGCACCTGGTGTTTCTTTATCAATTTCAGTGACACAGGTGTGGACAACCAAGACTATGTAGGAGCAGGTTTTTCCAATTAGCAATTTCAGTGACACAGGTGTGGACAATCAAGGCTAATTAGGACCTCGTGTGTCTAATTAGCAATTTCAGTGATACAGGTGTGGACAACCAAGGCTATGTAGGACCAGGTTTTTCCAATTAGCAATTTCAGTAACACTGGTGTGGACAATCAAGGATAATTAGGAACAGGTTTTTCTAATTAGCACTTTCAGTGACACAGGTCTGGACAATCAATGCTGATTAGGACGACCAGCGTCTAATTAGCAATTTCAATGACACAGGTGTGGACAATCAAGTCTAATTAGGACCACCTGCGTCTAATTAGTCATTTCAGTGAAAGAGGTGTGGCCAATCATGGCCAGTTACGACCAGGTGTTTCTAATTAGAAACAATCAAGGCTAATAAGCACCTGGTTTTTCTTTATCCATTTCAGTGACACAGGTGTGGACAACCACGTCAATGTAGGATCAGGTTTTTCCAATTAGCAATTTCAGGGACACAGGTGTGGACAATCAGGCTAGTTACGACCAAGTGTTTCAAATAAGTGACAATCCAGCTAATTATGACCTGGTGTTTTCTAACTAGAAAATTCAGTGACACGGGTGTGGACAATCAAGACTCATTAGGACCAGTTTTTCTAATTAGTAATTTCAGTGACACAGGTGTGGACAATCAAGGCTGCTTAGGACCACGTGCGTCTAATTAGCAATTTCAGTGACACAAGTGTGGCCATTCAAGGATAATTCAGAGCAGGTGCATCTAATTAGGAATTGCAGTGACACAGGTTTGAACAATCAAGGCTAATTATGCCCACGTGCTTGTAATTAGCAATTTCTCTGACACAGGTGTGGCCAATCAAGGCAAATTAGGACCAGGTGCTTCTAATTAGCAATTTCAGTGACACAGGTGTGGCCAATCAAGGCTATTTAGTACCAGGTGCACCTAATTACCAATTTCATTGACACAGGTTTGACAATCAAGTCTCAGTAGGACCAGGTGCCTCTAATTAGAAATTTCAATGACACAGATGTGGCCAATCAAGGCTCTTTAGGACCAGGTGCACCTAATTACCAATTTCATTGACAGAGGTTTGGACAATCAAGGCTCATTATTACCAGGTGCCTCTAATTAGCAATTTCAGTGACACAAGTATGGCCAATCAAGGCTAATTAGGACCAGGTGCTTCTAATTAGCAATTTCAGTGACACAGGTGTGGCCAATCAAGGCTAATTAGGACCAGGTGTATCTAATTAACAATTTCAGTGACACAGGTGTGGACATTCAAGGCTAATTGCGACCAGTTATTCCAAATTAGGGACAATCAAGGCTAATTAGGACCCGGTGTTTCAAATTAGCAATTTCAGAGACATAGGTGTGGACAAACAAGGCTAATTAGGACCAGGTGGTTCTGATTAGCAATTCCAGTGACACAGGTGTGGACAATCAAGGCTGGTTAGGACCAGGTGCGTCTAATTAGCAATTTCAGTGACACAAGTGTGGCCAATCAAGGCTAATTAGGACTACCGGTGTCTAATTAGCAAGTTCAGTGAAAGAGGTGAGGCCAATTAACGCTAATTTGGACCAGGTTTTTCTAATTATCAATTTCAATGACACAGGTTTGGACAACCAATGCTAATTAGGACCAGGTTTTTCTAATTAGTAATTTCTCTGACACAGCTGTGGCCAATCAATCCTAATTAGGATCAGGTACATCTTATTAGCAATTTCAGTGACACAGGTATATACAATCAAGTCTAATTAGGACCAGATGCGTATAATTAGCAATTGCACTGACACAGGTTTGGACATCAAGGCTAATTATGACCAGGTGCATCTAATTAACAATTTCAGTTATACAGGTGTGGACAATCAAGGCTAATTGCGACCAGGTTTTCCTAATTAGCGACAATGAAGGCTAATTACGACCTGGTGTTTCTAATTAGCAATTTCAGTGACACAGGCGTTGACAATCAACGTTTATTTGGAACAGGTGATTGTAATTAGCAATTTCAAGGAAACAGGTGTGGACAATCAAGGCTAGTTTCGACCAGGTGTTTCTAATTAGCGACAATCAAGGATAATTAGGACCTGGTGCTTCTAATTAGCTTTTTCAGTGACACAGGTGTGGCCAATCAACACAAATTAGGACCACGTGGGTCTAATTAGAAATTTCAGTGACACAGGTGTGGACAATCAACGATAATTTTGACCAGGTGTTTCTAATTAGCGACAATGAAGGCTAATTACGACCTGGTGTTTCTAATTAGCAATTTCAGTGACAGAGGCTTGGACAATCAAGGCTATGTAGGACCAGGTGCTTCTAATTAGCAATTTCATTGACACAGGTGTTGCCAATCAAGGCTAATTAGGACTGCCTGTATCTAATTAGCCATTTCAGTGAAAGAGGTGTGGCCAATCAAGGCCAGTTAGGACCAGGCGTTTCTAATTAGCAACAATCAAGGCAAATTAGCACCTGGTGTTTCTTTATCAATTTCAGTGACACAGGTGTGGACAACCAAGACTATGTAGGAGCAGGTTTTTCCAATTAGCAATTTCAGTGACACAGGTGTGGACAATCAAGGCTAATTAGGACCTCGTGTGTCTAATTAGCAATTTCAGTGATACAGGTGTGGACAACCAAGGCTATGTAGGACCAGGTTTTTCCAATTAGCAATTTCAGTAACACTGGTGTGGACAATCAAGGATAATTAGGAACAGGTTTTTCTAATTAGCACTTTCAGTGACACAGGTCTGGACAATCAATGCTGATTAGGACGACCAGCGTCTAATTAGCAATTTCAATGACACAGGTGTGGACAATCAAGTCTAATTAGGACCACCTGCGTCTAATTAGTCATTTCAGTGAAAGAGGTGTGGCCAATCATGGCCAGTTACGACCAGGTGTTTCTAATTAGAAACAATCAAGGCTAATAAGCACCTGGTTTTTCTTTATCCATTTCAGTGACACAGGTGTGGACAACCACGTCAATGTAGGATCAGGTTTTTTCCAATTAGCAATTTCAGGGACACAGGTGTGGACAATCAGGCTAGTTACGACCAAGTGTTTCAAATAAGTGACAATCCAGCTAATTATGACCTGGTGTTTCTAACTAGAAAATTCAGTGACACGGGTGTGGACAATCAAGACTCATTAGGACCAGTTTTTCTAATTAGTAATTTCAGTGACACAGGTGTGGACAATCAAGGCTGCTTAGGACCACGTGCGTCTAATTAGCAATTTCAGTGACACAAGTGTGGCCATTCAAGGATAATTCAGAGCAGGTGCATCTAATTAGGAATTGCAGTGACACAGGTTTGAACAATCAAGGCTAATTATGCCCACGTGCTTGTAATTAGCAATTTCTCTGACACAGGTGTGGCCAATCAAGGCAAATTAGGACCAGGTGCTTCTAATTAGCAATTTCAGTGACACAGGTGTGGCCAATCAAGGCTATTTAGTACCAGGTGCACCTAATTACCAATTTCATTGACACAGGTTTGACAATCAAGTCTCAGTAGGACCAGGTGCCTCTAATTAGAAATTTCAATGACACAGATGTGGCCAATCAAGGCTCTTTAGGACCAGGTGCACCTAATTACCAATTTCATTGACAGAGGTTTGGACAATCAAGGCTCATTATTACCAGGTGCCTCTAATTAGCAATTTCAGTGACACAAGTATGGCCAATCAAGGCTAATTAGGACCAGGTGCTTCTAATTAGCAATTTCAGTGACACAGGTGTGGCCAATCAAGGCTAATTAGGACCAGGTGTATCTAATTAACAATTTCAGTGACACAGGTGTGGACATTCAAGGCTAATTGCGACCAGTTATTCCAAATTAGGGACAATCAAGGCTAATTAGGACCCGGTGTTTCAAATTAGCAATTTCAGAGACATAGGTGTGGACAAACAAGGCTAATTAGGACCAGGTGGTTCTGATTAGCAATTCCAGTGACACAGGTGTGGACAATCAAGGCTGGTTAGGACCAGGTGCGTCTAATTAGCAATTTCAGTGACACAAGTGTGGCCAATCAAGGCTAATTAGGACTACCGGTGTCTAATTAGCAAGTTCAGTGAAAGAGGTGAGGCCAATTAACGCTAATTTGGACCAGGTTTTTCTAATTATCAATTTCAATGACACAGGTTTGGACAACCAATGCTAATTAGGACCAGGTTTTTCTAATTAGTAATTTCTCTGACACAGCTGTGGCCAATCAATCCTAATTAGGATCAGGTACATCTTATTAGCAATTTCAGTGACACAGGTATATACAATCAAGTCTAATTAGGACCAGATGCGTATAATTAGCAATTGCACTGACACAGGTTTGGACATCAAGGCTAATTATGACCAGGTGCATCTAATTAACAATTTCAGTTATACAGGTGTGGACAATCAAGGCTAATTGCGACCAGGTTTTCCTAATTAGCGACAATGAAGGCTAATTACGACCTGGTGTTTCTAATTAGCAATTTCAGTGACACAGGCGTTGACAATCAACGTTTATTTGGAACAGGTGATTGTAATTAGCAATTTCAAGGAAACAGGTGTGGACAATCAAGGCTAGTTTCGACCAGGTGTTTCTAATTAGCGACAATCAAGGATAATTAGGACCTGGTGCTTCTAATTAGCTTTTTCAGTGACACAGGTGTGGCCAATCAACACAAATTAGGACCACGTGGGTCTAATTAGAAATTTCAGTGACACAGGTGTGGACAATCAACGATAATTTTGACCAGGTGTTTCTAATTAGCGACAATGAAGGCTAATTACGACCTGGTGTTTCTAATTAGCAATTTCAGTGACAGAGGCTTGGACAATCAAGGCTATGTAGGACCAGGTGCTTCTAATTAGCAATTTCATTGACACAGGTGTTGCCAATCAAGGCTAATTAGGACTGCCTGTATCTAATTAGCCATTTCAGTGAAAGAGGTGTGGCCAATCAAGGCCAGTTAGGACCAGGCGTTTCTAATTAGCAACAATCAAGGCAAATTAGCACCTGGTGTTTCTTTATCAATTTCAGTGACACAGGTGTGGACAACCAAGACTATGTAGGAGCAGGTTTTTCCAATTAGCAATTTCAGTGACACAGGTGTGGACAATCAAGGCTAATTAGGACCTCGTGTGTCTAATTAGCAATTTCAGTGATACAGGTGTGGACAACCAAGGCTATGTAGGACCAGGTTTTTCCAATTAGCAATTTCAGTAACACTGGTGTGGACAATCAAGGATAATTAGGAACAGGTTTTTCTAATTAGCACTTTCAGTGACACAGGTCTGGACAATCAATGCTGATTAGGACGACCAGCGTCTAATTAGCAATTTCAATGACACAGGTGTGGACAATCAAGTCTAATTAGGACCACCTGCGTCTAATTAGTCATTTCAGTGAAAGAGGTGTGGCCAATCATGGCCAGTTACGACCAGGTGTTTCTAATTAGAAACAATCAAGGCTAATAAGCACCTGGTTTTTCTTTATCCATTTCAGTGACACAGGTGTGGACAACCACGTCAATGTAGGATCAGGTTTTTCCAATTAGCAATTTCAGGGACACAGGTGTGGACAATCAGGCTAGTTACGACCAAGTGTTTCAAATAAGTGACAATCCAGCTAATTATGACCTGGTGTTTCTAACTAGAAAATTCAGTGACACGGGTGTGGACAATCAAGACTCATTAGGACCAGTTTTTCTAATTAGTAATTTCAGTGACACAGGTGTGGACAATCAAGGCTGCTTAGGACCACGTGCGTCTAATTAGCAATTTCAGTGACACAAGTGTGGCCATTCAAGGATAATTCAGAGCAGGTGCATCTAATTAGGAATTGCAGTGACACAGGTTTGAACAATCAAGGCTAATTATGCCCACGTGCTTGTAATTAGCAATTTCTCTGACACAGGTGTGGCCAATCAAGGCAAATTAGGACCAGGTGCTTCTAATTAGCAATTTCAGTGACACAGGTGTGGCCAATCAAGGCTATTTAGTACCAGGTGCACCTAATTACCAATTTCATTGACACAGGTTTGACAATCAAGTCTCAGTAGGACCAGGTGCCTCTAATTAGAAATTTCAATGACACAGATGTGGCCAATCAAGGCTCTTTAGGACCAGGTGCACCTAATTACCAATTTCATTGACAGAGGTTTGGACAATCAAGGCTCATTATTACCAGGTGCCTCTAATTAGCAATTTCAGTGACACAAGTATGGCCAATCAAGGCTAATTAGGACCAGGTGCTTCTAATTAGCAATTTCAGTGACACAGGTGTGGCCAATCAAGGCTAATTAGGACCAGGTGTATCTAATTAACAATTTCAGTGACACAGGTGTGGACATTCAAGGCTAATTGCGACCAGTTATTCCAAATTAGGGACAATCAAGGCTAATTAGGACCCGGTGTTTCAAATTAGCAATTTCAGAGACATCGGTGTGGACAAACAAGGCTAATTAGGACCAGGTGGTTCTGATTAGCAATTTCAGTGACACAGGTGTGGTCAATCAAGGCTAATTATGACCAGGTGCTTCTAATTAGCAATTTCAGTGACCCAGGTGTGGCCAATCAAGGCTAATTAGGACCAAGTGTATCTAATTAACAACAATTTCAGTGACACAGGTGTGGACAATCAAGGTTAATTGCGACCAGTTATTCCAAATTAGGGACAATCAAGGCTAATTAGGACCATGTCGTTCTAAGTAGCAATTCCAGTGACACAGTGTGAACAATCAAGGCTGATTAGGACCAGGTGCGTCTAATTAGTAATTTCAGTGACACAGGTGTGGCCAATCAAGGCTAATTAGGACCACCTGTGTCTAATTAGCAATATCAGTGAAAGAGGTGTGGCCAATTAACGCTAATTTGGACCAGGTGTTTCTAAGTAGTGACAATCAACGCTAATTAGGACCAGGTGTTCCTAATTATCAATTTCAGTGACACATGTTTGGACAACCAATGCTAATTAGGACCAGGTTTTTCTGATTAGTAATTTCTCTGACACAGCTGTGTCCAATCAATCCTAATTAGGATCAGGTGTGTCTAATTAGCAATTTCAGTGACACAGGAATATACAATCAAGTCTAATTAGGACCAGATGTGTATAATTAGCAATTTCACTGACACAGGTTTGGACATCAAGACTAATTGTGACCAGGTGCCTCTAATTAACAATTGCAGTGACACAGTATGGACAATCAAGGCTAATTAAGACCAGGTGCATCTAATTAGCAATTTCAGACACACAGGTGTGGCCAATCAAGAATAAATAGGACCAGGTGCTTCCAATTACTAATTTTAGTGACACAGGTGTATCCAATCAAGCCTAAATTGAAACAGGTGTTTCTAATTAACATTCTCAGTGACACAGTTGTGGACAATCAAGGCCAATTACGACCAGGTGTTTCTAATTAGCAATTTCAGGGAAACAGGTGTGGACAATCAAGGCTAGTTTCGATCAGGTGTTTCTAATTAGGGACAATCAAGGCTAATTAGGACTTGGTGTTTCAAATTAGCAATTTCAGAGACATAGGTGTAGACAATCAAGGCTAATTAGGACCAGGTGCTTCTAATTAGCAATTTCAGTGTCACAGTGTGGACAATCAAGTCTGATCAGGACCTCGTGCATCTAATTAGCAATTTCAGTGACATAGGTTTGGCCAATCAAGGGTAATTTGGGCCAGGTGTTTCTAATTTGTGACAATCAGGGCTAATTAGGAACAGGTGTTTCTAATTATCAATTTCCGTGACAGAGGTGTGGACAACCAAAGCTATGTAGGACCAGGTTTTTCCAATAAGCAATTTCAATGACACAAGTGTGGACAATCAAGGCTAATTAGGACCAGGTGCATCTAATTAACAATTTCAGTTACACAGGTGTGGACAATCAAGGCTAATTGCGACCATGTTTTCCTAATTAGCGACAATGAAGGCTAATTACGACCTGGTGTTTCTAATTAGCAATTTCAGTGACACAGGCGTTGACAATCAACGTTTAATTGGAACAGGTGATTGTAATTAGCAATTTCAAGGAAACAGGTGTGGACAATCAAGGCTAGTTTCGACCAGGTGTTTCTAATTAGCGACAATCAAGGATAATTAGGACCTGGTGCTTCTAATTAGCAATTTCAGTGACACAGGTGTGGCCAATCAACGCAAATTAGGACCACGTGGGTCTAATTGGAAATTTCAGTGACACAGGTGTGGACAATCAACGCTAAATTTGACCAGGTTTTCTAATTAGCGACAATGAAGGCTAAATATGACCTGGTGTTTCTAATTAGCAATTTCAGTGATACAGACGTGGACAATCAAGGCTATATAGGACTAGGTGCTTCTAATTAGTTATTTCATTGACACAGGTGTTGCCAATCAAGGCTAATTAGGACCACCTGCGTCTAATTAGCCATTTCAGTGAAAGAGGTGTGGCCAATCAAGGCCAGTTACAACCAGGTGTTTCTAATTAGCAACAATCAAGGCTAATTAGCAACTGGTGTTTCTTTATCAATTTCAGTGACACAGGTGTGGACAACCAAGCCTATGTAGGACCAGGTTTCTCCAATTAGCAATTTCAGTGACACAGGTGTGGACAATCAAGGCTAATTAGGACCTCATGTGTCTAATTAGCAATTTCAGTGACACGTGTGGCCAATCAACGCAAATTAGGACCACGTGGGTCTAATTAGAAATTTCAGTGACACAGGTGTGGACAATCAACGCTAATTTTTACCAGGTCTTTCTAATTAGCGACAATGAAGGCTAATTACGACCTGGTGTTTCTAATTAGCAATTTCAGTGACACAGATGTGGCCCATCAATCCTAATTAAGATCAGGTGCGTCTAATTAGCAATTTCAGTGACACACGTGCGGCCAATCAAGGCGAATTCGGAATAGGTGCGTCTAATTAGCAATTTCAGTGACACAGGTGTAGCCAATCAAGGCCAATTAGTACCAGGTGCATCGAATTAGTAATTTCAGGGATACAGGTTTGGCCAATAAGGGCTCATTAGGACCAGGTGCGTCTCATTAGCAATTTCAGTGCAAAAGGTGTGACCAATCAAGGCTAATTTGGACCAAGTGTTTCAAATTTGCAATTTGAGGGAAACAGGTGTGGACAGTCAGGCTAGTTACGACCAAGTGTTTCAAATTAGTGACAATCAGGCTAATTATGACCTGGTGTTTCTAACTAGAAATTTCAGTGAAACAGGTGTGGACAATCAAGGCTCATTAGGACCAGTTTTTCTCATTAGCAATTTCAGTGACACAGGTGTGGACAATCAAGGCTGATCAGGACCATGTGCGCCTAATTAGCAATTTCAGTGACACAGGTGTGGTGAATCAAGCCTCATTCGGACCAGGTGCATCTAATTAGCAATTTCAGTGACATAGGTTTGGCCAATCAAGGCTAATTAGGACCACCTGCATCTAATTAGCAATTTCAGTGAAAGGGGTGTGGCCAATCAACGCTAATTTAGGCCAGGTGTTTCTAATTAGCTACAATCAAGGCTAATTAGGAACAGGTGTTTCTAATTATGAATTTCAGTGACACAGGTGTGGACAACCAAGCCTAAGTATGATAAGTTTTTTCTAATTAGCAATTTCAGTGACCCTGGTGTGGACAATCAAGTCTAATTAGGAACAGGAGCCTCTAATTAGCAATTTCAGTGACACAGATGTGGCCAATCAAGGCTAATTAGCACCAGGTGCCTCCTATTAGCAATTTCAGTGACCCAGGTATGGCCAATCAAGGCTAATTTGAACCAGGTGCCTCTAATTAGCAATTTCAGTGACACAGGTGTGGCCAATGAAGTCTAATTTGTTCTGGTGTATCTAATTAACAATTTCAGTGACACAGGTGTGGACAATGAAGGCTAATAAGGACGCGGTGGTTCTAATTAGCAATTTCAGTGACACAGGTGTGGACAATCAAGGCTAATTAGGACCAGGTGCGTCTAATTAGCACTTTCAGTGACACAGATGTGGCCAATCAAGGCTAATTAGTACCAGGTGCCTCTAATTAGCAATTTCAGTGACAGAGATGTGGCCAATCAAAGCTAATTAGGACCAGGCGCTTCTAATTAGAAATTTCAGTGACACAGGTGTGGCCAATAAAGTCTAATTTGGACCAGGTGTATCTAATTAACAATTTCAGTTACACAGGTGTGGACAATCAAGGCTAATTGCGAACAGGTGTTTCTAATTAGTGACAGTCAAGATAATTAGGACCTGGTGCTTCTATTTAGCAATTTCAGTGACACAGGTGTGGCCAATCAAGGCTATGTAGGACCAGGTGCTTCTAATTAGCAATTTCAGTGACACAGGTGTTGCCAATCAAGGCTAATTAGGACCGCCTGTGTCTAACTAGCCATTTCAGTGAAAGAGGTGTGGCCAATCAAGGCCAGTTACGACCAGGTGTTTCTAATTAGCAACAATCAAGGCTAATTAGCACCTGGTGTTTCATTATCATTATCAGTGACACAGGTGTGGACAACCAAGGCTATGTAGGACCAGGTTTTTCCAATTAGCAATTTCAGTGACACAGGTGTGGACAATCAAGGCTAATTAGGACCTCGTGTGTCTAATTAGCAATTTCAGTGACTCAGGTGTGGCCAATAAACGCAAATTAGGACCACGTGGGTCTTCTTAGAAATTTCAGTGACAGAGGTGTGGACAATCAACGCTAATTTTGACCAGGTTTTTCTAATTAGCGACAATGAAGGCTATTTAGGACCTGGTGTTTCTAATTAGCAATTTCAGTGTCACAGGTGTGGCCAATCAAGGCTAATTAGGACCACCAGTGTCTAATTAGCAATTTCAGTGAAACAGATGTGGCCAATTAACGCTAAATTGGACCAGGTGTTTCTAACTAGCGACAATCAACGCTAATTAGGACCAGGTGTTTCTAATTATCAATTTCAGTGACACAAGTTTTATACAATCAAGGCTAATTAGGACCAGGTTTTTCTAATTAGCCATTTCTCTGACACAGGTGTGTCCAATCAATCCTAATTAAGATCAGGTGCGTCTAATTAGCAATTTCAGTGACAGAGGTGTGGCCAATCAAGGCAAATTCGGACCAGGTGCGTCTAATTAGCAATTTCAGTGACACAGGTGTCGCCAATCAAGGCCAATTAGTACCAGGTGCATCGAATTAGTAATTTCAGGGATACAGGTTTGGCCAATAAGGGCTAATTAGGACCAGGTGCGTCTCATTAGCAATTTCAGTACAAAAGGTGTGACCAATCAAGGCTAATTTGGACCAAGTGTTTCAAATTTGCAATTTGAGGGAAACAGGTGTGGACAGTCAGGCTAGTTACGACCAAGTGTTTCAAATTAGTGACAATCAGGCTAATTATGACCTGGTGTTTCTAACTAGAAATTTCAGTGAAACAGGTGTGGACAATCAAGGCTCATTAGGACCAGTTTTTCTCATTAGCAATTTCAGTGACACAGGTGTGGACAATCAAGGCTGATCAGGACCATGTGCGCCTAATTAGCAATTTCAGTGACACAGGTGTGGTGAATCAAGCCTCATTCGGACCAGGTGCATCTAATTAGCAATTTCAGTGACACAGGTGTGGACAATCAAGGCTGATAAGGACCTCGTGCATCTAATTAGCAATTTCAGTGACATAGGTTTGGCCAATCAAGGCTAATTAGGACCACCTGCGTCTAATTAGCAATTTCAGTGAAAGGGGTGTGGCCAATCAACGCTAATTTAGGCCAGGTGTTTCTAATTAGCTACAATCAAGGCTAATTAGGAACAGGTGTTTCTAATTATGAATTTCAGTGACACAGGTGTGGACAACCAAGCCTAAGTATGATAAGTTTTTTCTAATTAGCAATTTCAGTGACCCTGGTGTGGACAATCAAGTCTAATTAGGAACAGGAGCCTCTAATTAGCAATTTCAGTGACACAGATGTGGCCAATCAAGGCTAATTAGCACCAGGTGCCTCCTATTAGCAATTTCAGTGACCCAGGTATGGCCAATCAAGGCTAATTTGAACCAGGTGCCTCTAATTAGCAATTTCAGTGACACAGGTGTGGCCAATGAAGTCTAATTTGTTCTGGTGTATCTAATTAACAATTTCAGTGACACAGGTGTGGACAATGAAGGCTAATAAGGATGCGGTGGTTCTAATTAGCAATTTCAGTGACACAGGTGTGGACAATCAAGGCTAATTAGGACCAGGTGCGTCTAATTAGCACTTTCAGTGACACAGATGTGGCCAATCAAGGCTAATTAGTACCAGGTGCCTCTAATTAGCAATTTCAGTGACAGAGATGTGGCCAATCAAGGCTAATTAGGACCAGGCGCTTCTAATTAGAAATTTCAGTGACACAGGTGTGGCCAATAAAGTCTAATTTGGACCAGGTGTATCTAATTAACAATTTCAGTTACACAGGTGTGGACAATCAAGGCTAATTGCGAACAGGTGTTTCTAATTAGTGACAGTCAAGATAATTAGGACCTGGTGCTTCTATTTAGCAATTTCAGTGACACAGGTGTGGCCAATCAAGGCTATGTAGGACCAGGTGCTTCTAATTAGCAATTTCAGTGACACAGGTGTTGCCAATCAAGGCTAATTAGGACCGCCTGTGTCTAACTAGCCATTTCAGTGAAAGAGGTGTGGCCAATCAAGGCCAGTTACGACCAGGTGTTTCTAATTAGCAACAATCAAGGCTAATTAGCACCTGGTGTTTCATTATCATTATCAGTGACACAGGTGTGGACAACCAAGGCTATGTAGGACCAGGTTTTCCAATTAGCAATTTCAGTGACACAGGTGTGGACAATCAAGGCTAATTAGGACCTCGTGTGTCTAATTAGCAATTTCAGTGACTCAGGTGTGGCCAATAAACGCAAATTAGGACCACGTGGGTCTTCTTAGAAATTTCAGTGACAGAGGTGTGGACAATCAACGCTAATTTTGACCAGGTTTTTCTAATTAGCGACAATGAAGGCTATTTAGGACCTGGTGTTTCTAATTAGCAATTTCAGTGTCACAGGTGTGGCCAATCAAGGCTAATTAGGACCACCAGTGTCTAATTAGCAATTTCAGTGAAACAGGTGTGGCCAATTAACGCTAAATTGGACCAGGTGTTTCTAACTAGCGACAATCAACGCTAATTAGGACCAGGTGTTTCTAATTATCAATTTCAGTGACACAGGTTTTATACAACCAAGGCTAATTAGGACCAGGTTTTTCTAATTAGCCATTTCTCTGACACAGGTGTGTCCAATCAATCCTAATTAAGATCAGGTGCGTCTAATTAGCAATTTCAGTGACAGAGGTGTGGCCAATCAAGGCAAATTCGGACCAGGTGCGTCTAATTAGCAATTTCAGTGACACAGGTGTCGCCAATCAAGGCCAATTAGTACCAGGTGCATCGAATTAGTAATTTCAGGGATACAGGTTTGGCCAATAAGGGCTAATTAGGACCAGGTGCGTCTCATTAGCAATTTCAGCACAAAAGGTGTGACCAATCAAGGCTAATTTGGACCAAGTGTTTCAAATTTGCAATTTGAGGGAAACAGGTGTCGACAATCAGGCTAGTTATGACCAAGTGTTTCAAATTAGTGACAATCAGGCTAATTATGACCTGGTGTTTCTAACTAGAAATTTCAGTGAAACAGGTGTGGACAATCAAGGCTCATTAGGACCAGTTTTTCTCATTAGCAATTTCAGTGACACAGGTGTGGACAATCAAGGCTGATCAGGACCTCGTGCAGCTAATTAGCAATTCCATTGACATAGTTGTGGCCAATTAAGGCTAATTAGGACCACCTGCGTCTAATTAGCAATTTCAGTGAAAGAGGTGTGGCCAATCAACGCTAATTTGGGCCAGGTGTTTCTAATCAGTGACAATCAAGGCTAATTAGGAACAGCTGTTTCTAATTATCAATTTCAGTGACACAGGTGTGGACAACCAAGCCTATGTAGGACCAGGTTTCTCCAATTAGCAATTTCAGTGACACAGGTGTGGACAATCAAGACTAATTAGGACTAGGTGCATCTAATTAGCAATTTCAGTGGCACAGGTGTGGACAATCAAGGCTAGTTTGGACCAGGTGTTTCTAATTAGAAATTTCAGGGAAACAGGTGTGGACAGTCAAGTCTAGTTTTGACCAGGTGTTTCTAATTAGTGATAATCACGGCTAATTAGCACCTGGTTTTCAAATTAGCAATTTCAGAGACCTAGTGTGGACAATCAAGGCTTATTAGGACCACGTGGTTCTAAATAGCCATTCCAGTGACACAGGTGTAGACAATCAAGGCTGATTAGGAACAGGTGCGTCTAATTAGCAATTTCAGTGACACAGGTGTGGCCAATCAAGGCTAATTAGGACCACCTGTGTCTAATTAGCAATTTCAGTGAAACAGGTGTGGCCAATTAACGCTAAATTGGACCAAGTGTTTCTAACTAGCGACAATCAATGCTAATTAGGACCAGGTGTTTCTAATTATCAATTTCAGTGACACAGGTTTTATACAACCACGGCTAATTAGGACCAGGTTTTTCTAATTAGAAATTTCTCTGACACAGGTGTGGCCAATCAATCCTAATTAAGATCAGGTGCGTCTAATTAGCAATTTTAGTGACACACGTGTGGCCAATCAAGGCAAATTTGGACCAGGTGCGTCTATTTAGCAATTTCAGTGACACAGGTGTGGTCAATCAAGGCCAATTAGTACCAGGTGCATAGAATTAGTAATTTCAGGGATACAGGTTTGGCCAATAAGGGCTAATTAGGACCAGGTGCGTCTCATTAGCAATGTCAGTGCAAAAGGTGTGACCAATCAAGGCTAATTTGGACCAAGTGTTTCAAATTTGCAATTTGAGGGAAACAGGTGTGGGCAATCAGGCTAGTTACGACCAAGTGTTTCAAATTAGTGACAATCAGGCTAATTACGACCTGGTGTTTCTAACTAGAAATTTCAGTGAAACAGGTGTTGACAATAAAGACTCATTAGGACCAGTTTTTCTAATTAGCAATTTCAGTGACCCAGGTGTGGACAATCAAGGCTGCTTAGGACCACGTGCGCCTAATTAGCAATTTCAGTGACACAGGTGTGGTGAATCAAGCCTAATTCGGACCATGTGCTTCTAATTAGCAATTTCAGTGACACAGGTGGTGGACAATCAAGGCTGATAAGGACCTCGTGCATCTAATTAGCAATTTCAGTGACATAGGTGTGGCCAATCAAGGCTAATTAGGACCACCTGCATCTAATTAGCAATTTCAGTGAAAGGGGTGTGGCCAATCAACGCTAATTTGGGCCAGGTGCTTCTAATTAGCGACAATCAAGGCTAATTAGGAACAGGTGTTTCTAATTATGAATTTCAGTGACACAGGTGTGGACAACCAATCCTAAGTATGATATGGTTTTTCTAATTAGCAATTTCCGTGACACTGGTGTGGTCAATCAAGTCTAATTAGGACCAGGTGCCTCTAATTAGCAATTTCAGTGACACAGATGTGGCCAATCAAGGCTAATTAGGACCAGGTTCCTCATATTAGCAATTTCAGTGACACAGGTATGGCCAATCAAGGCTAATTTGGACCAGGGGCCTCTAATTAGCAATTTCAGTGACACAGGTGTGGCCAATCAAGTCTAATTTGATCAGGTGTATCTAATTAACAATTTCAGTGACACAGGTGTGGACAATCAAGGCTAATTTGGACCAGGTGTATCTAATTAACAATTTCAGTTACACAGGTGTGGACAATCAAGGCTAATTGCGACCAGGTTTTCCTAATTAGCGACAATCAAGGCCAATTAAGACCAGGTGTTTCTTATTAGCAATTTCAGTGGCACAGGTGTTGGCAATCAAGGCTTCTTTGGAACAGGTGATTCTAATTAGCAATTACAAGGAAACAGGTGTGTACAATCAAGGCTAATTAAGACCAGGTTTTTCTAATTAGCAATTTCAGTGACACAGGTGTGGTCAATCAACGCAAATTAGGACCACGTGGGTCTAATTGAAAATTTCAGTGACACAGGTGTGGACAATCAACGCTAATTTTGACCAGGTTTTCTAATTAGCGACAATGAAGGCTAAATATGACCTGGTGTTTCTAATTAGCAATTTCAGTGATACGGACGTGGACAATCAAGGCTATGTAGGACTAGGTGCTTCTAATTAGTTATTTCATTGACACAGGTGTTGCCAATCAAGGCTAATTAGGACCACCTGCGTCTAATTAGCCATTTCAGTGAAAGAGGTGTGGCCAATCAAGGCCAGTTACAACCAGGTGTTTCTAATTAGCAACAATCAAGGCTAATTAGAACCTGGTGTTTCTTTATCAATTTCAGTGACACAGGTGTCGACAACCAAGGCTATGTAGGACCAGGTTTTTCCAATTAGCAATTTCAGTGACACAGGTGTGCACAATCAAGGCTAATTAGGACCAGGTGTATCTAATTAACAATTTCAGTGACACAGGTGTGGACAATCAAGTCTAGTTTCGACCAGGTGTTTCTAATTAGTGACAATCAAGGCTAATTAGGAACAGGTGTTTCCAATTATGAATTTCAGTGACACAGGTGTGGACAACCAAGCCTAAGTATGATAAGTTTTTTCTAATTAGCAATTTCAGTGACACTGGTGTGGTCAATCAAGTCTAATTAGGAACAGGAGCCTCTAATTAGCAATTTCAGTGACACAGATGTGGCCAATCAAGGCTAATTAGCACCAGGTGCTTCCTATTAGCAATTTCAGTGACCCAGGTATGGCCAATCAAGGCTAATTTGAACCAGGTGCCTCTAATTAGCAATTTCAGTGTCACAGGTGTGGCCAATGAATTCTAATTTGATCTGGTTTATCTAATTAACAATTTCAGTGACACAGGTGTGGACAATGAAGGCTAATAAGGACCAGGTGGTTCTAATTAGCAATTTCAGTGACACAGGTGTGGACAATCAAGGCTAATTAGGACCAGGTGCGTCTAATTAGCACTTTCAGTGACACAGATGTGGCCAATCAAGGCTAATTAGGACCAGGTGCCTCTAATTAGCAATTTCAGTGACAGAGATGTGGCCAATCAAAGCTAATTAGGACCAGGCGCTTCTAATTAGAAATTTCAGTGACACAGGTGTGGCCAATCAAGTCTAATTTGGACCAGGTGTATCTAATTAACAATTTCAGTTACACAGGTGTGGACAATCAAGGCTAATTGCGACCAGGTGTTTCTAATTAGTGACAGTCAAGATAATTAGGACCTGGTGCTTCTATTTAGCAATTTCAGTGACACAGGTGTGGCCAATCAAGGCTATGTAGGACCAGGTGCTTCTAATTAGCAATTTCAGTGACACAGGTGTTGCCAATCAAGGCTAATTAGGACCGCCTGTGTCTAACTAGCCATTTCAGTGAAAGAGGTGTGGCCAATCAAGGCCAGTTACGACCAGGTGTTTCTAATTAGCAACAATCAAGGCTAATTAGCACCTGGTGTTTCTTTATCATTATCAGTGACACAGGTGTGTACAACCAAGGCTACGTAGGACCAGGTTTTTCCAATTAGCAATTTCAGTGACACAGGTGTGGACAATCAAGGCTAATTAGGACCTCGTGTGTCTAATTAGCAATTTCAGTGACTCAGGTGTGGCCAATAAACACAAATTAGGACCACGTGGGTCTTCTTAGAAATTTCAGTGACACAGGTGTGGACAATCAACGCTAATTTTGACCAGGTTTTTCTAATTAGCGACAATGAAGGCTAATTACAACCTGGTGTTTCTAATTAGCAATTTCAGTGTCACAGGTGTGGCCAATCAAGGCTAATTAGGACCACCAGTGTCTAATTAGCAATTTCAGTGAAACAGGTGTGGCCAATTAACGCTAAATTGGACCAGGTGTTTCTAACTAGCGACAATCAACGCTAATTAGGACCAGGTGTTTCTAATTATCAATTTCAGTGACACAAGTTTTATACAATCAAGGCTAATTAGGACCAAGTTTTTCTAATTACCCATTTCTCTGACACAGGTGTGTCCAATCAATCCTAATTAAGATCAGGTGCGTCTAATTAGCAATTTCAGTGACAGAGGTGTGGCCAATCAAGGCAAATTCGGACCAGGTGCGTCTAATTAGCAATTTCAGTGACACAGGTGTCGCCAATCAAGGCCAATTAGTACCAGGTGCATCGAATTAGTAATTTCAGGGATACAGGTTTGGCCAATAAGGGCTAATTAGGACCAGGTGCGTCTCATTAGCAATTTCAGTACAAAAGGTGTGACCAATCAAGGCTAATTTGGACCAAGTGTTTCAAATTTGCAATTTGAGGGAAACAGGTGTGGACAATCAGGCTAGTTACGACCAAGTGTTTCAAATTAGTGACAATCAGGCTAATTATGACCTGGTGTTTCTAACTAGAAATTTCAGTGAAACAGGTGTGGACAATCAAGGCTCATTAGGACCAGTTATTCTAATTAGCAATTTCAGTGACACAGGTGTGGACAATCAAGGCTGCTTAGGACCACATGCTCATAATTAGCAATTTCAGTGACACAGGTGTGGTGAATCAAGCCTCATTCGGACCAGGTGCATCTAATTAGCAATTTCAGTGACACAGGTGTGGACAATCAAGGCTGATAAGGACCTCGTGCAGCTAATTAGCAATTGCAGTGACATAGGTGTGGCCAATCAAGGCTAATTAGGACCACCTGCGACTAATTAGCAATTTCATTGAAAGAGGTGTGGGCAATCAACGCTAATTTGGGCCAGGTGTTTCTAATTAGTGACAATCAAGGCTAATTAGGAACAGCTGTTTCTAATTGTCAATTTCAGTGACACAGGTGTGGACAACCAAGTCTATGTAGGACCAGGTTTCTCCAATTAGCAATTTCAGTGACACAGGTGTGGACAATCAAGTCTAATTAGGACTAGGTGCGTCTAATTAGCAATTTCAGTGGCACAGGTGTGGACAATCAAGACTAGTTTGGACCAGGTGTTTCTCATTAGAAATTTCAGGGAAACAGGTGTGGACAGTCAAGTCCAGTTTTGACCAGGTGTTTCTAATTAGTGATAATCAAGGCTAATTAGCACCTGGTGTTTCAAATTAGCAATTTCAGAAACATAGTGTGGACAATCAAGGCTAATTAGGACCAGGTGGTTCTAATTAGCAATTCCAGTGACACAGGTGTGGACAATCAAGGCTGATTAGGACCAGGTGCGTCTAATTAGCAATTTCAGTGACACAGGTGTGGCCAATCAAGGCTAATTAGGACCACCTGTGTCTAATTAGCAATTTCAGTGAAACAGGTGTGGCCAATTAACGCTAAATTGGACCAGGTGTTTCTAACTAGCGACAATGAACACTAATTAGGACCAGGTGTTTCTAATTATCAATTTCAGTGACACAGTTTTTATACAACCAAGGCTAATTAGGACCAGGTTTTTCTAATTAGCAATTTCTCTGACACAGGTGTGGCCAATCAATCCTAATTAAGATCAGGTGCGTCTAATTAGCAATTTCAGTGACACACGAGTGGCCAATCAAAGCAAATTCGGACCAGGTGCATTGAATTAGTAATTTCAGAGATACAGGTTTGGCCAATAAGGGCTAATTAGGACCAGCTGTTTCTAATTAGCAATTTCAGTGACACAGGTGTGGCCAATCAAGGCTAATTAGGACCAGGTGCTTCTAATTAGAAATTTCAGTGACACAGGTGTGGCCAATCAAGTCTAATTTGAACCAGGTGTATCTAATTAACAATTTCAGTTACACAGGTGTGGACAATCAAGGCTAATTGCGACCAGGTGTTTCTAATTAGTGACAATCAAGATAATTAGGACCTGGTGCTTCTAATTAGCAATTTCAGTGACACAGGTGTGGCCAATCAAGGCTATGTAGGATCAGGTTCTTCTACTTAGCAATTTCAGTGACACAGGTGTTGCCAATCAAGGCTAATTAGGACCGCCTGTGTCTAACTAGCCATTTCAGTGAAAGAGGTGTGGCCAATCAAGGCCAGTTTCGACCAGGTGTTTCTACTTAGCAACCTTCAGGTGTTTCTAATTAGCACCTGGTGTTTCTTTATCATTTTCAGTGACACAGGTGTGGACAACCAAGGCTATGTAGGACCAGGTTTTTCCAATTAGCAATTTCCGTGACACAGGTGTAGACAATCAAGGCTAATTAGGATCTCGTGTGTCTAATTAGCAATTCCAGTGACACAGGTGTAGCCAATCAACGCAAATTAGGACCACGTGGGTCTAATTAGAAATTTCAGTGACAGAGGTGTGGACAATCAACGCTAATTTTGACCAGGTTTTTCTAACTAGTGACAATCAACGCTAATTTTGACCAGGTGTTTCTAATTATCAATTTCAGTGACACAGGTTTGGACAATCAAGGCTAATTAGGACCAGGTTTTTCTAATTAGCAATTCTTCTGACACAGGTGTAGCCAATCAATCCTAAATAGGATCAAGTGCGTCTATTTAGCAATTTCAGTGACACAGGTATATACAATCAAGGCTAATTAGGACCAGATGCGTCTAATTAGCAATTTCAGTGACACAGGTGTGGCCAATCAAGGCCAATTAATACCAGGTGCACCGAATTAGTAATTTCAGGGATACAGGTTTGGCCAATAAGGGCAAATTATGACCAGGTGCGTCTAATTAGCAATTTCAGTGCAAAAGGTGTGACCAATCAAGGCTAATTTGGACCAAGTGTTTCAAATTTGCAATTTGAGGGAAACAGGTGTCGACAATCAGGCTAGTTATGACCAAGTGTTTCAAATTAGTGACAATCAGGCTAATTATGACCTGGTGTTTCTAACTAGAAATTTCAGTGGCACAGGTGTGGACAATAAAGTCTCATTAGGACCAGTTTTTCTAATTAGCAATTTCAGTGACACAGGTGTGCACAATCAAGGCTGATTAGGACCAGTTGCGTCTAACTAGCAATTTCAGTGACACAGGTGTGGCCAATCAAGCCAGTTAGGACCACCTGTGTCTAATTAGCAATTTCAGTGAAACAGGTGTGGCCAATCAACGCTAATTAGGACCAGGTGTTTCTAATTATCAATTTCAGTGACACAGGTTTGGACAACCAAGGCTAATTAGGACCAGGTTTTTCTAATTAGCAATTTCTATGACACAGGTGTGGCCAATCAATCCTAATTAAGATCAGGTGCGTCTAATCAGCAATTTCAGTGACACACGTGTGGCCAATTAAGGCAAATTGCGACCAGGTCCGGCTAATTAGGACCAGTTTTTTCTAATTAGCAATTTCTCTGACACAGGTGTGGCCAATCAATCCTAATTAAGATCAAGTACGTCTAATTAGCAATTTCAGTGACACAGGTATATACAATCAAGGCTAATTAGGACCAGGTGCCTCTAATTAGCAATTTCAGTGACAGAGGTGTGGCCAATCAATCCTAATAAGGATCAAGTGCGTCTAATTAGCAATTTCAGTGAAAAAGGTATAGACAATCAAGGCTACTTAGGACCAGGTGCGACTAATTAGCAATTTCAGTGTCACAGGTGTAGCCAATCAAGGCCAATTAGTACCAAGTGCATGAAATTAGCAATTTCAGGGATACAGGTTTGGCCAATAAGGGCTAATTAGACCAGGTGCGTCTAATTAGCAATTTCAGTGCAAAATGTGTGACCAATCAAGGCTAATTTGGAGCAAGTGTTTCAAATTAGCAATTTCAGGGACACAGGTGTGGACAATCAGGCTAGTTACGACCAAGTGTTTCAAATAAGTGACAATCAAGCTAATTATGACCTGGTGTTTCTAACTAGAAAATTCAGTGACACAGGTGTGGACAATCAAGACTCATTAGGACCAGTTTTTCTAATTAGTAATTTCAGTGACACAGGTGTGGACAATCAAGGCTGCTTAGGACCACATGCGTCTAATTAGCAATTTCAGTGACACAGGTGTGGACAATCAAGCCTAATTCGGAACAGGTGCGTCTAATTAGGAATTGCAGTGACACAGGTTTGAACAATCAAGGCTAATTATGTCCACGTGCTTGTATTAGCAATTTCTCTGACACAGGTGTGGCCAATCAAGGCTAATTAGGACCAGGTGCTTCTAATTAGCAATTTCAGTGACACAGGTGTGGCCAAGTAAGGCTATTTAGGACCAGGTGCACCTAATTACCTATTACATTGACACAGGTTTGGACAATCAAGGCTCATTAGGACCGGGTGCCTCTAATTAGCAATTTCAGTGACACAAGTATGGCCAATGAAGGCTAATTAAGACCAGGTTTTTCTAATTAGCAATTTCAGTGACACAGGTGTGGCCAATCAAGGCTAATTAGGACCAGGTGTATCTAATTAACAATTTCAGTGACACAGGTGTGGACAGTCAAGGCTAATTGCGACCAGTTATTCCAAATTAGGGACAATCAAGGATAATTAAGACCCGGTGTTTCAAATTAGCCATTTCAGAAACATAGGTGTGCACAATCAAGGCTAATTAGGACCAGGTGGTTCTAATTAGCAATTCCAGTGACACAGGTCTGGACAATCAAGGCTGATCAGGACCTCGTGCAGCTAATTAGCAATTTCAGTGACACAGGTGTGGCCAATCAAGGCTAATTAGGATCACCTGTGTCTAATTAGCAATTTCAGTGAATGAGGTGTGGCCAATTAACGCTAATTTGGACCAGGTGTTTCTAACTAGCGACAATCAACGCTAATTAGGACCAGGTGTTTCTAATTATCAATTTCAGTGACACAAGTTTGGACAACCAATGATAATTAAGACCAGGTTTTTCTAATTAGTAATTTCTCTGATACAGCTGTGGCCAATCAATCCTAATTAGGATCAGGTGCGTCTAATTAGCAATTTCAGTGACACAGGTATATACAATCAAGTCTAATTAGGAACAGATGCATATAATTAGCAATTGCAGTGACACAGTATGAACAATCAAGTTTAATTAAGACCAGGTGCATCTAATTAGCAATTTCGGAGACACAGGTGTGGCCAATCAAGGATAAATAGGACCAGGTGCTTCCAATTACTAATTTTAGTGACACAGGTGTATCCAATCAAGCCTAAATTGGAACAGGTGTTTCTAATTAACATTCTCAGAAACATAGTTGTGGACAATCAAGGCCAATTACGACCAGGTGTTTCTAATTAGCAATTTCAGGGAAACAGGTGTGGACAATCAAGGCTAGTTTCGATCAGGTGTTTCTAATTAGCGACAATGAAGGCTAATTAGGACTTGGTGTTTCAAATTAGCAATTTCAGAGACATAGGTGTAGACAATCAAGGCTAATTAAGACCAGGTTTTTCTAATTAGTAATTTCAGTGACACAGGTGTGGACAATCAAGGCTAATTAGGACCAGGTTTTTCTAATTAGCACTTTCAGTGACGCAGGTGTGGACAATCAATGCTGATTAGGACCACCAGCGTCTAATTAGCAATTTCAGTGACACAGGTGTGGACAATCAAGACTAATTACGAACACCTGCGTCTAATTAGCCATTTCAGTAAAAGAGGTGTGGCCAATCAAGGCCAGTTATGGCCAGGTGTTTCTAATTAGCAACCATAAAGGCATATTAGCACCTGGTGTTTCTTTATCAATTTCAGTGACACAGGTGTGGACAACCAAGTCTATGTAGGACCAGGTTTTTCCAATTAGCATTTTCAGTGGCACAGGTGTGGACAATCAAGGCTAGTTTGGACCAGGTGTTTCTAATTAGAAATTTCAGGGAAACAAGTGTGGACAATCAAGTCTAGTTTTGACCAGGTGTTTCTAATTAGTGACAATCAAGGCTAATTAGCACCTGGTGTTTCAAATTAGCAATTTCAGAGACATAGGTGTGGACAATCAAGGCTAATTAGGACCAGTTTTTCTAATTAGTAATTTCAGTGACACAGGTGTGGACAATCAAGTCTAATTAGGACCAGGTTGGTCTAATTAGCAATTTCAGTGGCACAGGTGTAGGCAATCAAGGCTAGTTTGGACCAGGCGTTTCTAATTAGAAATTTGAGGGAAACAGGTGTGGACAATCAAGTCTAGTTTCGACCAGTTTTTTCTTATTAGTGACGATCAAGGCTAATTAGCACCTGGTGTATCAAAATTGCAATTTCAGAGACATAGATGTGGACTATCAAGTCTAATAAGGACCAGGTGGTTTTAATTAGCAATTCCAGTGACACAGGTGTGGACAATCAAGGCTAGTTTGGACCAGGTGTTTCTAATTAGAAATTTCAGGGAAACAAGTGTGGACAATCAAGTCTAGTTTTGACCAGGTGTTTCTAATTAGTGACAATCAAGGCTAATTAGCACCTGGTGTTTCAAATTAGCAATTTCAGAGACATAGGTGTGGACAATCAAGGCTAATTAGGACCAGTTTTTCTAATTAGTAATTTCAGTGACACAGGTGTGGACAATCAAGTCTAATTAGGACCAGGTTGGTCTAATTAGCAATTTCAGTGGCACAGGTGTAGGCAATCAAGGCTAGTTTGGACCAGGCGTTTCTAATTAGAAATTTGAGGGAAACAGGTGTGGACAATCAAGTCTAGTTTCGACCAGTTTTTTCTTATTAGTGACGATCAAGGCTAATTAGCACCTGGTGTATCAAAATTGCAATTTCAGAGACATAGATGTGGACTATCAAGTCTAATAAGGACCAGGTGGTTTTAATTAGCAATTCCAGTGACACAGGTGTGGACAATCAAGGCTAGTTTGGACCAGGTGTTTCTAATTAGAAATTTCAGGGAAACAAGTGTGGACAATCAAGTCTAGTTTTGACCAGGTGTTTCTAATTAGTGACAATCAAGGCTAATTAGCACCTGGTGTTTCAAATTAGCAATTTCAGAGACATAGGTGTGGACAATCAAGGCTAATTAGGACCAGTTTTTCTAATTAGTAATTTCAGTGACACAGGTGTTCCCAATCAAGGCTAATTAGGACTGCCTGTGTCTAACTAGCCATTTCAGTGAAAGAGGTGTGGCCAATCAAGGCCAGTTACGACCAGGTGTTTCTAATTAGCAACAATCAAGGCTAATTAGCACCTGGTGTTTCTTTATCATTATCAGTGACACAGGTGTGTACAACCAAGGCTACGTAGGACCAAGTTTTTCCAATTAGCAATTTCAGTGACACAGGTGTGGACAATCAAGGCTAATTAGGACTAGGTGCGTCTAATTAGCAATTTCAGTGGCACAGGTGTGGACAATCAAGACTAGTTTGGACCAGGTGTTTCTCATTAGAAATTTCAGGGAAACAGGTGTGGACAGTCAAGTCCAGTTTTGACCAGGTGTTTCTAATTAGTGATAATCAAGGCTAATTAGCACCTGGTGTTTCAAATTAGCAATTTCAGAAACATAGTGTGGACAATCAAGGCTAATTAGGACCAGGTGGTTCTAATTAGCAATTCCAGTGACACAGGTGTGGACAATCAAGGCTGATTAGGACCAGGTGCGTCTAATTAGCAATTTCAGTGACACAGGTATTGCCAATCAAGGCTAATTAGGACCCCCTGTGTCTAACTAGCCATTTCAGTGAAAGAGGTGTGGCCAATCAAGGCCAGTTTCGACCAGGTGTTTCTACTTAGCAACTTTCAAGTCTAATTAGCACCTGGTGTTTCTTTATCATTTTCAGTGACACAGGTGTGGACAACCAAGGCTATGTAGGACCAGGTTTTTCCAATTAGCAATTTCCGTGACACAGGTGTAGACAATCAAGGCTAATTAGGACCTCGTGTGTCTAATTAGCAATTCCAGTGACACAGGTGTAGCCAATCAACGCAAATTAGGACCACGTGGGTCTAATTAGAAATTTCAGTGACAGAGGTGTGGACAATCAACGCTAATTTTGACCAGGTTTTTCTAACTAGTGACAATCAACGCTAATTAGGACCAGGTGTTTCTAATTATCAATTTCAGTGACACAAGTTTTATACAATCAAGGCTAATTAGGACCAAGTTTTTCTAATTACCCATTTCTCTGACACAGGTGTGTCCAATCAATCCTAATTAAGATCAGGTGCGTCTAATTAGCAATTTCAGTGACACACGTGTGGCCAATCAAGGCAAATTCGGACCAGGTGCGTCTAATTAGCAATTTCAGTGACACAGGTGTCGCCAATCAAGGCCAATTAGTACCAGGTGCATCGAATTAGTAATTTCAGGGATACAGGTTTGGCCAATAAGGGCTAATTAGGACCAGGTGCGTCTCATTAGCAATTTCAGTACAAATGGTGTGACCAATCAAGGCTAATTTGGACCAAGTGTTTCAAATTTGCATTTGAGGGAAACAGGTGTGGACAATCAGGCTAGTTACGACCAAGTGTTCAAATTAGTGACAATCAGGCTAATTATGACCTGGTGTTTCTAACTAGAAATTTCAGTGAAACAGGTGTGGACAATCAAGGCTCATTAGGACCAGTTATTCTAATTAGCAATTTCAGTGACACAGGTGTGGACAATCAAGGCTGCTTAGGACCACGTGCTCATAATTAGCAATTTCAGTGACACAGGTGTGGTGAATCAAGCCTCATTCGGACCAGGTGCATCTAATTAGCAATTTCAGTGACACAGGTGTGGACAATCAAGGCTGATAAGGACCTCGTGCAGCTAATTAGCAATTGCAGTGACATAGGTGTGGCCAATCAAGGCTAATTAGGACCACCTGCGACTAATTAGCAATTTCATTGAAAGAGGTGTGGGCAATCAACGCTAATTTGGGCCAGGTGTTTCTAATCAGTGACAATCAAGGCTAATTAGGAACAGCTGTTTCTAATTATCAATTTCAGTGACACAGGTGTGGACAACCAAGTCTATGTAGGACCAGGTTTCTCCAATTAGCAATTTCAGTGACACAGGTGTGGACAATCAAGGCTAATTAGGACTAGGTGCGTCTAATTAGCAATTTCAGTGGCACAGGTGTGGACAATCAAGACTAGTTTGGACCAGGTGTTTCTCATTAGAAATTTCAGGGAAACAGGTGTGGACAGTCAAGTCCAGTTTTGACCAGGTGTTTCTAATTAGTGATAATCAAGGCTAATTAGCACCTGGTGTTTCAAATTAGCAATTTCAGAAACATAGTGTGGACAATCAAGGCTAATTAGGACCAGGTGGTTCTAATTAGCAATTCCAGTGACACAGGTGTGGACAATCAAGGCTGATTAGGACCAGGTGCGTCTAATTAGCAATTTCAGTGACACAGGTATTGCCAATCAAGGCTAATTAGGACCCCCTGTGTCTAACTAGCCATTTCAGTGAAAGAGGTGTGGCCAATCAAGGCCAGTTTCGACCAGGTGTTTCTACTTAGCAACTTTCAAGTCTAATTAGCACCTGGTGTTTCTTTATCATTTTCAGTGACACAGGTGTGGACAACCAAGGCTATGTAGGACCAGGTTTTTCCAATTAGCAATTTCCGTGACACAGGTGTAGACAATCAAGGCTAATTAGGACCTCGTGTGTCTAATTAGCAATTCCAGTGACACAGGTGTAGCCAATCAACGCAAATTAGGACCACGTGGGTCTAATTAGAAATTTCAGTGACAGAGGTGTGGACAATCAACGCTAATTTTGACCAGGTTTTTCTAACTAGTGACAATCAACGCTAATTAGGACCAGGTGTTTCTAATTATCAATTTCAGTGACACAGGTTTGGACAATCAAGGCTAATTAGGACCAGGTTTTTCTAATTAGCAATTCTTCTGACACAGGTGTAGCCAATCAATCCTAAATAGGATCAAGTGCGTCTATTTAGCAATTTCAGTGACACAGGTATATACAATCAAGGCTAATTAGGACCAGATGCGTCTAATTAGCAATTTCAGTGACACAGGTGTGGCCAATCAAGGCCAATTAGTACCAGGTGCACCGAATTAGTAATTTCAGGGATACAGGTTTGGCCAATAAGGGCAAATTATGACCAGGTGCGTCTAATTAGCAATTTCAGTGCAAAAGGTGTGACCAATCAAGGCTAATTTGGACCAAGTGTTTCAAATTTGCAATTTGAGGGAAACAGGTGTCGACAATCAGGCTAGTTATGACCAAGTGTTTCAAATTAGTGACAATCAGGCTAATTATGACCTGGTGTTTCTAACTAGAAATTTCAGTGGCACAGGTGTGGACAATAAAGTCTCATTAGGACCAGTTTTTCTAATTAGCAATTTCAGTGACACAGGTGTGGACAATCAAGGCTGATTAGGACCAGTTGCGTCTAACTAGCAATTTCAGTGACACAGGTGTGGCCAATCAAGCCAGTTAGGACCACCTGTGTCTAATTAGCAATTTCAGTGACACAGGTGTGGACAATCAAGGCTGATAGGGACCTCGTGCAGCTAATTAGCAATTGCAGTGACATAGGTGTGGCCAATCAAGGCTAATTAGGACCACCTGCGACTAATTAGCAATTTCATTGAAAGAGGTGTGGGCAATCAACGCTAATTTGGGCCAGGTGTTTCTAATTAGTGACAATCAAGGCTAATTAGGAACAGCTGTTTCTAATTATCAATTTCAGTGACACAGGTGTGGACAATCAAGTCTATGTAGGACAAGGTTTCTCCAATTAGCAATTTCAGTGACACAGGTGTGGACAATCAAGGCTAATTAGGACTAGGTGCGTCTAATTAGCAATTTCAGTGGCACAGGTGTGGACAATCAAGACTAGTTTGGACCAGGTGTTTCTCATTAGAAATTTCAGGGAAACAGGTGTGGACAGTCAAGTCCAGTTTTGACCAGGTGTTTCTAATTAGTGATAATCAAGGCTAATTAGGACTAGGTGCGTCTAATTAGCAATTTCAGTGACACAGGTGTGGACAATCAAGGCAAATTTGGACCATGTGCGTCTAATTAGCAATTTCAGTGGCACAGTTGTGGCCAATCAAGGATAATTCGGACCAGGTGCGTCTAATTAGCAATTACAGTGACACAGGTGTGGCCAATCAAGGATAATTATGCCCACGTGCTTCTAATTAGCAATTTCTCTGACACAGTTGTGGCCAATCAAGGCTAATTAGGACCAGGTGCTTCTAATTAGCAATTTCAGTGGCACAGGTGTGGACAATCAAGGCTAATTAAGACCAGGTTTTTCTAATTAGCAATTTCAGTAACACAGGTGTGGACAATCAAGGCTAATTAGGACCAGGATTTTCTAATTAGCAATTTCAGTGACACAGTTGTGGACAATCAAGGCTAATTTGGACCATGTGCGTCTAATTAGCAGTTTAAGTGGCACAGTTGTGGCCAATCAATCCTAATTATGATCAAGTGCGTCTAATTAGCAATTTCAGTGAAAAAGGTATAGACACTCAAGGCTAATTAGGACCAGGTGCGTCTAATTAGCAATTTCAGTGACACAGGTGTGGCCAATAAAAGCCAATTAGTCACAGGTGCTTCCAAGTAGCAATTTCTCTGACACAGGTGTGGCCAATCAAGCCTAATAAGGATCAAGTGCGTCTAATTAGCAATTTCAGTGTCACAGGTGTAGCCAATCAAGGCCAATTAGTACCAAGTGCATGAAATTAGCAATTTCAGGGATACAGGTTTGGCCAATAAGGGCTAATTAGGACCAGGTGCGTCAAATTAGCAATTTCAGTGCAAAAGGTGTGACCAATCAAGGCTAATTTGGACCAAGTGTTTCAAATTAGCAATTTCAGGGACACAGGTGTGGACAATCAGGCTAGTTAAGACCAAGTGTTTCAAATAAGTGACAATCAAGCTAATTATGACCTGGTGTTTCTAACTAGAAAGTTCAGTGACCCAGGTGTGGACAATCAAGACTCATTAGGACCAGTTTTTCTAATTAGTAATTTCAGTGACACAGGTGTGGACAATCAAGTCTAATTAGGACCAGGTTGGTCTAATTAGCAGTTTCAGTGGCACAGGTGTGGACAATCAAGGCTAATTAGGAACACCTGCGTCTAATTAGCCATTTCAGTAAAAGAGATGTGGCCAATCAAGGCCAGTTACGGCCAGGTGTTTCTAATTACCAACAATCAAGGCTAATTAGCACCTGGTGTTTCTTTATCAATTTCAGTGACACAGGTGTGGAGAATCAAGTCTAATTAGGACCAGGTTGGTCTGATTAGCAATTTCAGTGGCACAGGTGTGGACAATCAAGGCTAGTTTGTACCAGGTGTTTCTAATTAGAAATTTGAGGGAAACAGGTGTGGACAATCAAGTCTAGTTTCGACCAGGTGTTTCTAATTAGTGACAATCAAGGCTAATTATTAGCACCTGGTGTTTCAAATTAGGAAGTTCAGAGACATAGGTGTGGACAATCAAGTCTAATAAGGACCAGGTGGTTCTAATTAGCAATTCCAGTGACACAGGTGTGGACAATCAAGGCTGATTAGGACCAGTGCGTCTAATTAGCAATTTCAGTGACACAGGTGTGGTGAATCAAGCCTAATTCGGAACAGGTGCATCTAATTAGCAATGTCAGTGACACAGGTGTGGCCAATCAAGGCAAGTTTGTACCATGTGCGTCTAATTAGCAATTTCAGTGGCACAGTTGTGGCCAATCAAGGATAATTCGGACCAGGTGTGTCTAATTAGGAATTGCAGTGACACAGGTTTGAACAATCAAGGCTAATTAGGACCAGGTGCGTCTAATTAGCAATTTCAGTGACACAGGTGTGGCCAATCAAGGATAATTATGCCTACGTGCCTCTAATTAGCAATTTCTCTGACACAGGTGTGGCCAATCAAGGCTAATTAGGACCAGGTGCTTCTAATTAGCAATTTCAGTGACACAGTGTGGACAATCAAGGCTAGTTTGGACCAGGTGTTTCTAATTAGAAATTCAGGGAAACATGTGTGGACAATCAACTCTAGTTTCGACCAGGTGTTTCTAATTAGTGACAATCAAGGCTAATTAGAACCTGGTGTTTCAAATTAGCAATTTCAGAGATATAGGTGTGGACAATCAAGGCTAATTAGGACTAGGTGGTTCTAATAAGCAATTTCAGTGACACAGGTGTGGACAACCAAGGCTAATTAGAACCAGGTTTTTCTAATTAGCAATTTCTCAGACACAGGTGTGGCCAATCAATCCTAATTAGGATCAAGTGCATCTAATTAGCAATTTCAGTGAAAAAGGTATAGACAATCAAGGCTACTTAGGACCAGGTGCGACTAATTAGCAATTTCAGTGTCACAGGTGTAGCCAATCAAGGCTAATTAGGAACAGGTCGTCTAATTAGCAATTTCAGTGGCACAGGAGTGGACAATCAAGGCTAGTTTGGACCAGGTGTTTCTAATTAGCGACAATCAAGGCTAATTAGCACCTGGTGTTTCAAATTAGCAATTTCAGAGACATAGGTGTGGACAATCATGCCTAATTAGCACCATGTGGTTCTAATTAGAAATTTCAGTGACACAGGTGTGGATAATCAAGGCTGATTAGGACCACGTGCATCTAATTAGCAATTTCAGTGACACAGGTGTGGTGAATCAAGCCTAATACGGACCAGGTGCGTCTAATTAGCAATGCCAGTGACACAGGTGTGGCCAATCAAGGCAAATTCGGACCATGTGCGTCTAATTAGCAATTTCAGTAGCACAGTTCTGGCCAATCAAGGATAATTCAGACCAGGTGCATCTAATTAGCAATTTCAGTGCAAAAGGTGTGACCAATCAAGGCTAATTTGGACCAAGTGTTTCAAATTAGCAATTTCAGGAACACAGGTGTGGACAATCAGGCTAGTTACGACCAAGTGTTTCAAATAAGTGACAATCAAGCTAATTATGACCTGGTGTTTCTAACTAGAAAATTCAGTGACACAGGTGTGGACAATCAAGACTCATTAGG
Source organism: Typhlomys cinereus (assembly GCA_023101885.1). NCBI lineage: Eukaryota > Metazoa > Chordata > Mammalia > Rodentia > Platacanthomyidae > Typhlomys > Typhlomys cinereus. Next base: position 1,731,015 of record JALPQD010000435.1, on the reverse strand, counting down.
ACCAGTTTTTCTAATTAGTAATTTCAGTGACACAGGTGTGGACAATCAAGGCTGCTTAGGACCACGTGCTTCTAATTAGCAATTTCAGTGACACAGGTGTGGCCAATCAAGAATACTTAGGACCAGTTTTTCTAATTAGCAATTTCAGTGACACAGGTGTGGACAATCAAGGCTGCTTAGGACCACGTGTGGATAATTAGCAACTTCAGTGACCCAGGTGTGGTGAATCAAGCCTAATTCGGAACAAGTGCGTCTAATTAGCAATGTCAGTGACACAGGTGTGGACAATCAAGGCAAATTCGGACCATGTGCGTCTAATTAGCAATTTCAGTGGCACAGTTGTGGCCAATCAAGGATAATTCGGACTAGGTGCGTCTAATTACGAATTGCAGTGACACAGGTTTGAACAATCAAGGCTAATTATGCCACGTGCTTGTAATTATCAATTTCTCTGACACAGATGTGACCAATCAAGGCTAATTATGACCAGGTGCATCTAATTAACAATTTCAGTTACACAGGTGTGGACAATCAAGGCTAATTGCGACCAGGTTTTCCTAATTAGCGACAATGAAGGCTAATTATGACCTGGTGTTTCTAATTAGCAATTTCAGTGACACAGGCGTTGACAATCAACGTTTATTTGGAACAGGTGATTGTAATTAGCAATTTCAAGGAAGCAGGTGTGGACAATCAAGGCTAGTTTTGACCAGGTGTTTCTAATTAGCGACAATCAAGAATAATTAGGACCTGGTGCTTCTAATTAGCGATTTCTTTTTTTTTTTTGCTTTGCTTTTTTTTATTAAAAATTTAATTATACATTTTAAAATTTTTTACCAGTTCCCTCCCTCCCCCCTCCTCCCCCTCCCCTTCCCCCAGTGCCTCCCCCCCAATTCCCAGAGAGTCCTTTATTGTGTACGCCTAACTCTCCACTGGGTCCTCCTCTCCGATGACATATAAGGACCCAGTGGCATTTCCATAAGCCCTTTCTCTTGTTCCCCTTAAGCATAAGATCACTACTATGGCTGTCAATCCCTTGCCTCCAGGGGTCTCGGTGCCTTTAACAGATGCTAGACTTTATGAGGGCAACAGTGCGCTGGACATTGCGCAGGGCATGCAAAGTCCCATTGTGATTGCTTTGGCCCCAACTATTGTTGAGAATCTTGCAAATCGTTGCTCCTCCCATCCTTTTGCTCTTACAATCTTACCGCCCCCTCTTCCGCAAATGTCCCTGAGCTCCAGGATGGGGAGAGATTAGGCTGGCCTAGTTCTATGTGATTGATATAGAGTCTCTGAAGTTCTGGATTGTGGTTTGTTGATTTTCTTTTGCAGTTTTGCTGCTCCTGCAATTCCCTTCACTCCATTCTGCTGGGCACTGTATGTCACCCCCTGGCCAGAGACACAAAGCTGTTAAACTGGAGTCTTGTTGTAATAGCACATTCAAGGGTAGATGTAATAAGAGTAGGAAACCTCACTGAGGGAGGGGTCCATCACCCATTTGTAAAATGATTACTTTTTATCTGCTAGACTATATGCCCTCCCCTTCTGGTGAGATCAGGAAAGAACGTCTATGAACTTAACCAGGTTTCTCATTACTTACTTGCAAACCTTGATGGGGGCCTATTTTCTCTGCTGTAACATGGTCTCCTCTCTCAGTGACACAGGTGTGGCCAATCAACGCAAATTAGGACCACGTGGGTCTAATTAGAAATTTTAGTGACACAGGTGTGGACAATCATCGATAATTTTGATCAGGTGTTTCTAATTAGCGACAATGAAGGCTAATTACGACCTGGTGTTTCTAATTAGCAATTTCAGTGACACAGGCTTGGACAATCAAGGCTATATAGGACCAGTTGCTTCTAATTAGCAATTTCATTGACACAGGTGTTGCCAATCAAGGCTAATTAGGACTGCCTGCATCTAATTAGCCATTTCAGTGAAAGAGGTGTGGCCAATCAAGGCCAGTTAGGACCAGGCGTTTCTAATTAGCAACAATCAAGGCAAATTAGCACCTGGTGTTTCTTTATCAATTTCAGTGACCAGGTGTGGACAACCAAGACTATGTAGGACCAGGTTTTTCGAATTAGCAATTTCAGTGACACAGGTGTGGACAATCAAGGCTAATTAGGACCTCGTGTTTCTAATTAGCAATTTCAGTGATACAGGTGTGGAGAACCAAGGCTATGTAGGACCAGGTTTTTCCAATTAGCAATTTCAGTAACACAGGTGTGGACAATCAAGGATAATTAGGACCAGGTTTTTCTAATTAGCACTTTCAGTGACACAGATGTGGACAATCAATGCTGATTAGGACCACCAGCGTCCAATTAGCAATTTCAGTGACACAGGTGTGGACAATCAAGGCTAATTATGAACACCTGCGTCTAATTAGCCATTTCAGTGAAAGAGGTATGGCCAATCAAGGCAAATTTGGACCATGTGCGTCTAATTAGCAATTTCAGTGGCACAGTTGTGGCCAATCAAGGATAATTCGGACCAGGTGCGTCTAATTAGGAATTGCAGTGACACAGGTTTGAACAATCAAGGCTAATTAGGACCAGGTGCATCTAATTAGCAATTTCTGTGACACAGGTGTGGCCAATCAAGGCTAATTAGGACCAGGTGCTTCTAATTAGCAATTTCAGTGACACAGTGTGGACAATCAAGTCAAATTAGGACCGCCTGCGTCTTATTAGTCATTTCAGTGAAAGAGGTTTGGCCAATTAAAGCCAGTTAGGACCAGGTGTTTCTAATTAGCAACAATCAAGGCAAATTAGCATCTGGTGTTTATCAATTTCAGTGACACAGGTGTGGACAACCAAGGCTATGCAGGACCAGGTTTTTCCAATTAGCAATTTCAGTGACACAGAGGTGGACAATCAAGGCTAATTAGGGCCTCCTGTGTCTTATTAGCAATTTCAGTGACACAGGTGTGGCCTATCAGCGCTAATTTTCACCAGATGTTTCTAATTAGCAATTTCAGTGGCACAGGTGTGGACAATCAAGGCTAATTAAGACCAGGTTTTTCTAATTAGCAATTTCAGTGACTCAGGTGTGGACAATCAAGGGTAATTAGGACCAGGTTTTTCTAATTAGCACTTTCAGTGACACAGGTCTGGACAATCAATTCTGATTAGGACCACCAGCGTCTAATTAGCAATTTCAGTGACACAGGTGTGGACAATCAAGGCTAATTAGGAACACCTGCGTCTAATTAGCCATTTCAGTAAAAGAGGTGTGGCCAATCAAGGCCAGTTATGGCCAGGTGTTTCTAATTAGCAACAATCAAGGCTAATTAGCACCTGGTGTTTCTTTATCAATTTCAGTGACACAGGTATGGACAACCAAGTCTATGTAGGACCAGGTGTTTCCAATTAGCATTTCAGTGGCACAGGTGTGAACAATCAAGGCTAATTAGGACCAAGTCGTCTAATTATCAATTTCAGTGGCACAGGTGTAGACAATCAAGGCTAGTTTGGACCAGGTGTTTCTAATTAGAAATTCAGGGAAACATGTGTGGACAATCAACTCTAGTTTCGACCAGGTGTTTCTAATTAGTGACAATCAAGGCTAATTAGAACCTGGTGTTTCAAATTAGCAATTTCAGAGACATAGGTGTGGACAATCAAGGCTAATTAGGACTAGGTGGTTCTAATAAGCAATTTCAGTGACACAGATGTGGACAACCAAGGCTAATTAGAACCAGGTTTTTCTAATTAGCAATTTCTCAGACACAGGTGTGGCCAATCAATCCTAATTAGGATCACAGGCTAAATAGGACCAGGTGGTTCTAATTAGCAATTTCAGTGACACAGGTATTGCCAATCAAGGCTAATTAGGACCACGTGTGTCTGATTAGCAACTTCAGTGACACTGGTGTGACCAATCAACGCTTTCTTGGACCAGGTGTTTCTAATAAGCGACAAACAAAGTTAATTAGGAACAGGTGTTTCTAATTATCAATTTCAGTGACAAAGGTGGGGAAAACCAAGGCTTAGAAGGAACAGGTTCATCTAATTAGCAATTTCATTGACACAGCTGTGGCCAATCAAGGCTAATTAGGATCAGGTGCATGTAATTAGCAATTTCTGTTACACACGTGTGGCCAATCAAGAATAGATAGGACCAGGTGCTTCTAATTACCAAATTTAGTGACACCGCTGTGGCCAATCAAGCCTAATTTGCACCAGGAGTTTCTAATTAACATTTTCAGTGACACAGGTGTGGACAATCAAGGCTAATTACGACCAGGTTTTCCTTATAGGTGACAATCAAGCCTAATTAGGATCAGGTGTTTCTAATTAGCAATGTTAGTGACACAGGTGGGGACAACCAAGGTAAGTTATGACCAGGTTTTTCTAATTAGCAATTTCAGTGACATACATGTGGACAATCAAGTCTAATTAGGACCAGGTTGGTCTTATTAGCAATTTCACTGACACAGGTGTGTTCAATCAAGGCTATTTAAGATCAGGTGCATCTAATTTCCAATTTCAGTGACACAGGTTAGGACAATCAAGGCTAATTAGGACCAGGTGCCTCTAAATAGCAATTTCAGTGACACAAGTATGGCCAATCAAGGCAAATTAGTATCAGGTGCGTCTAATTAGAAATTTCAGTGACACACGTGTGGAAAATAAAGGCTAATTAGGACTAGATTTTTCTAATTAGCAATTTCAGTGACACAGGTGTGGACAATCAAGGCTAATTAGGATCAGGTGCGTCCAATTAGCAATTTCAGTTACACAGGTATGGACAATCAAGGCTAATTAGGACCAAGTGTTTCTAATTAGCAATTTCAGGGACACAGGTGTGCAGAATAAAGGCTAGTTAACACCAGGTGATTCTAATTAGCGACCATCAATGCTAATTAGGACCTGGTGCTTCTAATTAGCAATTTCAGTGACACAAGTGTGGACAACCAAGGCTAATTCGGACCAGGTGTTACTAATTAGCAATTTCAGTGGCACAGGTTTTGACAACCAAGGCTAATTAGGACCAGGGGCGTCTAATTAGCAATTGCAGTAACACAGGTATGGACAATCAAGGCTAATTACGACCAGGTGCGTCTAATTAGGAATTTCAGTGCACAGGTCTGGCCAATCAAGGCTAATTCGGCCCACGTGCTTCTAATTAGCAATTTCAGTGACACAGGTGTTGCCAATCAACGCTAATTTGGACCAGTTCCTTCTAATTAGCAATTTCAGTGACACAGGTGTGGCCAATCAAGGATAATTAGGACCAGGTGCTTCTAACTAGCAATTTCGGTGACACAGGTTTGGCCAATCAAGGCTAATTAGGACCAGGTGCATCTAATTAGCAATTTCAGTGACACACGTGTGGCCAATCATTGCTAATTAGGACCAGGTGCTTCTAATTAGCAATTTCAGTGACACATGTGTGGCCGATCAAGGCTAATTAGGACCAAGTGCCTCTATTTAGCAATTTCAGTGACACAGGTGTGGCCAATGAAGGCAAATTAGGACCATGTGCATCTAATTAGCAATTGCAGTGACACAGGTATGGACAATCAAGGCTAATTAGGATCAGGTGCGTCTAATTAGCAATTTCAGTGACACAGGTGTGGACAATCAAGGCTAATTAGAACTTTGCGTGTCTAATTAACAATTTCAGTGACACAGGTGTGTCCAATCAACGCTATTTAGGACCAGGTGCATCTAATTACCAATTTAATTGACACAGGTTTGGACAATCAAGGCTCATTAGGACCAGGTGCGTCTAATTAGCAACTTCGGAGACACAAGCGTGGCCAATCTAGGCCAGTTAGTGTCAGATGCGTCTAATTAGCAATATCAGTGACACAGGTGTGGACAATAAAAGCTAATTAGGACCAGGTTTTTCTAATTAGCAATTTCCCTGGCACTCGTGTGGACAATCAAGGCCAATTAAGACCAGGTTTTCCTAATTAGCGACAATCAAGGCTAATTAGGACCAGGTGTTTCTAATTAGCAATGTCAGTGGCACAGGTGTGGCAATCAATTCTAATTTGGACCATGTGTTTCTAATTCGCTATTTCATTGACACAGGTGTGCACAATCAAGGCTGATTAGGACCATGTGCATCTAATTAGCAATTTCAGTGACAGAGGTTTGGCCAATCAAGGCTAATTAGCCTGGCCACGTGCGTCTAATTAGCAACTTCAATGACACTCGTGTGGGCAATCAACTGTAATTTGCACCAGGTGTTTTTATTAGTGATAATCAAAGCTAATTAGGAACAGGTGTTTCCAATTAGCAATTTCATTGACACACGTGTGGCCAATCATGGCTAATTAGGACCAGGTGCTTCTAATTATCACTTTCAGTGACACATGTGTGGCCGATCAAGGCTAATTAGGACCAAGTGCATCTAATTAGCAATTTCAGTGACACAGGTGTGGCCAATGAAGGGAAATTGGGACCATGTGCGTCTAATTAGCAATTGCAGTGTCACAGTTATGGACAACCAAGGCTAATTTGGCTCAGGTGCATCTAATTAGCAATTTCAGTGACACAGGTGTGGCCAATCAAGGCTAAATAGGACCAGGTACTTCTAATTACCAAATTTAGTGACACAGATGTGGCCAATCAAGCCTAATTTGGACCAGGTGTTTCTAATTAACATTTTCAGTGACACGGGTGTGGACAATCAAAGCTAGTTAGGACCATGTTTTTGTAATTAGCAGTTTCACTGACACAGGGTTGGACACTCAAGGCTAGTTAGGACAAGGTGTGAGTAATTAGCAATTTCAGTGACACAGGTGTGGCCAATCAAGGCCAATTAGCAACAGGTTCCTCTAATTAGCAATTTCAGTGACACAGGTGTGGACAATCAAGGCTAATTAGGATCAGGTGCGTCCAATTAGCAATTTCAGTGACACAGGTGTGGACAATCAAGGCTAATTTGGACCAAGTGTTTCTAATTAGCAATTTCAGGGACACAGGTGTGCAGAATAAAGGCTAGTTAACACCAAGTGATTCTAATTAGCGACAATCAATGCTAATTAGGACCTGGTGTTTCTAATTAGCAATTTCAGTGACACAGGTGTGGACAATCAAGGCTAATTAGGACCAGGTGTTTCTAATTAGCAATTTCAGTGGCACAGGTTTTGACAACCAAGGCTAATGAGGAACAGGTGCTCCTAATTAGCAATTTCAGTGACACAAGTGTGGCTAATCAAGCCTAATTTGGATCATGAGTTTCTAATTAACAATTTCAGTGACACCGGTGTGGACAATCAAGGCTTTTACGACCAGGTTTCCCTAATTAGCGACAATCAAGGCTAATTAGTACTAGGTGTTTCTAATTAGCAATTTCAGTGGTACAGGTGTTGACAACCAAGGCCAATTTGGAACAGGTGTTTCTAATTAGCAATTTCAGAGGAAAGAGGTGTGGGCAATCAAGGCTAGTTTCGACCAGGTGATTCTAATTGATGACAATCAGGGCTAATTAAGACCTGGTATTTCTAATTAGCTATTTCATTGACACAGGTGTGGAAAATCACAGCTGATTAGGACCTCCTGTGTCTAATTAACAATTTCAGTGACACAGGTGTGGCCAATCAAGGCTAATTAGGACCAATGCGTCTAATTAGCAACTTCAGTGACACTGGTGTGGCCAATCAACGCTAATTTAGACCAGGTGTTTCTAATTAGCGACAATCAAAGCTAATTAGGAACAGGTGTTTTTCATTATCAATTTCAGTGACACACGTGGGGACAACGAAGGCTAAGCAGGAACAGGTTTTTCTAATTAGCAATTTCAGTGACACAGGTGTGGCCAATCAAGGCTAATTAGGTGCAGGAGCTTCTAACTAGAAATTTCACTGACACAGGTGTGGCCAATCAAGGCGAATTAGGACCAGGTGCATCTAATTAGCAATTTCACTGACACAGGGTTGGACAATCAAGGCTAATTAGGACCAGGTGCGTATAATTAGCAATTTCAGTGACACAGGTGTGGCCAATAAAGGCCAGTTAGTCACAGGTGCGTCTAATTAGCAATTTCAGTGACACAGGTGTGGAAAACCAAGGCTAATTAGGACCAGGTGCTTCTAATTAGCAATTTCAGTGACACAGGTGTGGACAATCAAGGCTAATTAGGACCAGGTTTTTCTAATTACCAATTTCAGTGACACAGGTGTGGACAATCAAGGATCATTTGGACCAAGTGTTTCTAGTTAACAATTGCAGAGACACAGGTATGGACAATAAAAGCTAATTCGGACCAGGTTTTTTAAATTAGCAATTTCAGTGACACAGGTGTGGACAATCAAGGCTGATTAGGACCATGTGCGTCTAATTAACAATTTCAGTGACACAGGTGGGGCCAATCAAGGCTAATTACGACCAGGTTTTCCTAATTAGCCACAATCAAGGCTAATTAGGAACAGGTGTTTCTAATTAACAATTTCAGTGAACACAGGTGTGCCCAATCAAGGTTAATTACGACGAGGTGCTTCTAATTACCAATTTCAGTGACACAGGTGTGGCCAATCAAGGCTCTTTAGTACCAGGTGCTTCTAATTAGCAATTTCAGTGACACAGGTGTGGCCAATCAAGCCCAATTTGTACCAGGTGTTTTTAATTATCAATTTCAGTGACACAGGTGTGGACAATCCATATAACTATGACCAGGTTGTCCTAATTAGCGACAATCAAGGCTAATTAGGACCGGGTGTTTCTAATTAGCAATTTCAGTGGCACAGTTGTTGACAATCAAGGCTTATTTGGACCAGGTGTTTCTAATCAGCAAATTCATGGAAACGTGTGGATATTCAATGCTAGTTACGATCAAGTGTTTCTAAATAGTGAAAATCAAGGCTAATTAGTAAAAGGTGATTCTAATTATCAATTTCAGTGACACAGGTGTGGACAACCAAGGCTAAGTAGGACCAGGTTTTCCTAATTGGCAATTTCTCTGACACATGTGTGGACAATCAAGGGTGATTAGGACCTCGTGCATCTAATTAGCAATTTCATTAACACAGGTGTGGCCAATCAAGGCTAATTATAAACTAGGTGTGTCTAATTAGCAATTTCAGTTACACAGGTGTGGCCAATCAAGATTAATTCGGCCCACGTGCTTCTAATCAGCAATTTCAGTGACACAGGTGTGGCCAATCCAGGCCAATTAGGACCAGGTGCTTCTAATTACCAATTTCGGTGACACAGGTGTGGCCAATCAAACCTAATTTTGACCAGGTGTTTCTAATTAACAATTTCAGTGTCACAGATGTGGACAATCAAGGCAAATTACGACCAGGTTTTCATAATTAGCGACAATCAAGGCTAATTAGGACCAGGTGTTTCTAATTAGCAATGTCAGTGGCACAGGTGTGGCAATCAATTCTAATTTTGACCATGTGTTTCTAATTAGCTATTTCATTGACACAGGTGTGGACAATCAAGGCTGATTAGGACCTCGTGCATCTAATTAGCAATTTAAGTGACACAGGTGTGGCCAATCAAGGCTAATTAGGACGAAGTGTTTCTAATTAGCAATTTCAGGGACACAGATGTGGACAATCAAGGCTAGTTATGACCAGGTGTTTCTAATTAGCGACAATCAAAGCTAATTAGGAACAGGTGTTTCTCATTATCAATTCCAGTGACACACATGGGGACATCCAAGGCTAAGTAGGAACAGGTTTTTCTAATTAGCAATTTCAGTGACACATGTGTGGACAATCAAGCCTAATTAGGACCAGGTGTTTCTGATTAGCAATGTCAGTGACACAGGTGGGTACAATGAAGGCTAGTTAGGACCAGGTATTTCTAACTAGCAATTTCAGTGATACACGTGTGGACAATCAAGTCTAATTAGGACCAGGTTGGTCTAATTAGCAATTTCACTGACACAGGTGTGGACAATCAAGGTTAAATAGGACCAGGTGTGTCTAATTAGCAATTTCAGTGACACAAGTGTGGCCAAACAAGGCCAGTTAGTATTAGGTGCGTCTAATTAACAATGTCAGTGACACAGGTGTGGCCAATCAAGGCTAATTAGGACCAGGTTTTTCTAATTAGCAATTTCAGTGACACAGGTGTGGACAATCAAGGTTATTTAGGACCAGGGGAATCTAATTACCAATTTCATTGACACAGGTTTGGACAATCAAGGTTCCTTAGCACCAAGTGCGTCTAACTAGCAATTTCGGAGACACAAGTGTGGCCAATCAAGGCCAGTTAGTGTCAGGTGCGTCTAATTAGCAATTTCAGTGACACAGGTGTGGACAATCAAGGCTAATTAGGACCAGGTTTTTCTAATTACCAATTTCAGTGACACAGGTGTGGACAATCAAGGCTAATTAGGACCAGGTTTTTCTAATTACCAATTTCAGTGACACAGGTGTGGACAATCAAGGATAATTTGGACCAAGTGTTTCTAATTAACAATTGCAGAGACACAGGTATGGACAATAAAGGCTAATTCGGACCAGGTTTTTTTAATTAGCAATTTCAGTGACACAGGTGTGGACAATCAAGGCTGATTAGGACCATGTGCGTCTAATTAACAATTTCAGTGACACAGGTGGGGCCAATCAAGGCTAATTACGACCAGGTTTTCCTAATTAGCGACAATCAAGGCTAATTAGGAACAGGTGTTTCTAATTAACAATTTCAGTGAACAGAGGTGTGGACAATCAAGGTTAATTACGATGAGGTGCTTCTAATTACCAATTTCAGTGACACAGGTGTGGCCAATCAAGGCTCTTTAGTACCAGGTGCTTCTAATTAGCAATTTCAGTGACACAGGTGTGGCCAATCAAGCCCAATTTGTACCAGGTGTTTTTAATTATCAATTTCAGTGACACAGGTGTGGACAATCCATATAATTATGACCAGGTTGTCTTAATTAGCGACAATCAAGGCTAATTAGGACCAGGTGTTTCTAATTAGCTATTTCAGTGGCACAGTTTTTGACAATCAAGGCTTATTTGGACCAGGTGTTTCTAATCAGCAAATTCATGGAAACATGTGTGGATATTCAAGGCTAGTTATGACAAGGTGTTTCTAAATAGCGAAAATCAAGGCTAATTAGTAAAAGGTGATTCTAATTATCAATTTCAGTGACACAGGTGTGGACAATCAAGGGTGATTAGGACCTCGTGCATCTAATTAGCAATTTCATTTACACAGGTGTGGCCAATCAAGGCCAGTTAGTATCAAGTGCTTCTAATTAGCAATATCATTGACACAGGTGTGGACAATCAAGGCTAATTATGACCAGGTATTCGTAAAAAGCAACAATCAAGCCTAATTAGGACCAGGTGTTTCTAATTAGCAATGTCAGTGACACAGGTGGGGACAATCAAGGCTATTTGGGACCAGGTATTTCTAACTAGCAATTTCACTGACACAGGTGTGGACAATCAAGGCTCATTAGGACCAGGTGCGTCTAATTAGCAATTTCAGTGACACAAGTGTGGCCAATCAAGGCCAGTTAGTATTAGGTGCGTCTAATTAGCAATATCAGTCACACAGGTGTGGACAATAAAGGCTAATTTGTACCAGGTTTTTCTAATTAGCAATTTCAGTGACAAAGGTGTTGACAATCAAGGTTATTTAGGACCAGGTGCAGTTAATTAAAAATTTCATTGATACAGGTTTGGACAATCAAGGCTCATTAGCACCAGGTGCGTCTAACTAGCAATTTCAGTGACACAGGTGTCGCCAAACAAGGTTAATTTGGATCATGAGCGTCTAATTAGCAATTTAAGTGACACAGGTGTGGCCAATCAAGGCTAATTTGGACGAAGTGTTTCTAATAAGCAATTTCAGGGACACAGATGTGGACAATCAAGGCTAGTTATGACCAGGTGTTTCTAATTAGCGACCATGAAGGATATTTAGGACCTGGTGTTTCTAATTAGCAGTTTCAAGTACATAGGTGTGGACAATCAAGCCTGATTAGGAGCAGGTGCTTCTAATTAGCACTTTCAGTGACACATATGTGACTGATCAAGGCTTATTAGGACCAGGTGCATCTAAATAGCAATTTCAGTGACACAGGTGTGGCCAATGAAGGCAAATTAGGACCATTTGCGTCTAATTAGCAATTGCAGTGACACAGGTATGGACAATCAGGACTAATTAGGCTCAGGTGCATCTAATTAGCAATTTCAGTGACACAGGTGTTTCCAATCAAGGCTACATAGGACCAGGTGCTTCTAATTACCAAATTTACTGACACAGGTGTGGCCAATCAAGCCTAATTTGGACCAGGTGTTTCCAATTAATATTTTCAGTGACACGGGTGTGTACAATCAAGGCTAATTACGACCAGGTGTTCGTAAAAAGAGGCAATCAAGCCTAGTTAGGACCAGGTGTTTCGAATTAGCAATGTCAGTGACACAGGTGGGGACAATCAAGGATAGTTAGGACCATGTTTTTCTAATTAGCAATTTCACTGACACAGGGTTGGACAATCAAGGCTAATTAGGACCAGGTGCTTATAATTAGCAATTTCAGTGACACAGGTGTGGCCAATAAAGGCCAGTTAGTCACAGGTGCGTCTAATTAGCAATTTCAGTGACACAGGTGTGGACAATCAAGGCTAATTAGGACCAGGTTTTTCTAATTACCAATTTCAGTGACACAGGTGTGGACAATCAAGGCTAATTAGGACCAGGTTTTTCTAATTACCAATTTCAGTGACATAGGTGTGGACAATCAAGGATAATTTGGACCAAGTGTTTCTAATTAACAATTGCAGAGACACAGGTATGGACAATAAAGGCTAATTCGGACCAGGTTTTTTAAATTAGCAATTTCAGTGACACAGGTGTGGACAATCAAGGCTGATTAGGACCATGTGCGTCTAATTAACAATTTCAGTGACACAGGTGGGGCCAATCAAGGCTAATTACGACCAGGTTTTCCTAATTAGCGACAATCAAGGCTAATTAGGAACAGGTGTTTTTAATTAACAATTTCAGTGAACAGAGGTGTGGCCAATCAAGGTTAATTACGATGAGGTGCTTCTAATTAGCAATTTTAGTGACACAGGTGTGGCCAATCAAGGCTCTTTAGTACCAGGTGCTTCTAATTAGCAATTTCAGTGACACAGGTGTGGCCAATCAAGCCCAATTTGTACCAGGTGTTTTTAATTATCAATTTCAGTGACACAGGTGTGGACAATCCATATAATTATGACCAGGTTGTCCTAATTAGTGACAATCAAGGCTAATTAGGACCGGGTGTTTCTAATTAGCAATTTCAGTGGCACAGTTGTTGACAATCAAGGCTTATTTGGACCAGGTGTTTCTAATCAGCAAATTCATGGAAACATGTGTGGATATTCAAGGCTAGTTATGACGAGGTGTTTCTAAATAGCGAAAATCAAGGCTAATTAGTAAAAGGTGATTCTAATTATCAACTTCAGTGACACAGGTGTGGACAACCAAGGCTAAGTAGGACCAGGTTTTCCTAATTGGCAATTTCTCTGACACATGTGTGGACAATCAAGGGTGATTAGGACCTCGTGCATCTAATTAGCAATTTCATTGACACAGGTGTGTCCAATCAAGGCTAATTATAAACTAGGTGTGTCTAATTAGCAATTTCAGTTACACAGGTGTGGCCAATCAAGACTAATTCGGCCCACGTGCTTCTAATTAGCAATTTGAGTGGCACAGGTGTGGCCAATCTAGGCCAATTAGGACCAGGTGCTTCTAATTACCAATTTCGGTGACACAGGTGTGGCCAATCAAACCTAATTTTGACCAGGTGTTTCTAATTAACAATTTCAGTGACACAGATGTGGACAATCAATGCTAATTACTACCAGGTTTTCATAATTTGCGACAATCAAGGCTAATTAGGACCGGGTGTTTCTAATTAGCAATGTCAGTGGCACAGGTGTGGCAATCAATTCTAATTTTGACCATGTGTTTCTAATTAGCTATTTCATTGACACAGGTGTGGACAATCAAGGCTGATTAGGACCTCGTGCATCTAATTAGCAATTTAAGTGACACAGGTGTGGCCAATCAAGGCTAATTTGGACGAAGTGTTTCTAATTAGCAATTTCAGGGACACAGATGTGGACAATCAAGGCTAGTTATGACCAGGTGTTTCTAATTAGCGACAATCAAAGCTAATTAGGAACAGGTGTTTCTCATTATCAATTCCAGTGACACACATGGGGACATCCAAGGCTAAGCAGGAACAGTTTTTTCTAATTAGCAATTTCAGTGACAGAGGTGTGGCCAATCAAGGCTAATTAGGACCAGGTGCTTCTAATTAGCAATTTCAGTGACACAGGTGTGGCCCATCAAGGCTAATTAGGACCAGGTGCATCTAATTAGAAATTTCAGTGACACACGTGTGGCCAATCATTGCTAATTAGGACCAGGTGCTTCTAATTAGCACTTTCAGTGACACATGTGTGGCCCATCAAGGCTAATTAGGACCAAGTGCGTCTAATTAGCAATTGCAGTGACACAGGTATGGACATCAGGGCTAATGGGGATCAGGTGCGTCTTATTAGCAATTTCAGTGACACAGGTGTGGCCAATCAAGCCTAATTTGGACCAGGTGTTTCTAATTACCATTTTCAGTCACACAGGTGTGGACAATCAAGGCTAATTATGACCAGGTATTCGTAAAAAGTGAAAATCAAGCCTAATTAGGACCAGGTGTTTCTAATTAGCAACGTCAGTGACACAGGTGGGGACAATCAAGGCTATTTAGGACCAGGTATTTATAACTAGCAATTTCAGTGACACACGTGTGGACAATCAAGTCTAATTAGTACCAGGTTGGTCTAATTAGCAATTTCACTGACACAGGTGTGGACAATCAAGGCTAATTAGAAGCAGTGCGTCTAATTAGCAATTTCAGTGACACAAGTGTGGCCAATCAAGGCCAGTTAGTATCAGGTGCGTCTAATTAGCACCATCAGTGACACAGGTGTGGACAATAAAGGCTAATTAGGACCAGGTTTTTCTAATTAGCAATTTCAGTGACACAGGTGTGGACAATCAAGGTTATTTAGGACCAGGTGCAGTTAATTACCAATTTCATTGAGACAGGTTTGGCCAATCAAGGCTCATTAGCACCAGGTGCGTCTAACCTGCAATTTCAGAGACCCAAGTGTGGCCAATCAAGGCCAGTTAGTATCAGATGCTTCTAATTAGCAATATCAGTGACACAGGTGTGGACAATAAAGGCTAATTAGGACCAGGTTTTTCTAATTAGCAATTTCAGTGACACAGGTGTGGACAATCAAGGCTAATTTGGGCCAAGTGTTTCTAATTAGCAATTACAGGGACACAGGTATGGAGAATAAAGGCTAGTTACCATCAGGTGTTTCTAATTAGCGACAATCAATGCTAATTAGGACCTGGTGTTTGTAATTAACAATTTCGGTGACACAGGTGTGGACAATCAAGGCTAATTACGACCAGGTTTTTCTTATTAGCAATTTCAGTGACACAGGTGTGGACAATCAAGGCTGATTATGACTTCGTGCGTCTAATGAGCAATTTCAGTGACACAGGTGTGGCCAATCAAGGCTATTCAGGACCACGTGCTTCTAATTAGCAATTTCAGTGACACAGGTATCACCAAACAAGGCTAATTAGGACCATGTGCGTCTAATTAGCAATTTAAGTGACACAGGTGTGGCCAATCAAGGCTAATTTGGACGAAGTGTTTCTAATTAGCAATTTCAGGGACACAGGTGTGGAAGATCAAGGCTAGTTACGACCAGGTGTTTCTAATTAGCGATCATGAAGGCTATTTAGGACCTGGTGTTTCTAATTAGCAGTTTCAAGAACATAGGTGTGGACAATCAAGACTGATTAGGACCAGGTGCTTTTAATTAGCACTTTCAGTGACACATGTGTGGCCGATCAAGGCTTATTAGGACCAGGTGCTTCTAATTAGCAATTTCAGTGACTCAGGTGTGGCCAATCAAGCCCAATTTGTACCAGGTGTTTTTAATTATGAATTTCAGTGAAACAGGTGTGGACAATCAAGGCTAATTTGGGCCAATTGTTTCTAATTAGCAATTACAGGGACACAGGTGTGGAGAATAAAGGCTAGTTACCACCAGGTGTTTCTAATTAGTGACAATCAATGCTAATTAGGACCTGGTGTTTGTAATTAACAATTTTGGTGACACAGGTGTGGACAATCAAGGCTAATTTGGACGAAGTGTTTCTAATTAGCAATTTCAGGGACACAGATGTGGACAATCAAGGCTAGTTACGACCAGGTGTTTCTAATTAGCGACAATTAAGGCTAATTTGGACCAGGTGTTTCTAATTAGTGACAATCAAGTCTAATTAGATCCAGATGTTTCTAATTATTAATTTCAGTGACACATGTGTGGACAACCAAGGTTAATTAGGACCAGGTGTTTCTCATTAGCAATTTCAGTGACAGAGGTGTGGACAATCTAGGCCAATTAGTACCAAGTGTGTCTAATTAGCAATTTCAGTGACACAGGTGTGGCCAATCAAGACCAATTCGGATCATGTGCGTCTAATTACCAATTACACTGTCACAGGTTTGAACAATCAAGGCTAATTAGGACCAGGTGCGTCTAATTACCAATTGCAGTAACACAGCTATGGACAATCAAGGCTAATTAGGACCAGGTGCATTGAATTAGCAATTTCAGAGACACAGGTGTGGCCAATCAAGGGTATTTCGGACCAGGTGCGTCTAATTAGCCATTTCAGTGACACAGGTGAGTCCAATCAACGCTAATTTGGAGCAGGTGTTTTTAATTAGCGACAATCAAGGCTAATTAGGACCAGATGTTTCTCATTATCAATTTCAGTGACACAGGTGTGGACAACCAAGGCTAATTAGGACCAGGTTTTCCTAATTAGAAATTCTCTGACACTGGTTGGACAATAAAGGCTAATTAGGATCAGGTGTGTCTAATTAGCATCTTCAGTGACACATATGTGGACAATCAGGTCTAATTAGGACCAGGTGCTTCTAATTATCAATTTCAGTGACACAGGTATAGCCAATTAAGGCCAATGAGTACCATGTGCGTCTAATTAGCAATTTAAGTGCAATAGGTGTGACCAATCAAGGCTAATTTGGACCAAGTGTTTCTAATTAGCAGTTTCAAGGACACAGGTGTGGACAATCAAGGCTAGTTATGACCAGGTGTTTCTAATTAGCGACAATCAAAGCTAATTAGGACCTGGTGTTTCTAATCAGCAATTTCAGTGACACACGTGTGTCCAATCATTGCTAATTAGGACCAGGTGCTTCTAATTAGCACTTTCCGTGACACATGTGTGGCCGATCAAGGCTAATTAGGACCAAGTGCGTCTAATTAGTAATTTCAGTGACACAGGTGTGGCCAATCAAGGCTAAGTAGGAACAGGTTTTTCTAATTAGCAATTTCAGTGACACAGGTGTGGACAATCAAGGCTAATTAGGACCAGGTTTTTCTAATTACCAATATCAGTGACACAGGTGTGGACAATCAATGATAATTAGGACCAAGTGTTTCTAATTAACAATTTCAGAGACACAGGTATGAACAATAAAAGCTTATTCGGACCAGGTTTTTTTAATTAGCAATTTCAGTGACAGAAGTGTGGACAATCAAGGCTGATTAGGACCATGTGCGCCTAATTAACAATTTCAGTGACACAAGTAGGGCCAATCAAAGCTAATTACGACCAGGTTTCCCTAATTAGTGACAATCAAGGCTAATTAGGACCAGTTGCTTCTAATTAGCAATATCAGTGACACAGGTGTGGCCAATCAAGGCTAATTAGGACCAGGTTTTTCTCATTAGCAATTTCAGTGACACAGATGTGGACAATCAAGGCTAATTTGGGCCAAGTGTTTCTAATTAGCAATTACAGGGACACAGGTGTGGAGAATAAAGGCTAGTTACCACCAGGTGTTTCTAATTAGCGACAATCAATGCTAATTAGGACCTGGTGTTTGTAATTAACAATTTTGGTGACACAGGTGTGGACAATCAAGGCTAATTTCGACCAGGTTTTTCTTATTAGCAATTTCAGTGACACAGGTGTGGACAATCAAGGCTGATTATGACTTCGTGCGTCTAATGAGCAATTTCAGTGACACAGGTGTGGCCAATCAAGGCTAATTAGGACCACGTTCGTCTAATTAGCAATTTCAGTGACACAGGTGTCACCAAACAAGGCTAATTAGGACCATGTGCGTCTAATTAGCAATTTAAGTGACACAGGTGTGGCCAATCAAGGCTAATTTGGACGAAGTGTTTCTAATTAGCAATTTCAGGGACACAGGTGTGGACGATCAAGGCTAGTTACGACCAGGTGTTTCTAATTAGCAACCATGAAGGCTATTTAGGACCTGGTGTTTCTAATTAGCAGTTTCAAGGACATAGCTGTGGACAATCAAGACTGATTAGGACCAGGTGCTTCTAATTAGCACTTTCAGTGACACATGTGTGGCCGATCAAGGCTTATTAGGACCAGGTGCATCTAAATAGCAATTTCCGTGACACAGGTGTGGCCAATGAAGGCAAATAATGACCATTTCCGTCTAATTAGCAATTGCAGTGACACAGGTATGGACAATCAAGACTAATTAGGCTCAGGTGCATCTAATTAGCAATTTCAGTGACACAGGTGTTTCCAATCAAGGCTAAATAGGACCAGGTGCTTCTAATTACCAAATTTACTGACACAGGTGTGGCCAATCAAGCCTAATTTGGACCAGGTGTTTCCAATTAACATTTTCAGTGACACGGGTGTGTACAATCAAGGCTAATTACGACCAGGTGTTCGTAAAAAGCGGCAATCAAGCCTAGTTAGGACCAGGTGTTTCGATTTAGCAATGTCAGTGACACAGGTGGGGACAATCAAGGCTAGTTAGGACCATGTTTATCTAATTAGCAATTTCACTGACACAGGGTTGGACAATCAAGCCTAATTAGGACCAGGTGCGTATAATTAGCAATTTCAGTGACACAGGTGTGGACAATCAAGGCCAATTAGTCAAAGGTACGTCTAATTAGCAATTTCAGTGACACAGGTATGGAAAATCAAGGCTAATTAGGGCCAGGTTTTTCTAATTACCAATTTCAGTGACACAGGTGTGGACAATCAAGGATCATTTGGACCAAGTGTTTCTAGTTAACAATTGCAGAGACACAGGTATGGACAATAAAGGCTAATTCAGACCAGGTTTTTTTAACTAGCAATTTCAGTGACACAGGTGTGGACAATCAAGGCTGATTAGGACCATGTGTGTCTAATTAACAATTTCAGTGACACAGGTGGGGCCAATCAAGGCTAATTACGACCAGGTTTTCCTAATTAGCGACAATCAAGGCTAATTAGGAACAGGTGTTTCTAAGTAACAATTTCAGTGAACAGAGGTGTAGCCAATCAAGGTTAATTATGACGAGGTGCTTCTAATTAGCAATTTCAGTGACACAGGTGTGGCCAATCAAGCCCAATTTGTACCAGGTGTTTTTAATTATCAATTTCAGTGACACAGGTGTGGACAATCCATATAATTATGACCAGGTTGTCCTAATTAGCGACAATCAAGGCCAATTAGGACCGGGTGTTTCTAATTAGCAATTTCAGTGGCACAGTTGTTGACAATCAAGGCTTATTTGGACCAGGTGTTTCTAATCAGCAAATTCATGGAAACATGTGTGGATATTCAAGGCTAGTTATGATCAAGTGTTTCTAAATAGTGAAAATCAAGGCTAATTAATAAAAGGTGATTCTAATTATCAATTTCAGTGACACAGGTGTGGACCACCAAGGCTAAGTAAGACCAGGTTTTCCTAATTGGCAATTTCTCTGACATATGTGTGGACAATCAAGGGTGATTAGGACCTCGTGCATCTAATTAGCAATTTCATTAACACAGGTGTGGCCAATCAAGGCTAATTATAAACTAGGTGTGTCTAATTAGCAATTTCAGTTACACAGGTGTGGCCAATCAAGACTAATTCGGCCCACGTGCTTCTAATCAGCAATTTCAGTGACACAGGTATGGCCAATCTAGGCCAATTAGGACCAGGTGCTTCTAATTACCAATTTCGGTGACACAGGTGTGGCCAATCAAACCTAATTTTGACCAGGTGTTTCTAATTAACAATTTCAGTGACACAGATGTGGACAATCAAGGCTAATTACGACCAGGTTTTCATAATTAGCGACAATCAAGGCTAATTAGGACCAGGTGTTTCCAATTAGCAATGTCAGTGGCACAGGTGTGGCAATCAATTCTAATTTTGACCATGTGTTTCTAATTAATTATTTCATTGACACAGGTGTGGACAATCAAGGCTGATTAGGACCTTGTGCATCTAATTAGCAATTTCCATGACACAGGTGTAGCCAATCAAGGCTAATTAGGACCACGTGCATCTAATTAGCAACTTCAGTGACACTGGTGTGGCCAATCAACGCTAATTTGGACCAGGTGTTTCCAATTAGCGACAATCAAAGCTAATTAGGAACAGGTGTTTCTCATTATCAATTCCAGTGACACACATGGGTACATCCAAGGCTAAGTAGGAACAGGTTTTTCTAATTAGCAATTTCAGTGACACAGGTGTGGCCAATCAAGGCTAATTAGGACCAGGTGCTTCTAACTAGCAATTTCAGTGACACAGTTGTGGCCAATCAAGGCTAATTAGGACCAGGTGCATCTAATTAGAAATTTCAGTGACACACGTGTGGCCAATCATTGCTAATTAGGACCAGGTTCTTCTAATTGGCACTTTCAGTGACTCATGTGTGGCCCATCAAGGCTAATTAGGACCAAGTGTGTCTAATTAGCAATTTCAGTGACACAGGTGTGGCCAATGAAGGGAAATTGGGACCATGTGCGTCTAATTAGCAATTGCAGTGACACAGGTATGGACATCAAGGCTAATGGGTATCAGGTGCATCTAATTAGCAATTTCAGTGACACAGGTGTGGCCAATCAAGTCTATATGGGACCAGGTGCTTCTAATTACCAAATTTAGTGACACAGGTGTGGCCAATCAAGCCTAATTTGGACCAGGTGTTTCTAATTACTATTTTCAGTCACACAGGTGTGGACAATCAAGGCTAATTATGACCAGGTATTCGTAAAAAGTGACAATCAAGGCTAATTAGGACCAGGTGTTTCTAATTAGCAATGTCAGTGACACAGATGGGGACAATCAAGGCTAATTTGGACCAAGTGTTTCTAATTAGCAATTTAAGGAACACAGGTGTGCACAATAAAGGCTAGTTACCACCAGGTGTTTCTAATTAGCAACAATCAATGCTAATTAAGACCTGGTGTTTCTAATTAGCAATTTCAGTGACACATGTGTGGACAATCAAGCCTAATTAGGACCAGGTGTTTCTGATTAGCAATGTCAGTGACACAGGTGGGGACAATGAAGGCTAGTTAGGACCAGGTATTTCTAACTAGCAATTTCAGTGATACACGTGTGGACAATCAAGTCTAATTAGGACCAGGTTGGTCTAATTAGCAATTTCACTGACACAGGTGTGGACAATCAAGGTTAAATAGGACCAGGTGTGTCTAATTAACAATATCAGTGACACAGATGTGGCCAATCAAGGCTAATTAGGACCAAGTTTTTCTAATTAGCAATTTCAGTGACACAGGTGTGGACAATCAAGGTTATTTAGGACCAGGAGCATCTAATTACCAATTTCATTGACACAGGTTTGGACAATCAAGGCTCCTTAGCACCAAGTGCATCTAACTAGCAATTTCGGAGACACAAGTGTGGCCAATCAAGGCCAGTTAGTGTCAGGTGCGTCTAATTAGCAATATCAGTGACACAGGTGTGGACAATTAAGGATAATAAGGACCAGGTTTTTCTAATTAGCATTTTCAGTGACAATCAAGGCTAATTTGGACCAAGTGTTTCTAATTAGCTATTTCAGGGACACAGGTGTGCAGAATAAAGGCTAGTTACCACCAGGTGTTTCTAATTTGCGACAATCAATGCTAATTAGGACCTGGTGTTTCTAATTAGCAACTTCAGTGACACAGGTGTGGACAATCAATGCTAATTAGGACCATGTGCACCTAATTAGCAATTTCAGTGACACAGGTGTCGCCAAACAAGGCTAATTAGGATCATGAGCGTCTAATTAGCAATTTAAGTGACACAGGTGTGGCCAATCAAGGCTAATTTGGACGAAGTGTTTCTAATTAGCAATTTCAGGGACACAGATGTGGACAATCAAGGCTAGTTACGACCAGGTGTTTCTAATTAGCGACCATGAAGGCTAATTAGGACCTGGTGTTTCTAATTAGCAGTTTCAAGGCATAGGTGTGGACAATCAAGACTAATAAGGACCAGGTTTTTCTAATTAGCAATTTCAGTGACACAGGTGTGGAAAATCAAGGCTGATTAGGACCTCGTGCGTCTAATGAGCAAGTTCAGGGACACAGGTGTGGCCAATCAAGGCTAATTTGGACGAAGTGTTTCTAATTAGCAATTTCAGGGACACAGATGTGGACAATCAAGGCTAGTTACGACCAGGTGTTTCTAATTAGTGACCATGAAGGCTAATTTGGACCAGGTGTTTCTAATTAGTGACAATCAAGTCTAATTAGATCCAGATTTTTTAAATTATTAATTTCAGTGGCACAGGTGTGGACAACCAAGGTTAATTAGGACCAGGTGTTTTTAATTAGCAATTTCAGTGACAGAGGTGTGGACAATCAAGGCCAATTAGTACCAGGTGTGTCTAATTAGCAATTTCAGTGACACATGTGTGGCCGATCAAGGCAAATTAGGACCATGTGGGTCTAATTAGCAATTTCAGGGACACAAGTGTGGCCAATCAAGAATAAGTAGAACCAGATTTATCTAATTAGCAATTTCAGTGACACAGGTGTGGCCAATCAAGACCAATTCAGATCATGTGCATCTAATTACCAATTACACTGTCACAGGTTTGAACAATCAAGGCTAATTAGGAAGTAGCCTTAATTGGCCACAACTGTGCCACTGAAATTGCTGATTAGGTGCGCGTGGTCCTAATTAGCCTTGATTGGCCACACCTCTACAACTAAGGTTCCTGATTAGGCCCACCTGGTCCTAATTAGCCTTGATTGTCCACACCTGTGTCAC
Source organism: Typhlomys cinereus (assembly GCA_023101885.1). Taxonomy (NCBI): domain Eukaryota; kingdom Metazoa; phylum Chordata; class Mammalia; order Rodentia; family Platacanthomyidae; genus Typhlomys; species Typhlomys cinereus. The sequence goes on along the minus strand of JALPQD010000435.1, from coordinate 1,707,918 downwards.
TCAAATTGCTAATTCTGAACATCTGATCCTAATTAGCCTTGATTGTCCACACTTGTGACACAAAACATGATAATTAGAAACATCAGGTCCTAATTAGCCTTGATTGTCGCTAATTAGAAACACCTGGAACTAATTAAAATTGATTGTCCACACCTGTGTCACTGAAATTGCTAATTAGACACACCTGGTCCGAGGTAGCCTTGATTGGCCACACCTGTGTCACTGAAATTGCTGATTAGGCGTGCCTGGTCCTAATTAGCTTTGATTGGCCACTCCTGTGCCACTGAAATTGCTGATCAGGCACACATGTTTCTAATTAGCCTTGATTGGGCACATCTGTGCAACTGAAATTGCTGATTAGGCGAACCTGATTCTAATTAGCATTGATTGGCCCCACCTGTGCCACTGAAACTGCTGATTATTCGCACCTGGTCCTAATTAACTTTGAGTGTCCACACCAGTGTCACTGAAATTGCTGATTAGATGCACCTGGTTCTAATTAGCCTTGATTTTGAACAACTGTGCCACTGAAATTGCTAATTAGGCACGCCTGGTCCTAATTAGCCTTGATTGACAACACCTGTGCCACTGAAATTGCTGATTAGGCGTGCCTGGTTCTTATTAGCCTTGGTTGGCCACACCTGTGGCAATGAAATTGCTGATTAGATGCGCCTGTTCCAAATAAGCCTTGGTTGGCCACAGCTGTGCCATGGAATTAGCTGATTAGGCACGCCTGGTCGTAGTAAACCTTGAATGGCCCCACCTGTGCCACAGGAATTGCTGAGTAAGCGCCCTTGGGCCAAACTAGCCTTAACTGGCCACATGTGTGCCACTGAAATTGCCGATTAGAAACAACTGGGCCTAATTACCCTTGATGGGCCACACATGTGTCACTGAAATTGCTATTTAGAAGCGCCTATTCCTAATTAGCTTTGATTGGCCACACCTCTGTCACTGAAATTGCTAATTAAAAGCACCTGGTGCTATGTAGCCTTGATTGGCCACACCTGTGCCATGGAAACTGCTCATTATGCGCGCCTTGTCCTAACTAGACTTGATTGGCCACGCCTGTTCTACTGAAATTGCTGATTAGGCACACCTGGTCCTAATTAGCCTTGATTGTCCACACCTGTGTCACTGAAATTGCTAATTCGAAACATCTGGACCTAATAAACCTTGATTGCCAACACCTGTGTCACTGAAATTGCTAATTAGAAACACCGGGTCCTAATTAGCCTTGATTGTCCACACCTGTGTCATTGAAATTGCTAACAAGACGCACCAGGTCCTAATTAGCCTTGATTGGCCACACCTGTGCCACGGAAATTGCTGATTAGGCCTGCCTTGTCCTAATTAGCCTTGATTGTCCACACCTGTGTCACGGAGATGGCTGATTAGACGAACCTGGTCCTAATTAGCCCTGATTGTCCACACCTATGTCACTGATATTGCTGACTAGGCACGCCTCATTTTAATTAGCCTTGATTGGGCACACCTGTGTCACTGAAATTGCTAATTCGAAAAACCTTGTCCTAATTAGCCTTGATTGTCACGAATTAGAAACACCTGGCCCTAATTAGAATTGATTGTCTACACCAGTGTCACTGAAATTGCTAATTAGAAACACCTGGTCCTAATTAGACTTTATTGTCCACACCTGTGTCACTGAAATTGCTAAATAGACGCACCTGGTCCTAATTAGCCTTGATTATCCATATCTGTGTCACTGAAAGTGCTACTTAGATGCACCTCATCTGAATTTGCTTAATTGGCTACACCTGTGCCACTGAAATTGCTGATTAGGTGCGCGTGGTCCTAATTAGCCTTGATTGGCCACACCTCTGCAACTTAAGTTCCTGATTAGGCTCGCCTGGTCCTAATTAGCCTTGATTGGCCACACCTGTGACACTGAAATTGCTGATTAGAAGCACCTGGTCCTAATTAGCCTTGATTAGCCACACCTGTGTCACTGAAATTGCTAATTCTAAACACCTGGTCCTAATTAGCCTTGATTGTCCACACTTGTGACACAAAACATGATAATTAGAAACATCAGGTCCTAATTAGCCTTGATTGTCGCTAAATAGAAACACCTGGAATTAAATAAAATTGATTGTCTACACCTGTGTCACTGAAATTGCTAATTAGACGCACCTGGTCCGAGGTAGCCTTGATTGGCCACACCTGTGTCACTGAAATTGCTGATTAGGCGCGCCTGGTCCTAATTAGCTTTGATTGGCCACTCCTGTGCCACTGAAATTGCTGATCAGGCACACATGTTTCTAATTAGTCTTGATTGGCCACATCTGTGCAACTGAAATTGCTGATTAGGCGAACCTGATTCTAATTAGCATTGATTGGCCCCACCTGTGCCACTGAAACTGCTGATTATTCGCACCTGGTCCTAATTAACTTTGAGTGTCCACACCAGTGTCACTGAAATTGCTGATTAGATGCACCTGGTTCTAATTAGCCTTGATTTTCCACAACTGTGCCACTGAAATTGCTAATTAGGCACGCCTGGTCCTAATTAGCCTTGATTGACAACACCTGTGCCACTGAAATTGCTGATTAGGCGTGCCTGGTTCTTATTAGCCTTGGTTGGCCACACCTGTGGCAATGAAATTGCTGATTAGATGCGCCTGTTCCAAATAAGCCTTGGTTGGCCACAGCTGTGCCATGGAATTAGCTGATTAGGCACGCCTGGTCGTAGTAAACCTTGAATGGCCCCACCTGTGCCACAGGAATTGCTGAGTAAGCGCCCTTGGGCCAAACTAGCCTTAACTGGCCACATGTGTGCCACTGAAATTGCCGATTAGAAACAACTGGGCCTAATTACCCTTGATGGGCCACACATGTGTCACTGAAATTGCTATTTAGAAGCGCCTATTCCTAATTAGCTTTGATTGGCCACACCTCTGTCACTGAAATTGCTAATTAAAAGCACCTGGTGCTATGTAGCCTTGATTGGCCACACCTGTGCCATGGAAACTGCTCATTATGCGCGCCTTGTCCTAACTAGACTTGATTGGCCACGCCTGTTCTACTGAAATTGCTGATTAGGCACACCTGGTCCTAATTAGCCTTGATTGTCCACACCTGTGTCACTGAAATTGCTAATTCGAAACATCTGGACCTAATAAACCTTGATTGCCAACACCTGTGTCACTGAAATTGCTAATTAGAAACACCGGGTCCTAATTAGCCTTGATTGTCCACACCTGTGTCATTGAAATTGCTAACAAGACGCACCAGGTCCTAATTAGCCTTGATTGGCCACACCTGTGCCACGGAAATTGCTGATTAGGCCTGCCTTGTCCTAATTAGCCTTGATTGGCCACACCTATGCCAAGGAAATTGCTGATTAGGCCTGCCTTGTCCTAATTAGCCTTGATTGTCCACACCTGTGTCACAGAGATTGCTGATTAGACGAACCTGGTCCTAATTAGCCCTGATTGTCCACACCTATGTCACTGATATTGCTGACTAGGCACGCCTCATTCTAATTAGCCTTGATTGGGCACACCTGTGTTACTGAAATTGCTAATTCGAAAACACCTTGTCCTAATTAGCCTTGATTGTTACGAATTAGAAACACCTGGCCCTAATTAGAAATGATTGTCTACACCAGTGTCACTGAAATTGCTAATTAGAAACACCTGGTCCTAATTAGACTTTTTTGTCCACACCTGTGTCAGTGAAATTGCTAAATAGACGCACCTGGTCCTAATTAGCCTTGATTGGCCATATCTGTGTCACTGAAAGTGCTACTTAGATGCACCTGATCTGAATTTGCCTTAATTGGTCACACCTGTGCCACTGAAATTCCTGATTAGGTGCACGTGGTCCTAATTAGCCTTGATTGGCCACACCTCTACAACTAAAGTTCCTGATTAGGCCCACCTGGTCCTAATTAGCCTTGATTGGCCACACCTGTGACACTGAAATGCTGATTAGGCACGCCTTGGTCCTAATTAGCTTATTGGCCACTCCTGTGCCACTGAAATTGCTGATTAGGCACACATGTTTTAATTAGCCTTGATTGTCCACAATCTGTGCCACTGAAATTGCTGATTAGGCGAGCCTGGTCCTAATTAGCCTTGATTGTCCACACCTGTGGTCACTGAGATTGCTGATTAGTCAAACCTGGTCCTAATTAGCCTTGATTGTCCACCCTGTGTCACTGAAATTGCTGATTAGATGTACTTGGTTCTAAATAGCCTTGATTGTCCACAACTGTGCCACTGAAATTGCTGATTAGACGCACCTGGTCGAAATTAGCCTTGATTGGCCACAACTGTGTCACTGAAATTGCTAATTCGAAACACCTGGTCCTAATTAGCCTTGATTGTCATGAATTAGAAACACCTGGCCCTAATTAGAATTGATTGTCTACACCAGTGTCACTGAAATTGCTAATTAGAAACACCTGGTCCTAATTAGACTTTATTGTCCACACCTGTGTCACTGAAATTGCTAAATAGACGCACCTGGTCCTAATTGGCCTTGATTGGCCACACCTGTGTCACTGAAATTGCTACTTAGATGCACCTCATCCGAATTTGCTTAATTGGCTACACCTGTGCCACTGAAATTGCTGATTAGGTGCGCGTGGTCCTAATTAGCCTTGATTGGCCACACCTCTGCAACTTAAGTTCCTGATTAGGCTCGCCTGGTCCTAATTAGTCTTGATTGGTCACACCTGTGACACAGAAATTGCTGATTAGGCGTGCATTGTCCTAATTAGCCTTGATTAGCCACACCTGTGTCACTGAAATTGCTAATTCTATACACCTGACCCTAATTAGCCTTGATTGTCCACACTTGTGACACAAAACATGATAATTAGAAACATCAGGTCCTAATTAGCCTTGATTGTCGCTAATTAGAAACACCTGGAACTAATTAAAATTGATTGTCCACACCTGTGTCACGGAAATTGCTAATTAGACGCACCTGGTCCGAAGTAGCCTTGATTGGCCACACCTGTGTCACTGAAATTGCTGATTAGGCGCGTCTAGTCCTAATTAGCTTTGATTGGCCACTCCTGTGCCACTTAAATTGCTGATCAGGCACACATGTTTCTAATTAGCCTTGATTGGCCATGTCTGTGCCACTCAAATTGCTGATTAGGCGAGCCTGATTCTAATTAGCATTGATTGGCCCCACCTGTGCCACTGAAACTGCTGATTATTCGCACCTGGTCCTAAATTAACTTTGAGTGTCCACACCACTGTCACTGAAATTGCTGATTAGATGCACCTGGTTCTAATTAGCCTTGATTTTGAACAACTGTGCCACTGAAATTGCTAATTAGGCACGCCTGGTCCTAATTAGCCTTGATTGACAACACCTGTGCCACTGAAATTGCTGATTAGATGCACCTGGTTCTAATTAGCCTTGATTGACCACACCTGTGACATTGAAAATGATAATTACAAACATCTGGTCCTAATTAGCCTTGATTGTCACTAATTTGAAACACCTGTCGTAAGTAGCCTTGATTGTCCACACCTGTGTCATTGAAATTGATAATTAGAAACATCTGGTCCTAATTAGCCTTGATTGTCGATAATTAGAAACACCTGGTCATAAGTAGCCTTGATTGTCCTCACCTGTGTCACTGAAATTGCTAATTGGAAACACCTGGTCCTAATTAGCCTTGATTGTCACGAATTAGAAACACCTGGCCCTAATTAGAATTGATTGTCTACACCAGTGTCACTGAAATTGCTAATTAGAAACACCTGGTTCTAATTAGACTTTATTGACTACACCTGTGTCACTGAAATTGCTAAATAGACGCACCTGGTCCTAATTGGCCTTGATAGGCCATATCTGTGTCACTGAAAGTGCTACTTAGATGCACCTCATCCGAATTTGCTTAATTGGCTACACCTGTGCCACTGAAATTGCTGATTAGGTGCGCGTGGTCCTAATTAGCCTTGATTGGCCACACCTCTACAACTTAAGTTCCTGATTAGGCTCGCCTGGTCCTAATTAGTCTTGATTGGTCACACCTGTGACACAGAAATTGCTGATTAGGCGTGCATTGTCCTAATTAGCCTTGATTAGCCACACCTGTGTCACTGAAATTGCTAATTCTATACACCTGACCCTAATTAGCCTTGATTGTCCACACTTGTGACACAAAACATGATAATTAGAAACATCAGGTCCTAATTAGCCTTGATTGTTGCTAATTAGAAACACCTGGAACTAATTAAAATTGATTGTCTACACCTGTGTCACTGAAATTGCAAATTCGACGCACCTGGTCCGAAGTAGCCTTGATTGGCCACACCTGTGTCACTGAAATTTCTGATTGGGCGTGCCTGGTCCTAATTAGCTTTGATTGGCCACTCCTGTGCCACTGAAATTGCTGATTAGGCACACATGTTTCTAATTAGCCTTGATTGTCCACATCTGTGCCACTGAAATTGCTGATTAGGCGAGCCTGGTCCTAATTAGCCTTGATTGTCCACACCTGTGTCACTGAGATTGCTGATTAATCAAACCTGGTCCTAATTAGCCTTGATTGTCCACACCTGTGTCACTGAAATTGCTGATTAGATGTACTTGGTTCTAAATAGCCTTGATTGTCCACAACTGTGCCACTGAAATTGCTGATTAGACGCACCTGGTCGAAATTAGCCTTGATTGGCCACAACTGTGTCACTGAAATTGCTAATTCGAAACACCTGGTCCTAATTAGCCTTGATTGTCACGAATTAGAAACACCTGGCCCTAATTAGAATTGATTGTCTACACCAGTGTCACTGAAATTGCTAATTAGAAACACCTGGTCCTAATTAGACTTTATTGACTACACCTGTGTCACTGAAATTGCTAAATAGACGCACCTGGTCCTAATTGGCCTTGATAGGCCATATCTGTGTCACTGAAAGTGCTACTTAGATGCACCTCATCCGAATTTGCTTAATTGGCTACACCTGTGCCACTGAAATTGCTGATTAGGTGCGCGTGGTCCTAATTAGCCTTGATTGGCCACACCTCTACAACTTAAGTTCCTGATTAGGCTCGCCTGGTCCTAATTAGTCTTGATTGGTCACACCTGTGACACAGAAATTGCTGATTAGGCGTGCATTGTCCTAATTAGCCTTGATTAGCCACACCTGTGTCACTGAAATTGCTAATTCTATACACCTGACCCTAATTAGCCTTGATTGTCCACACTTGTGACACAAAACATGATAATTAGAAACATCAGGTCCTAATTAGCCTTGATTGTCGCTAATTAGAAACACCTGGAACTAATTAAAATTGATTGTCTACACCTGTGTCACTGAAATTGCTAATTAGACGCACCTGGTCCGAAGTAGCCTTGATTGGCCACACCTGTGTCACTGAAATTGCTGATTAGGCGCGCCTGGTCCTAATTAGCTTTGATTGGCCACTCCTGTGCCACTGAAATTGCTGATCAGGCACACATGTTTCTAATTAGCCTTGATTGGCCGCGTCTGTGCCACTGAAATTGCTGATTAGGCGAGCCTGATTCTAATTAGCATTGATTGGCCCCACCTGTGCCACTGAAACTGCTGATTATTCGCACCTGGTCCTAATTAACTTTGAGTGTCCACACCACTGTCACTGAAATTGCTGATTAGATGCACCTGGTTCTAATTAGCCTTGATTTTGAACAACTGTGCCACTGAAATTGCTAATTAGGCACGCCTGGTCCTAATTAGCCTTGATTGACAACACCTGTGCCACTGAAATTGCTGATTAGATGCACCTGGTTCTAATTAGCCTTGATTGACCACACCTGTGACATTGAAAATGATAATTACAAACATCTGGTCCTAATTAGCCTTGATTGTCACTAATTTGAAACACCTGGTCGTAAGTAGCCTTGATTGTCCACACCTGTGTCATTGAAATTGATAATTAGAAACATCTGGTCCTAATTAGCCTTGATTGTCGATAATTAGAAACACCTGGTCATAAGTAGCCTTGATTGTCCTCACCTGTGTCACTGAAATTGCTAATTGGAAACACCTGGTCCTAATTAGCCTTGATTGTCACGAATTAGAAACACCTGGCTTTAATTAGAATTGATTGTCTACACCAGTGTCACTGAAATAGCTAATTAGACGCACCTGGTCCTAATTAGCCTTGATTGGCCATATCTGTGTCACTGAAAGTGCTACTTAGATGCACCTGATCCGAATTTGCCTTAATTGGCCACACCTGTGCCACTGAAATTCCTGATTAGGTGCACGTGGTCCTAATTAACCTTGATTGGCCACACCTCTACAACTAAAGTTCCTGATTAGGCCCACCTGGTCCTAATTAGCCTTGATTGGCCACACCTGTGACACTGAAATTGCTGATTAGGCACGCCTGGTCCTAATTAGCTTTGATTGGCCACTCCTGTGCCACTGAAATTGCTGATTAGGCACACATGTTTCTAATTAGCCTTGATTGTCCACATCTGTGCCACTGAAATTGCTGATTAGGCGAGCCTGGTCCTAATTAGCCTTGATTGTCCACACCTGTGTCACTGAGATTGCTGATTAGTCAAACCTGGTCCTAATTAGCCTTGATTGTCCACACCTGTGTCACTGAAATTGCTGATTAGATGTACTTGGTTCTAAATAGCCTAGATTGTCCACAACTGTGCCACTGAAATTGCTGATTAGGTGCGCGTGGTCCTAATTAGCCTTGATTGGCCACACCTCTGCAACTTAAGTTCCTGATTAGGCTCGCCTGGTCCTAATTAGTCTTGATTGGTCACACCTGTGACACAGAAATTGCTGATTAGGCGTGCATTGTCCTAATTAGCCTTGATTAGCCACACCTGTGTCACTGAAATTGCTAATTCTATACACCTGACCCTAATTAGCCTTGATTGTCCACACTTGTGACACAAAACATGATAATTAGAAACATCAGGTCCTAATTAGCCTTGATTGTCGCTAATTAGAAACACCTGGAACTAATTAAAATTGATTGTCCACACCTGTGTCACGGAAATTGCTAATTAGACGCACCTGGTCCGAAGTAGCCTTGATTGGCCACACCTGTGACACTGAAAATGATAATTAGAAACACCTGGTCCTAATTAGCCTTGATTGGCCACACCTGTGTCACTGAAATTGCTAATTTGACGCACCTGGTCCGAAGTATCCTTGATTAGCTACACCTGTGTCACTGAAATTGCTGATTAGGCATGCCTGGTCCTAATCAGCTTCGATTGGCCACACCTGTGCCACTGAAATTGCTGATTAGGCACGCCTGTTTCTAATTAGCCTTGAGTGACCACATCTGTGCCACTGAAATTGGGATTAGGCGAGCCTGGTCCTAATTAGCCTTGATTGGCCACATCTGTGCCACTGAAACTGCTCATTATTCGCACATGGTACTAATTAGCCTTGATTGTCCACACCAGTGTCACTGAAATTGCTGATTAGAACCGCCTGGTGGTAATTAGGCTTGATTGTCCACAGCAGTATCACTGATATTGCTGATTAGACGCACCTGGTCCAAATTAGCCTTGATTGTCCACAACTGTGCCACTGAAATTGCTGATTAGGCGCACCTGGTCCTAATTAGCCTTGATTGGCTACACCTGAGGCACTGAAATTGCTGATTAGGCTTGCCTGGTCCTGATTAGCCTTGATTGACCACACCTTTGCCACTGAAATTGCTGATTAGACACGCCTGATCCAAATTAGCCTTGGTTGTCCACAGCTGTGCCATGGAAATAGCTGATTAGGTGTTCCTGTTCCTAAATACCCTTGATTGGCCACACCTGTGCCACGGAAGTAGCTGATTAGGTGCACCTGGTCCTAATTAGCCTTGATTGGCCACACCTGTGCCACAGGAATTGCTGAGTAAGTGCGCTTGGGCCAAATTAGCCTTGACTGGCCCCATGTGTGCCACTGAAATTGCTGAAACATCTTGTGCTAATTAGCCTTGATTGTATGTAATTAGAATCACCTCATCCTAATTAAATTGATTGGCCACACCTTGCCACTGAAATTGCTTATTGGGCGAGCCTGGTCTTAGTTAGCCTTAACTGGCCACACTTGTGCCAATGAAAGTGTTGATTAGGTGTGCCATGTCCCAATTGGCCTTGATTGGCCAAATCTGTGCCACTGAAATTGCTGATTAGGCATGCCTGGTCCTAATTGTCCTTCATTGGCCACACCGGTGTAATGGAAATTGCTAATGAGGCACGCATGGTCCTAATTAGCTTTGATTGGCCACACCTGTGTGACTGAAATTGGTAATTAGAAACACCTGGTGCTAATTAGCCTTAGTTTTCACGAATTAGAAACACGTGGTCCTAATTGGCCTTGATTGTCCACACCTGTTTCACTGAAACAGCTCTTTAGGCACTCCTAGTCCTAATTAATCTTGATTGGCCACACCTGTGTCACTGAAATTGCTAATTCTAAACACCTGATCCTAATTAGCCTTGATTGTCCACACTTGTGACACTGAACATGATAATTAGAAACATCAGGTCCTAATTAGGCTTGATTGTCGCTAATTAGAAACACCTGGAACTAATTAAAATTGAGTGTCCACACCTGTGTCACTGAAATTGCTAATGAGACGCACCTGGTCTGAAGTAGCCTTGATTGACCACACTTGTGTCACTGAAATTGCTGATTAGAAGCGCCTGGTCCAAATTAGCCTTGGTTGGCCACAGCTGTGCCACGGAAATAGCTGATTAGGCACGCCTGGTCGTACTAAACCTTGAATGGCCACACCTGTGCCACAGGAATTGCTGAGTAAGCACCCTTGGGCCAAACTAGACTTAACTGGCCACATGTGTGCCACTGAAATTGCTGATTAGAAAGGTCTGGTGCTCATTAGCTTCATTGCCAATAATTAGAAATTCCTCGTTCTAATTAGCCTTGATTGGCCACACCTGTGCCACTGAAATTCCTGATTAGGCGCGCCTGGTCCTGTTTAGCCTGGATTGGCCACACCTGTGCCACTAAAATTACTAATTAGAAGCACCTGGTCCTAATTAGCCTTCATTGGTCACATCTGTGTCACTGAAATTGCTAATTAGAAGCACCTGGTCCTAATTAGCCTTGATTGGCCACACCTCTGTCACTAAAATGACTAATTAGAAGCACCTGGTCCTAATTAACCTTCATTGGTCACACCTGTGTCAGTGTAATATCTAATTTGAAGCACCTGGTTCTAATTAGCCTTGATTGGCCACACCTGTGTTACTGAAATTGCTATTTAGAAGCACCTGGTCCTAATTAGCTTTGATTGGCCACACTTCTGTCACTAAGATTCCTAATTAGAAGCACCTGATCCTAATTAGCCTTCATTGGTCACACCTGTGTCACTGAAATTGCTAATTAGACGCACCTTGTCCAAATTATCTTTGATTGGTCACATCTGTGCCACTGAAATTGCTAATTAGTAACACTTAGTCCTAATTAGCTTTGATTGTTCACACCTGTGTCACTGAAATTGGTAATGAAAAACACCTAGTCCTAATTAGCCTTGATTGTCGCTAATTAGAAACATCTCGTCGTAAGTAGTCTTGATTGTCCACACCTGTGTCACTGAAATTGCTAATTGGAAACACCTGGTCTTAATTAGCCTTGATTGTCGCTAATTAGAAATACCTGGTCCTAATTAGAATTGATTGTCCACACCTGTGTCACTGAAATTGCTAATTAGAAACACCTGGTCCTAATTAGCCTTGATTGGCCACACCTGTGTCACTGAAATTGCTGATTAGGCATGCCTGGTCCTAATCAGCTTCGATTAGCCACACCTGTGCCACTGAAATTGCTGATTAGGCACGCCTGTTTCTAATTAGCCTTGAGTGACCACATCTGTGCCACTGAAATTGGGATTAGGCGAGCCTGGTCCTAATTAGCCTTGATTGGCCACATCTGTGCCACTGAAACTGCTCATTATTCGCACATTGTACTAATTAGCCTTGATTGTCCACATCAGTGTCACTGAAATTGCTGATTAGAACCGCCTGATGGTAATTAGCCTTGATTGTCCACAGCAGTATCACTGATATTGCTGATTAGACGCACCTGGTCCAAATTAGCCTTGATTGTCCACAACTGTGCCACTGAAATTGCTGATTAGGCGCACCTGGTCCTAATTAGCCTTGATTGGCTACACATGAGGCACTGAAATTGCTGATTAGGCACTCCTGGTTCTTATTAGCATTGATTTGCCACACCCCTGCCACTGAAATTGCTGATTAGGCGAGCCTGGTCCTAATTAGCCTTAATTGGCCTTACCTGTGCCACTGAAATGGCTGATTGGGCGCGCCTGGTCCTTGGAAGCCTTGATTGGCCACACCTGTGTCACTGTAATATCTAATTTGAAGCACCTGGTCCCAATTAGCCTTGATTGGCCACACCTGTGTCACTGAAATTGCTATTTAGAAGCATCTGGTCCTAATTAACTTTGATTGGCCACACCTCCCTCACTGAAATTCCTAATTAGAAACACCTGGTCTAATTAGCCTTCATTGCTCACACCTGTGTCACTGAAATTGTAATTAGACGGACCTGGTCCAAATTAGCCTTGATTGGTCACACCTGTGTCACTGAAATTGCTAATTAGTAACACTTAATCATAATTAGCCTTGATTGTCCATACCTGTGTCACTGAAATTGCTAATAAGAATCACCTGGTCCTAACTAGACTTGATTGTTCACACCTGTGTCACTGAAATTGGTAATGAAAAACACCTACTCCTAATTAGCCTTGATTGTCGCTAATTAGAAAATCCTGGTCGTAGGTAGACTTGATTGTCCACACTTGTGTCACTGAAATTGCTAATTAGAAAAAACTGGGCCCAATTACCATTGATTGGACACACCTGTGTCAATGAAATTGCTATTTAGAAGCACCTGTTCCTAATTAGCTTTGATTGGCCACACCTCTGTGACTGAAATGGCTAATTAGAAGCACCTGTTGCTAATTATCCTTGATTGGCCACAACTTTACCACTGAAATTGCTGATTAGGCGCACTTGGTCCTAATTAGCATTGATTGGCCACACCTGTGTCATTGAAAATGCTAAGTAGACGCACCTGGTCCTAATTAGCCTTGATTGGCCACAACCGTGTCACTGAAATTGCTAATTAGAAACACCTGGTCCGAATTAGCCTTGATTGTCCATACATGTGTCACTGAAATGGCTAATTAGAAGCACTTGGTACTAATTAGCCTTGATTGTCCACCCCTGTGTTACTAAAATTGCTAATTAGAATCCCCTGGTCCTAATTAGCGTTGATTGTCGCTAATTAGAAACACTTGGTCCTAATTAGAATTAATTGTCCACATCTGTGTCATTGAAATTGCTAATTAGATGCACCTGGTCCTAATTAGCCTTGATTGGCCACATGCGTGTCACTGAAATTGCTAATTAGACAAACTTGATCCTAATTAGTCTAGATTGGCTACACCTGTGTCATTGAAATGTCTAATTAGACGCACCTGGTCTGAATTAGCCTTGATTGGCTACACCCGTGTCACTGAAATTGCTGATTAGGCGCTCCTGGTCCTTATTAGCCTTGATTGGCCACATTCCTGCCACTGAAATTGCTTATTAGGCACTCCTGATTCTCATTAGCCTTGATTGGCCACACCTGTGACACTGAAATTACTGATTATGCGTGCCTGATCCTAATTAGCCTTGATTGGCGACAAGTGTGCCACTGAAATTGCTGATTAGAAATGCCTGGTGCAAATCAGCCTTGATTGTCGATAGTTAGAAACACCTGTTCCTAATTAGTCTTTTTTGGCCAAACCTGTGTTACTGCAATTGCTGATTATGTTCGCCTGGTCCTAATTAGCCTTGATTGGCCACACCTGTGTCACTGAAAATGCTAAGTAGAGAAAACTGGACCTAATTAGCCTTTATTGGCCACACCCGTGTCACTGAAATTGCTAATTAGAAACACCTGGTCCGAATTAGCATTGATTTTCAATAATTGGAAACACCTGGTCCTAATTAGCCTTGATTGTCCACACATGTGTCACTGAAATTGTTAATTAGAAACACCTGGTCCTAATTAGCCCTGAATGTCCACACCTGTGTCACTAAAATTGCTAATTAGAAGCACCTGGTCCTAATTAGCCTTGATTGGCCAGAACTCTGTCTCTAAAATTCCTAATTAGAAACACATGGTCTAATTAGCCTTCATTGCTCACACCTGTGTTACTGAAATTGCTAATTAGACGGACCTGGTCCAAATTAGCCTTGATTGGTCACACCTGTGTCACTGAAATTGCTAATTAGTAAAACCTAATCCTAATTAGCTTTGATTGTCCATACCTGTGTCACTGAAATTGCTAATCAGAATCACCTGGTCCTAACTAGACTTGATTGTTCACACCTGTATCACTGAAATTGGTAATGAAAAACACCTACTCCTAATTAGCCTTGATTGCCGCTAATTAGAAAATCCTGGTCATAAGTAGACTTGATTGTCCACACCTGTGTCACTGAAATTGCTAATTAGAAAAAACTGGGCCTAATTACCCTTGATTGACCACACCTGAGCTATGAAAATTGCTATTTAGAAGCACCTGTTCCTAATTAGCCTGGATTGGCCACACCTATGTCACTGAAATTCCTAATTAGAAACACCTGGTCTTATTAGCCTTCATTGCTCACACCTGTGTCACTGAAATTGCTGATTACACGTGCCTGGTCCAAATTAGCATTGATTGGCCACATCTATGCCACGGATATTGCTGATTAGGCGTGTCTGGTCCTAATTAGCCTTGATTGGCCACACGTGTGCCATTGAGATTGCTGATTAGTGGTGCCTGGTGCTAATTAGCCTTGATTTTCGCTCATTGGAAACACATGATCCTAATTAGTCTTGGTTGGCCACAGCAGTGGCGCTGAAATTGCTGATTATGCCTGCCTGGTCCTAATTAGCCTAGATTGGCCACATCTGTGCATCTGAAATTGCAGATTATGCCTGCCTGGTCCTAATTAGCCTTGATTAGCCACACCTGTGTCACTGAATTGCTGATTAGTCGCCTCTGGTCCTAATTAGCCTTGATTGGCCACACCTGTGCCACTGAATTTGCTGATTAGTCGTGCCTGGTGCTAATTAGCCTTGATTTTCGCTAATTGGAAACACATGATCCTAATTAGCCTGGATTGGCCTCACCTATGTCACTGAAATTCCTAATTAGAAACACCTGGTCTTATTAGCCTTCATTGCTCACACCTGTGTCACTGAAATTGCTGATTACACGCGCCTGGTCCAAATTATCCTTGATTGGCCACACCTGTGCCACGGATATTGCTGATTAGGCGTGTCTTGTCCTAATTAGCCTTGATTGGCCACACGTGTGCCATTGAGATTGCTGATTAGTGGTGCCTGGTGCTAATTAGCCTTGATTTTCGCTCATTGGAAACACATGATCCTAATTAGCCTTGGTTGGCCACAGCAGTGGCGCTGAAATTGCTGATTATGCCTGCCTGGTCCTAATTAGCCTAGATTGGCCACATCTGTGCATCTGAAATTGCAGATTATGCCTGCCTGGTCCTAATTAGTCTTGATTAGCCACACCTGTGCCACTGAATTGCTGATTAGTCGCCTCTGGTCCTAATTAGCCTTGATTGGCCACACCTGTGCCACTGAATTTGCTGATTAGTCGTGCCTGGTGCTAATTAGCCTTGATTTTCGCTAATTGGAAATACATGATCCTAATTAGCCTGGATTGGCCTCACCTGTGCGACTGAAATTGCCGATTAGTCCCGCCTGGTCCTAATTAGTCTTCCTTAGCCACACCTGTGCCACTGAAATCGCTGATGAGGCATGCCTGGTTCTAATTGTCCTTCATTGGCCGCACCGGTGGCACTGTAATTGCTGAGGAGGCGCGCATGGTCCTAATTAGCTTTGATTGGCCGCACCTGTGGTGCTGAAATTGCTGATTTGAAACACCTGGTGCTAATTAGTCTTAGTTTTCGCTAATTAGAAACACGTGGTCCTAATTGGCCTTGATTGTCCACAGCTGTTTCACTGAAACTGCTGATTAGGCGCTCCTGGTCCTAATTAGCTTTGACTGGCCACACCTGTGCCAGAGAAATTGCTGATTAGGTTCGCCTGGTCCTAATTAGACTTGATTGGCCACAGCTGTGCCACGAAAATTGCTGATTAGACGCGCCCGGTCCTAATTAGCCTTGATTGGCCACACCTGTGCCACAGAAATTGCTGATTGACGCACCTGATGCTAATTAGCCTTGATTTTTGCTAATTAGAAACACATGATCCTAATTACCTGTGGTTGGTCACACCTGTGCCATTCAAATTGCTGAGTAAACGCGATTGGTCCTAATTAGCCTTGATTTACCACAGCTGTGCTACTGGAATTGCTGAGTAAGCGCGCTTGGTCCTAATTACCCTTGATTGGAAACACATGTGCGACTGAAATTGCTGATTGGACCGCCTGGTCCTAATTATCCTTGATTGGCCACACCTGTGACATTGAAATTGCTGATTAGACGCGTCTGGTTCCAATTAGCCTTGATTGGCCACATCTGTGCCACTGAAATTGCGGATAAGAAGCTCCTGGTACTAATTAGCCTTGATTGGCCACACCTGAGCCACTGAAATTGCTGATTAGGCGTGACTGGTCCTAATTAGCCTTGATTGGCCACGCCTGTGACATAGAACTTGCTGATTAGACGCACCTGGTCCGAATTAGCCTTGATTGGCCATACCTGTGACACTGAAATTGCTAACTGGAAACACCTGGTTCTAATTAATCTTGATTGTCGCTAATTAGAAACACCTGGTCCTAATTAGAATTAATTGTCCACATCTGTGAAATTTTAATTGCTAATTAGACGCACCTGGTCCTAATTAGCCTTAATTGGCCATATGCGTTTCACTGAAATTGCTAATTAGACGCACCTGGTCCTAATTAGATAGATTGGCCACACCTGTGTCACTGAAATTGCTAATTAGACGCACCTGGTCCGATGTAGCCTTGATTGGCTACACCTGTGTCACTGAAATTGCCGATTAGGCGCTCCTGGTCCTTATTAGCCTTGTTTGGCCACACCCCTGCCACTGAAATTGCTGATTAGGCACGCCAGATCCTAATTAGCCTTTATGGGCCACAACTGTGCCACTGAAATTGCTAATTAGGCACGCCTCATCCTAATTAGCCTTAATTGGCCACACCTGTGCCAATGAAATGGCTGATTGGGCGCAACTGGTCCCAATAAGCCTTGATTGGCCACACCTGTGCCACTGAAATGGCTGACTAGTTGTGCCTGATACTAATTACCTTGATTGGCCATGCCCTTGAAACTGAAATGGCTGATTAGGTGCTCCTGGTCCTACTTAGGTTTGATTGGTCACACCTCTTCCACTAAAATGGGTGATTGGCTCCCCTGGTCCTAATTAGCCTTAATTGTTCAACCTGTGTCACTAAAATTGCTAATTAGTAACACCTGGTCCTAATTAGTCGTGATTGTCCATCCCTGTGTCACTGAAATTGGTAATTAGAACCACCTGGTCCTAATAGCCTTGGTTGTCCACATCTCTGACACTCTAATTGCTAATAAAGCAAGCCTGGACCTAATTAATCTTGATTGCCGACACCTGTGCTACTGAAATTGCTGAATAGAAACACCTGGTGCTAATGAGCCTTGATTGTCTCTAATTAGAACAACCTGGTCCTAATTAGCCTTGATTGGCCACACCTGTGCCACTGAAATTCCTGATTATCTGCGCCTGGTCCTAATTAGACTTGATTGGCCACAGCTGTGCCACGGAAATGGCTGATTAGGCATGCCTGGTCCTAATTAGCCTTGATTGGCCACACCTCTGCCACGAAAATTGCTGTTTAGACACGCCTGGTCCTAACTAGCCTTGATCGGCCACACTTGTGCCACAGAAATTGCTGATTAGATGCACCTGCTGCTAATTAGCCTTGATTTTTGCTAATTAGAAACACATGATCCTAATTACCTGTGGTTGGCCACACCTGTGTCATTCAAATTGCTGAGTAAACGCGCTTGGTCCTAATTAGCCTTGATTGACCACACCTGTGCTACTGGAATTGCTGAGTAAGCATGCTTGGTCCTAATTAGCCTTGATTGGAAACACGTGTGCAACTGAACTTGCTGATTAGGACCGCCTGGTCCTAACTAGCCTTGATTAGCCACACCTGTGCCACTGAAATTGCTGATTAGTCGCCTCTGGTCCTAATTAGCCTTGATTGGCCACACCTGTGTCACTGAAAATGCTATTTAGACGCCCCTGGTCCTAATTAGCCTTGATTGGCCACACTCATGTCAGTGAAATTGCTAATTAGACGCACCTTATCCGAATTACCCTTGATTGGCCACACCTGTGTCACTGAAATTGACAATGAGAAAGACCTGGTCCTAATTAGAATGAATTGTCCACACCTGTGTCATTGAAATTTCTAATTAGACGTGCCTGTTCCTAAATAGCCTTGATTGGCCACACCCTTGTCACTGAAATTGCTAATTAGTTGAACCTGGTCCTAATTAGCCTAGATTGGCCACACCCTTGTCATTGAAATTGCTAATTAGACGCACCTGGTCCGAATTAGTCTTGATTGGCTACACCCATGTCACTGAAATTGCAGATTAGGCGCTCCTGGTCCTTATAAGACTTGATTGGCCACACCCCTGCCACTGAAATTGCAGATTAGATGCGAATGATCCTAATTAGCCTTTATGGGCCACACATGTGCCACTGAAATTGCTAATTAGGCGCGCCCCTTCCTAATTAGCCTTAATTGGCCACACATGTGTCACTGAAATTGCTGATTAGGCTCGCTTCATCCTAATTAGTCCTGATTGGCCACACCTGTGCCATGAAATGCCTGATTGGGCACGCCTGGTCCTAATAAGCCTTGATTGGCCACACCTGTGCCACTGAAATGGCTGATTCGGCATGCCTGGTTTTAATTAGTCTTGATTGGCCACACCCTTGAAACTGAAATGGCTGATTAGGCGCTCCTGGTCCTAATTAGTCTTGATAGGCCCCACCTGTGTCACTGAAATTGCTAACTGGATACACCTGGTTCTAATTAATCTTGATTGTCCCTAATTAGAAACACCTGGTCCTAATTAGAATTAATTGTCCACATCTGTGTCATTCACATTGCTAATTAGACGCACCTGGTCCGAAATAGCCTTGATTGGGCACATCTGTGCCACTGAAATTGCTGATTAGGCGTGCCTCATCCTAATTAGTATTAATTGGCCACACCTGTGCCACTGAAACTGCTGATTATTCGCACCTGGTCCTAATTACCCTTGATTGTCCACACCTGTGTCACTGATATTGCTGATTAGACGAACCTGGTCCAAATTAGCCTTGATAGTCCACAACTGTGTCACTGAAATTGCTGATTAGATGTACCTGGTTCTAATTAGCCTTGATTGGCCACACGTGTGCCACTGAAATTGCTGAGTAGGCGTGCCTGGTCCTAATTAGACTTCATTGGCCACACCTGTGTCACTATAATATCTAACTTGAAGCACCTGGTCCTAATGAGCCTTGATTGGCCAGACCTGTGTCACTGAAATTGCTATTTAGAAGCACCTGGTCCTAAATAGCTTTGATTGGCCACACTTCTGTCACTGAAATTCCTAATTAGAAACACCTGGTCCTAATTAGAATTAATTGTTCACCCTGTGTCATTGAAATTGCTAAATAGAAGCACCTGGTCCTAATTAGCCTTGATTGGCCACACCCTTGTCACTGAAATTGCTAATTAGTAGCACCTGGTCCTAATTAGCCTAGATTGGCCACACCTGTGTCATTGAAATTGCTAATTAGACGCACCTGGTCCGAATTAGCCTTGATTGGCTACACCCAAGTCACTGAAATTGCAGATTAGGCACTCCTGGTTCTTATTAGCCTTGATTGGCCACACCCCTGCCACTGAAATTGCTGATTAGGCACGCCAGATCCTAATTAGCCTTTATTGGCCACAACTGTGCCACTGAAATTGCTGATTAGGCTCACCTGATCCTAATTAGTCTTAATTGGCCACACCTCTGCCACTGAAATTGCTGATTAGGTGCGCTTCATCCTAATTAGCCTAGATTGGCCACACCTGTGCCACTGAAATGGCTGATTAGGTGCGCCTGGTTCTAATTAGCCTTCATTGGCCATGCCCTTGAAACTGAAATGGCTGATTAGGCGCTCCTGGTCCTAACTGGTTTGATTGACCATACCTGTTCCACTAAAATGGCTGATTAGGCTCGCCTGGTCCTAATTAGCCTTCATTGTTCAAACCTGTGTCACTGAAATTGCTAATTAGTGACACCTGGTCCTAATTAGCCGTGATTGTCCATACCTGTGTCACTGAAATTGGTAATTAGAAACACCTGGTCCTAATTAGCCTTGGTTGGCCACACCTCTGACACTCTAATTGCTAATAAAGCAAGCCTGGACCTAATTAATCTTGATTGCCGACACCTGTGCTACTGAAATTGTTGAATAGAAACACCTGGTGCTAATTAGCCTTGATTGTCTCTAATTAGAAACACCTGGTCCTAATTACCCTTAATTGGCCATATGCGATTCACTGAAACTGCTAATTAGATGCACCTGGTCCAAATTAGTGAGATTAGCCGCACCTGTGTCACTTAAATTGCTCATTAGACGCACCTGGTCCGAAGTAGCCTTGATTGGCTACACCTGTGCGACTGAAATTGCTGATTAGGCACTCCTTGTTCTTATTAGCCTTGATAGGCCACACCCCTGCCACTGAAATTGCTGATTAGGCACGCCAGATCCTAACTAGCCTTTATTGGCCACAACTGTGCTACTGAAATTGCTAATTAAGCACGCCTCATCCTAATTAACCTTAATTGGCCACACCTGTGCCACTGAAACTGCTGATTAGGCGTGACTGGTCCTAATTAGCCTTGATTGGCCACGCCTGTGACATAGAACTTGCTGATTAGACGCACCTGGTCCGAATTAGCCTTGATTGGCCATACCTGTGACACTGAAATTGCTAACTGGAAACACCTGGTTCTAATTAATCTTGATTGTCGCTAATTAGAAACACCTGGTCCTAATTAGAATTAATTGTCCACATCTGTGTCATTTTAATTGCTAATTAGACGCACCTGGTCCTAATTAGCCTTAATTGTCCATATGCGTTTCACTGAAATTGCTAATTAGACGCACCTGGTCCTAATTAGATAGATTGGCCACACCTGTGTCACTGAAATTGCTAATTAGACGCACCTGGTCCGATGTAGCCTTGATTGGCTACACCTGTGTCACTGAAATTGCCGATTAGGCGCTCCTGGTCCTTATTAGCCTTGTTTGGCCACACCCCTGCCACTGAAATTGCTGATTAGGCACGCCAGATCCTAATTAACCTTTATGGGCCACAACTGTGCCACTGAAATTGCTAATTAGGCACGCCTCATCCTAATTAGCCTTAATTGGCCACACCTGTGCCAATGAAATGGCTGATTGGGCGCAACTGGTCCCAATAAGCCTTGATTGGCCACACCTGTGCCACTGAAATGGCTGATTAGTTGTGCCTGATACTAATTACCTTGATTGGCCATGCCCTTGAAACCTAAATGGCTGATTAGGTGCTCCTGGTCCTACTTAGGTTTGATTGGTCACACCTCTTCCACTAAAATGGGTGATTGGCTCCCCTGGTCCTAATTAGCCTTAATTGTTCAACCTGTGTCACTAAAATTGCTAATTAGTAACACCTGGTCCTAATTAGTCGTGATTGTCCATCCCTGTGTCACTGAAATTGGTAATTAGAACCACCTGGTCCTAATAGCCTTGGTTGTCCACATCTCTGACACTCTAATTGCTAATAAAGCAAGCCTGGACCTAATTAATCTTGATTGCCGACACCTGTGCTACTGAAATTGCTGAATAGAAACACCTGGTGCTAATGAGCCTTGATTGTCTCTAATTAGAACAACCTGGTCCTAATTAGCCTTGATTGGCCACACCTGTGCCACTGAAATTCCTGATTATCTGCGCCTGGTCCTAATTAGACTTGATTGGCCACAGCTGTGCCATGGAAATGGCTGATTAGGCATGCCTGGTCCTAATTAGCCTTGATTGGCCACACCTCTGCCACGAAAATTGCTGTTTAGACACGCCTGGTCCTAACTAGCCTTGATCGGCCACACTTGTGCCACAGAAATTGCTGATTAGATGCACCTGCTGCTAATTAGCCTTGATTTTTGCTAATTAGAAACACATGATCCTAATTACCTGTGGTTGGCCACACCTGTGTCATTCAAATTGCTGAGTAAACGCGCTTGGTCCTAATTAGCCTTGATTGACCACACCTGTGCTACTGGAATTGCTGAGTAAGCATGCTTGGTCCTAATTAGCCTTGATTGGAAACACGTGTGCAACTGAACTTGCTGATTAGGACCGCCTGGTCCTAACTAGCCTTGATTAGCCACACCTGTGCCACTGAAATTGCTGATTAGTCGCCTCTGGTCCTAATTAGCCTTGATTGGCCACACCTGTGCCACTGAATTTGCTGATTAGTCGTGCCTGGTGCTAATTAGCCTTGATTTTCGCTAATTGGAAACACATGATCCTAATTACCTGGATTGGCCTCACCTATGTCACTGAAATTCCTAATTAGAAACACCTGGTCTTATTAGCCTTCATTGCTCACACCTGTGTCACTGAAATTGCTGATTACACGCGCCTGGTCCAAAATAGCCTTGATTGGCCACACCTGTGCCACGGATATGCTGATTAGGCGTGTCTGGTCCTAATTAGCCTTGATTGGCCACACGTGTGCCATTGAGATTGCTGATTAGTGGTGCCTGGTGCTAATTAGCCTTGATTTTCGCTCATTGGAAACACATGATCCTAATTAGCCTTGGTTGGCCACAGCAGTGTCGCTGATATTGCTGATTATGCCTGCCTGGTCCTAATTAGCCTAGATTGGCCACATCTGTGCGTCTGAAATTGCAGATTATGCCTGCCTGGTCCTAATTAGCCTTGATTAGCCACACCTGTGCCACTGAATTGCTGATTAGTCGCCTCTGGTCCTAATTAGCCTTGATTGGCCACACCTGTGCCACTGAATTTGCTGATTAGTCGTGCCTGGTGCTAATTAGCCTTGATTTTCGCTAATTGGAAATACATGATCCTAATTAGCCTGGATTGGCCTCACCTATGTCACTGAAATTCCTAATTAGAAACACCTGATCTTATTAGCCTTCATTGCTCACACCTGTGTCACTGAAATTGCTGATTACACGCGCCTGGTCCAAATTAGCCTAGATTGGCCACATCTGTGCGTCTGAAATTGCAGATTATGCCTGCCTAGTCCTAATTAGCCTTGATTGGCCACACCTGTGCCACTGAATTGCTGGTTAGTCGTGCCTGGTGCTAATTAGCCTTGATTTTCGCTAATTGAAATACATGATCCTAATTAGCCTGGATTGGCCTCACCTGTGCGACTGAAATTGCCGATTAGTCCCACCTGGTCCTAATTAGTCTTCATTAGCCACACCTGTGCCACTGAAATTGCTGATGAGGCATGCCTGGTCCTAACTGTCCTTCATTGGCTGCACCGGTGGCACAGTAATTGCTGAGGAGGCGCGCATGGTCCTAATTAGCTTTGATTGGCCGCACCTGTGGTGCTGAAATTGCTGATTTGAAACACCTGGTGCTAATTAGTCTTAGTTTTTGCTAATTGGAAACACGTGGTCCTAATTGGCCTTGATTGTCCACACCTGTTTCACTGAAACTGCTGATTAGGCGCTCCTGGTCCTAATTAGCCTTGACTGGCCACACCTGTGCCAGAGAAATTGCTGATTAGGTTTGCCTGGTCCTAATTAGCCTTGATTGGCCACACCTCTGCCACGAAAATTGCTGTTTAGACACGCCTGGTCCTAACTAGCCTTGATTGGCCACACTTGTGCCACAGAAATTGCTGATTTGACGCACCTGCTGCTAATTAGCCTTGAGTTTTGCTAATTAGAAACACATGATCCTAATTACCTGTGGTTGGCCACACCTGTGCCATTCAAATTGCTGAGTAAACGCGATTGGTTCTAATTAGCCTTGATTGACCACACCTGTGCTACTGGAATTGCTGAGTAAGCGCGCTTGGTCCTAATTAGCCTTGATTGGAAACACGTGTGCGACTGAAATTGCTGATTAGGACCGCCGGGTCCTAATTATCCTTGATTGGCCACACCTGTGACATTGAAATTGCTGATTAGACGCGTCTGGTTCCAATTAGCCTGGATTGGCCACATCTGTGCCACTGAAATTGTGGATAAGAAGCTCCTGGTACTAATTAGCATTGATTGGCCACACCTGTGCCACTGAAATTGCTGATTAGGCATTCCTGGTCCTAATTTGCCTGCATTGGCCACATCGGTGCCACGGAAATTGATGATTAGGCACGCCTGATCCTCATTAGCCTTGAATAGCCACACGTGTGCCACTGAAATTGCTGATTGGAAATGCCTGATGCTAATTATCCTTGATTGTCGATAATTAGAAACACCTCGTCCTAATTAGCCTTGATTGGCCACACCTGTGTCACTGAAATTGACAATGAGAAAGACCTGGTCCTAATTAAAATTAATTGTCCACACCTGTGTCATTGAAATTGCTAATTAGTAGCACCTTGTCCTAGTTAGCCTAGATTGTCCACACCCGTGTCATTGAAATTGCTAATTAGACACGCCTGGTCCGAATTAGCCTTGATTGGCTATACTCGTGACACTGAAATTGCTGATTAGGCACTCCTGGTTCTTATTAGCCTTGATTGACCACACCTGTGCAACTGAAATTGTTGATTAGGCGCTCCTTGACATAATTAGCCTGGATTGGCCACACCTGTGCCACTGAAATTGCTAATTAGAAAAAACTGGGCCTAATTACCCTTGATTGGACACACCTGTGTCACTGAAATTGCTATTTAGAAGCACCTGTTCCTAATTAGCTTTGATTGGCCACACCTCTGTGACTGAAATGGCTAATTAGAAGCACCTGTTGCTAATTATCCTTGATTGGCCACAACTTTGCCACTGAAATTGCTGAGTAGGCACACCTGGTCCTAATTAGCATTGATTGGCCACGCCTGTGTCACTGAAAATGCTAAGTAGACGCAACTGGTCCTAATTAGCCTTGATTGGCCACACCCGTGTACTGAAATTGCTAATTAGAAATACCTGGTCTGAATTAGCATTGATTTTCAATAATTAGAAACACCTGGTCCTAATTAGCCTTGATTGTCCACACATGTGTAACTGAAATTGTTAACTAGAAAAACCTGGTCCTAATTAGCCTTGAATGTCCACACCTGTGTCACTAAAATTGCTAATTAGAAGCACCTGGTCCTAATGAGCCTTGATTGGCCACACCCATGTCACTGAAATTGCTAATTAGACGCACCTGATCCGAATTACCCTTGATTGGCCACACCTGTGTCACTGAAATTGCCAATGAGAAAGACCTGTTCTTAATTAGAATTAATTGTCCACACCTGTGTCATTGAAATTGCTAATTAGACGCACCTGGTCCTAATTAGCCTTGTTTAGCCACACCATTGTCACTGAAATTTCTAATTAGTAGCACCTTGTCCTTATTAGCCTAGATTGTCCACACCCGTGTCATTGAAATTGCTAATTAGACGCACATGGTCCGAATTAGCCTTGATTTTCAATAATTAGAAACACCTGGTCCTAATTAGCCTTGATTGTCCACACATGTGTCACTGAAATCGTTAATTAGAAACACCTGGTCCTAATTAGCCTTGAATGTCCACACCTGTGTCACTAAAATTGCTAATTAGAAGCACCTGGTCCTAATGAGCCTTGATTGGGCACACCTGTGTCACTGAAAATGCTATTTAGACGCCCCTGGTCCTAATTACCCTTGATTGGTCACACCATTGTCACTGAAATTGCTAATTAGTCGCACCTTGTCCTAATTAGCCTAGATTGTCCACACACGTGTCATTGAAATTGCTAATTAGATGCACCTGGTCCAAATTAGCCTTGATTGGCTACACCTGTGCCACTGAAATTGTTGTTTAGGCGCTCCTAGTCCTTATTAGCCTTGATTGGCCACAACCCTGCCACTGAAATTGCTGATTAGGCACTCCTGTTCCTTATTAGCCTTGATTGGCCATACCCCTGCCACTGAAATTGCTGATTAGGTGCGCCTGATCGTAATTAGCCTTTATTGGCCAAACCTGTGCCACTGAAATTCCTAATTAAGTGCGCCTCATCCTAATTAGCCTTAATTTGCCACACCTGTGTTACTGAAATTGCTGATTAGGAGTGCTTCATCTTAATTAGTCTTGATTGGCCACACCTGTGCCATGAAATGCCTGATTGGGCGCGCCTGGTCCTAATAAGCCTTGATTGGCCATACCTTTGCCATTGAAACGGCTGATCAGGAGCGCCTGGTTCCAATTAGCCTTGATTGGCCACACCTGTGTCACTGAAATTGCTGATTAGGTGCTCCTGGTCCTTATTAGCCTTGATTGGCCACACCCCTGCCACTGAAATTGCTGACTAGGCACGCCAGATCCTAATTAGCCTTTATTGGCCACACCTGTGCCACTGAAATTGCTAATTAGGCACGACTCGTCCTAATTAGCCTTAATTGCCGACACCTGTGCCACTGAAATTGCTAATTAGGCGTGCCTGGTCCTAATTAGCCTTGATTGGCCACACCTGTGACACTGAAATTGCTATCTGGAAACACCTGGTTCTAATTAATTTTGATTGTCGCTAATTAGAAACACCTGGTCCTAATTAGAAATAATTGTCCACATCTGTGTCATTCACATTGCTAATTAGACGCACCTGGTCCGAAGTTGCCTTGATTGGCTACACCTGTGTCACTGAAATTGCTGATTAGGTGCTCCTGGTCCTTATTAGCCTTGATTGGCCACATTCCTGCCACTGAAATTGCTAATTAGGCGCGCGTCATCTTAATTAGCCTTAATTGGCCACACCCGTGCCAATGAAATGGCTGATTGGGCGCAACTGGTCCCAATAAGCCTTGATTGGCCACACCTGTGCCAGTGAAATGGCTGATTCGGTGTGCCTGGTTTTAATTAGCCTTGATTGGCCACACCCTTGAAACTGAAATGGCTGATTAGGCGCTCTTGGTTCTAATTAGCCTTCATTGGCCACACCTGAGTCACTGAAATTGCTAACTGGATACACCTGGTTCTAATTAATCTTGATTGTTGCTAATTAGAAACACGTGGTCCTAATTAGAATTAATTGTCCACATCTGTGTCATTCACATTGCTAATTAGACACACCTGGACCGAAATAGCCTTGATTGGGCACATCTGTGCCACTGAAATTGCTGATTAGGCGTGCCTAGTCCTAATTAGCATTAATTGGCCACACCTGTGCCACTGACTGCTGATTATTCGCACCTGGTCCTAATTACCCTTGATTGTCCACACCTGTGTCACAGATATTGCTGATTAGATGTACCTGGTTCTAATTAGCCTTGATTGGCCACACCTGTGCCACTGAAATTGCTGAGTAGACGTGACTGGTCCTAATTAGCCTTCATTGGCCACACCTGTGTCACTATAATATCTAACTTGAAGCACCTGGTCCTAATGAGCCTTGATTGGCCAGACCTGTGTGACTGAAATTGCTGATTAGGCACGCCAGATCCTAATTAGCCTTTATGGGCCACAACTGTGCCACTGAAATTGCTAATTAGGCACGCCTCATCCTAATTAGCCTTAATTGGCCACACCTGTGCCAATGAAATGGCTGATTGGGCGCAACTGGTCCCAATAAGCCTTGATTGGCCACACCTGTGCCACTGAAATGGCTGATTAGGTGCGCCTGGTTCTAATTACCTTGATTGGCCATGCCCTTGAAACTGAAATGGCTGATTAGGCGCTCCTGGTCCTAATTAGGTTTGATTGGTCATACCTCTTCCACTAAAATGGCTGATTAGGCTCCCCTGGTCCTAATTAGCCTTAATTGTTCAACCTGTGTCACTAAAATTGCTAATTAGTAATACCTGTTCCTAATTAGCCTTGATTGTCCATACCTGTGTCACTAAAATTGGTAATTAGAAACACCTGGTCCTAATTAGCCTTGGTTGTCCACATCTCTGACACTCTAATTGCTAATAAATCAAGCCTGGACCTAATTAAACTTGATTGCCGACACCTGTGCTACTGAAATTGCTGAATAGAAACACCTGGTGCTAATTAGCCTTGATTGTCTCTAATTAGAAACACCTGGTCCTAATTAGCCTTAATTGGATATATGCGTTTCACTGAAATTGCTAATTAGACGCACCTGGTCCTAATTAGCTAGATTGGCCGCACCTGTATCACTTAAATTGCTAATTAGACACACCTGGTACGAAGTAGCCTTGATTGGCTACACCTGTGCGACTAAAATTGCTGATTAGGAGCTCCTGGTCCTAATTAAACTTGATTTGCCACACCTGTGTCACTGAAATTGCTAATTAGAAACACCTGGTCTAATTAGCCTTCATTGCTCACACCTGTGTCACTGAAATTGCTAATTAGACGGACCTGGTCCAAATTAGCCTTGATTGGTCACGCCGGTGTCACTGAAATTGCTAATTAGTAACACCTAATTATTATTAGCTTTGATTGTCCATATCTGTGTCACTGAAATTGCTAATTAGAAAAAATGGGCCTAATTACCCTTGATTGGACACACCTGTGTCACTGAAATTGCTATTTAGAAGCACCTGTTCCTAATTAGCTTTGATTGGCCACACCTCTGTGACTGAAATGGCTAATTAGAAGCACCTGTTGCTAATTATTCTTGATTGGCCACAACTTTGCCACTGAAATTGCTGATTAGGCGCACCTGGTCCTAATTAGCATTGATTGGCCATGCCTGTGTCACTGAAAATGTTAAGTAGACGCAACTGGTCCTAATTAGCCTTGATTGGCCACACCCGTGTCACTGAAATGGCTGATTAGGTGCGCCTGTTTCTAATTACCTTGATTGGCCATGCCCTTGAAACTGAAATGGCTGATTAGGCGCTCCTGGTCCTAATTAGCCTTGATTGTCCATACCTGTGTCACTAAAGTAGTAATTAGAAACACCTGGTCCTAATTAGCCTTGGTTGTCCACATCTCTGACACTCTAATTGCTAATAAAGCAAGCCTGGACCTAATTAATCTTGATTGCCGACACCTGTGCTACTGAAATTGCTGAATAGAAACACCTGGTGCTAATGAGCCTTGATTGTCTCTAATTAGAACAACCTGGTCCTAATTAGCCTTGATTGGCCACACCTGTGCCACTGAAATTCGTGATTAGCTGCGCCTGGTCCTAATTAGACGTGATTGGCCACAGCTGTGCCTTGGAAATGCCTGATAAGGCGTGCCTGGTCCTAATTAGCCTTGATTGGCCACACCTCTGCCACGAAAATTGCTGTTTAGACACGCCTGGTCCTAACTAGCCTTGTTTGGCCACACTTGTGCCACAGAAATTGCTGATTTGACGCACCTGCTTCTAATTAGCCTTGATTTTTGCTAATTAGAATCACATGATCCTAATTACCTATGGTTGGCCACACCTGTGCCATTCAAATTGCTGAGTATACGTGCTTGGTCCTAATAGCCTTGATTGACCACACCTGTGCTACTGGAATTGCTGAGTAAGCACGCTTGGTCCTAATTGGCCTTGATTGTCAACACGTGTGCAATTGAACTTGCTGATTAGGACCGCCTGGTCCTAACTAGCGTTGATTGGCTACACCTGTGCCATTGAAATTGCTGATTAGACGCGTCTGGTCCCAATTAGCCTTGATTGGCCACATCTGTGCCACTGAAATTGCGGATTAGAAGCTCCTGGTACTAATTAGCCTTGATTGGCCACACCTGTGCCACCGAACCTGCTGATTAGGCATGCCTGGTCCTAATTTGCCTTCATTGGCCACATCGGTGCCACTGAAACTGCTGATAACGGGCGCCTGTTCCTAATTAGCCTTGATTGGCCACACCTGTGCCAGTGAAATTGCTAATTAGACGGACCTGGTTCAAATTAACCTTGATTGGTCACACCTGTGTCACTGAAATTGCTGATAAGGCGCTCCTGGTCCTAATTAGCCTTGATTGGCCACGCCTATGACACAGAAATTACTGATTAGGTGTGCCTGGTCCAAGTTAGCCTTGACTGGCCACACCTGTTTCACTGAAATTGCTAATTCGAAACACCTGGTCCTAATTAGCCTTGATTTTCTAAACCTGTGACACTGAAAATGATAATTAGAAACATCTGGTCCTAATAATCCTTGATTTTCGCTAATTAGAAACACCTGGTCGAAAGTAGCCTTGATTGTCTACACCTGTGTCACTGAAATTGATAATTGGAAACACTTGCCCCTAATTAGCCTTGATTGTCACAAATTAGAAACACCTGGTCCTAATTAGAAATAATTGTCCACACCTGTGTCACTGAAATTGCTAATTAGAAACACCTGGTCCTAATTAGCCCTGTTTGGCCACACCTGTGTCACTGAAATTGCTAATTAGACGCACCTGGTCCGAAGTAGCCTTGATTGGCCACATCTGTGCCACTGAAATTGCTGATTAGGTGCGCCTGGTCCCAATTAGCATTACTTGGCCACACCTGTGCTACTGAAACAGCTGATTATTCGCACCTGGTCCTAACTACGCTTGATTGTCCACACCTGTATCACTGAGATTGCTGATTAGACGAACCTGCTCCTAATTAGCCTTGATTGTCCACACCTGTGTCACTGAAATTGCTGATTAGTTGTACCTGGTTCTAATTAGCCTTGATTGTCCACAACTGGGCCACTGAAATTGGTGATTAGGCGCGCCTGGTCCTAATTAGCCTTGATTGGCCACACCTGTGCCACTGAAATATCTGATTAAGTGCACCTTGACATAATTAGCCTTGATTGGCCACACCTATGCCAATGAAATTGCTTCGTAGGCACACCTGGTCCTAATTAGCATTGATTGGCCACGCCTGTGTCACTGAAAATGCTAAGTAGACGCAACTGGTCCTATTAAGCCTTGATTGGCCACACCCGTGTCACTGAAATTGCTAATTAGAAGCACCTGGTCCTAATTAGCATTGATTGGCCACACCTGTGTCACTGAAAGTGCTCTTTAGACTCCCCTGGTCCTAATTAGCCTTGATTGGCCACACCCATGTCAGTGAAATTGCTAATTAGACGCACCTGATCCGAATTACCCTTGATTGGCCACACCTGTGTCACTGAAATTGACAATGAGAAAGACCTGGTCCTAATTAGAATGAATTGTCCACACCTATGTCATTGAAATTTCTAATTAGACGTGCCTGTTCCTAAATAGCCTTGATTGGCCATACCCTTGTCACTGAAATGGGTAAGTAGATGCACCTGGTCCGAATTAGCCTTGATTGGCCACAACCCTGCCACTGAAATTGCTGATTAGGCACTCCTGGTCCTTATTAGCCTTGATTGGCCACACCCCTGCCACTGAAATTGCTGATTAGGTGCGCCTGATCGTAATTAGCCTTTATTGGCCAAACCTGTGCCACTGAAATTGCTAATTAAGTGTGCCTCGTCCTAATTAGCCTTAATTGGCCACACCTGTGTCACTGAAATTGCTGATTAGGCGTGCTTCATCCTAATTAGTCTTGATTGGCCACACCTGTGCCATGAAATGCCTGATTGGGCCCGCCTGGTCCTAATAAGCCTTGATTGGCCACACCTGTGCCATTGAAATGGCTGATTAGGTGCGCCTGGTTCCAATTAGCCTTGATTGGTCACACCTGTGCCACCGAACTTGTTGATTAGGCATGCCTGGTCCTAATTTGCCTTCATTGGCCCCATCGGTGCCACGCAAATTGCTGATTAGGCACGCCTGGTCCGAATTAGCCTTGATTGGCCACACGTGTGCCCTGAAATTGCTGATTGGAAATGCCTGGTGCTAATTAGCCTTGATTGTCGATAATTAAAAACACCTGGTCCTAATTAGCCTTGATTGGCCAAACCTGTGCCACTGAAACTGCTGTTAACGCGTGCCTGGTCCTAATAAGCCTTGATTGGCCACACCTGTGCCAGTGAAACTGCTAATTAGACGGACCTGGTTCAAATTAGCTTTGATTGGTCACACCTGTGTCACTGAAATTGCTGATAAGGCGCTCCTGGTCCTAATTAAACTTGATTGGCCACACCTGTGTCACTGAAATTGCTAATTAGAAACACCTGGTCTAATTAGCCTTCATTGCTCACACCTGTGTCACTGAAATTGCTAATTAGACGGACCTGGTCCAAATTAGCCTTCATTGGTCACACCGGTGTAACTGAAATTGCTAATTAGTAACACCTAATCATTATTAGCTTTGATTGTCCATATCTGTGTCACTGAAATTGCTAATTAGAAAAACTGGGCCTAATTACCCTTGATTGGACACACCTGTGTCACTCAAATTGCTATTTAGAAGTACCTGTTCCTAATTAGCTTTGATTGGCCAAACCTCTGTGACTGAAATGGCTAATTAGAAGCACCTGTTGCTAATTATCCTTGATTGGCCACAACTTTGCCACTGAAATTGCTGATTAGGAGCACCTGGTCCTAATTAGCATTGATTGGCCATGCCTGTGTTACTGAAAATGTTAAGTAGACGCAACTGGTCCTAATTAGCCTTGATTGGCCACACCCGTGTCACTGAAATTACTAATTAGAAGCACCTGGTTCTAATTAGCCTTGATTGGCCACACCTGTGTCACTGAAAGTGCTCTTTAGACGCCCCTGGTCCTAATTAGCCTTGATTGGCCACACCCATGTCACTGAAATTGCTAATTAGACGCACCTGATCCGAATTAC
Source organism: Typhlomys cinereus (assembly GCA_023101885.1). NCBI lineage: Eukaryota > Metazoa > Chordata > Mammalia > Rodentia > Platacanthomyidae > Typhlomys > Typhlomys cinereus. The sequence goes on along the minus strand of JALPQD010000435.1, from coordinate 1,675,062 downwards.
CCTTGATTGGCCACACCTGTGTCACTGAAATTGACAATGAGAAAGACCTGGTCCTAATTAGAATGAATTGTCCACACCTCTGTCATTGAAATTTCTAATTAGACGTGCCTGTTCCTAAATAGCCTTGATTGGCCACATCCTTGTCACTGAAATTGCTAATTAGACGCACCTGGTCCGAATTAGTCTTGATTGGCCACACGAGTGTCACTGAAATTGCTGATTAGGCGCTCCTGGTCCTTATTAGCCTTGATTGGCCACAATCCTGCCATTGAAATTGCAGATTAGGCGCGCTTCGTCCTAATTCGCCTAGATTGGCCACACCTGTGCCACTGAAATGGCTGATTAGGTGCGCCTGGTCCTAATTAGCCTTGATTGGCCACACGTGTGCCATTGAAATTGCTGATTGGAAATGGCTGGTGCTAATTAGCCTTGATTGTCGGTAATTAGAAACACCTGGTCCTAATTAGCCTTGATTGGCCATACCTATGATTCTGAAATTGCTGATTAGGTGTGCCTGGTCCTAATTAGCCTTGATTGGCCAAACCTATGATTCTGAAATTGCTGATTAAGTGTGCCTGGTGCTAATTAGCCTTGATTGGCCATGCCTGTGACACAGAAATTACTGATTAGGCACGCCTGGTCCTAATTATCCTTGATTGGCCACACCTGTGCAAGTAAATTTGCTGATTTGGCCCGGCTGCTCCTACTGAGCCTTGATTGTCCAAACTTATGACACTGAAATTGCTGATTAGGCGTGCCTCTTTCTAATTAGCCTTGACTGGCCACACCTGTGTCACTGAAATTGCTAATTGGAAATGCCTGGTGATAATTAGTCTTGATTGTCGATAATTAGAAACACCTGGTTCAAATTAGCCTTGATTGGCCAAACCTGTGCCACTGAAACTGCTGATAATGCACGCCTGGTCCTAATTAGCCTTGATTGGCCACACCTGTGCCAGTGAAACTGCTAATTAGACGGACCTGGTTCAAATTAGCCTTGATTGGTCACACCTGTGTCACTGAAATTGCTGATAAGGCGCTCCTGGTCCTAATTAACCTTGATTGGACACACCTTTGTCACTGAAATTGCTAATTAGAAACACCTGGTTTAATTAGCCTTCATTGCTCACACCTTTGTCACTGAAATTGCTAATTAGACGGACCTGGTCCAAATTAGCCTTGATTGGTCACACCGGTGTCACTGAAATTGCTAATTAGTAACACCTAATCCTTATTAGCTTTGATTGTCCATACCTGTGTCATTGAAATTGCTAATCAGAATCACTTGGTCCTAACTAGACTTGATTGTTCACACCTGTGTCACTGAAATTGGTAATGAAAAACACCTACTCCTAATTAGCCTTGGTTGTCCACATCTCTGACACTCTAATTGCTAATAAAGCAAGCCTGGACCTAATTAATCTTGATTGCCGACACCTGTGCTACTGAAATTGCTGAATAGAAACACCTGGTGCTAATGAGCCTTGATTGTCTCTAATTAGAACAACCTGGTCCTAATTAGCCTTGATTGGCCACACCTGTGCCACTGAAATTCGTGATTAGCTGCGCCTGGTCCTAATTAGACGTGATTGGCCACAGCTGTGCCATGGAAATGCCTGATTAGGCGTGCCTGGTCCTAATTAGCCTTGATTGGCCACACCTCTGCCACGAAAATTGCTGTTTAGACATGCCTGGTCCTAACTAGCCTTGATTGGCCACACTTGTGCCACAGAAATTGCTGATTTGACGCACCTGCTTCTAATTAGCCTTGATTTTTGCTAATTAGAATCACATGATCCTAATTACCTATGGTTGGCCACACCTGTGCCATTCAAATTGCTGAGTATACGCGCTTGGTCCTAATTAGCCTTGATTGACCACACCTGTGCTACTGGAATTGCTGAGTAAGCACGCTTGGTCCTAATTAGCCTTGATTGTCAACACGTGTGCAACTGAACTTGCTGATTAGGACCGCCTGGTCCTAACTAGCGTTGATTGGCTACACCTGTGCCATTGAAATTGCTGATTAGACGCGTCTGGTCCCAATTAGCCTTGATTGGCCACATCTGTGCCACTGAAATTGCGGATTAGAAGCTCCTGGTACTAATTAGCCTTGATTGGCCACACCCCTGCCACTGAAATTGCTGATTAGGCACGCCAGAACAAAATTAGCCTTTATTGGCCACAACTGTGCCACTGAAATTGCTAATTAGGTGCGCCTCATCCTAATTAGTCTTAATTGGCCACACCTGTGCCACTGAAATTGCTGATTAGGCGTGCTTCATCCTAATTAGCCTAGATTGGCCACACCTGTGCCACTGAAATGGCTGACTAGGTGCGCCTGATTCCAATTAGCCTTGATTGGCCATGCCCTTGAAACTGAAATGGCTGATTAGGCGCTCCTGGTCCTAACTGGTTTGATTGACCATACCTGTTCCACTAAAATGGCTGATTAGGCTCGCCTGGTCCTAATTAGCCTTGATTGTCCATACCTGTGTCACTGAAATTGCTAATTGGAAACACCTGGTCCTAACTAGACTTGATTTTCCAAACCTGTGTCACTGAAATTGGTAATTAGAACCACCTGGTCCTAATTAGCCTTGGTTGGCCACACCTCTGACACTCTAATTGCTAATAAAGCAAGCCTGGACCTAATTAATCTTGATTGCCGACACCTGTGCTACTGAAATTGTTGAATAGAAACACCTGGTGCTAATTAGCCTTGATTGTCTCTAATTAGAAACACCTGGTCCTAATTACCCTTAATTGGCCATATGCGTTTCACTGAAACTGCTAATTAGACGCACCTGGTCGAAATTAGCGAGATTGGCCGCACCTGTGTCACTTAAATTGCTCATTAGACGCACCTGATCCGAATTACCCTTGATTGGCCACACCTGTGTCACTGAAATTGACAATGAGAAATACCTGGTCGTAATTAGACTTAATTGTCCACATCTGTGTCACTGAAATTTCTAATTAGACGTGCTTGTTCCTAAATAGCCTTGATTGGCCACACCCTTGTCACTGAAATTGCTAATTAGTTGAACCTGGTCCTAATTAGCCTAGATTGTCCACACCCGTGTCATTGAAATTGCTAATTAGACACACCTGGTCCGAATTAGTCTTGATTGGCTACACCCGTGTCACTGAAATTGCTGATTAGGCGCTCCTGGTCCTTATTAGCCTTGATTGGCCACACCCCTGCCACTGAAATTGCTAATTAGGCGCGCCTCGTCCTAATTAGCCTTCATTAGCCACACATGTGTCACTGAAATTGCTGATTAGGCTCGCTGCATCCTAATTAGTCCTGATTGGCCACACCTGTGCCATGAAATGCCTGATTGGGCACGCCTGGTCCTAATAAGCCTTGATTGGCCACACCTGCGCCAGTGAAATGGCTGATTCGGTGCGCCTGGTTTTAATTAGCCTTGATTGGCGACACCCTTGAAACTGAAATGGCTGATTAGGCGCTCCTGGTCCTAATTAGCCTTGATTGTCCCCACCTGTGTCACTGAAATTGCTAACTGGATACACCTGGTTCTAATTAATCTTGATTGTCGCTAATTAGAAACACGTGGTCCTAATTAGCCCTGTTTGGCTACACCTGTGTCACTGGAATTGCTAATTAGAAACACCTGGTCCTAATTAGCCCTGTTTGGCTACACCTGTGTCACTGAAATTGCTAATTGAACGCACCTTGTCCGAAGTAGCCTTGATTGGCCACATCTCTGCCACTGAAATTGCTGATTAGGTGCGCCTAGTCCCAATTAGCATTACTTGGCCACACCTGTGCTACTGAAACTGCTGATTATTCGCACCTGGTCCTAATTACCCTTGATTGTCCACACCTGTATCACTGAGATTGCTGATTAGACGAACCTGCTCCTAATTAGCCTTGATTGTCCACACCTGTGTCATTGAAATTGCTGATTAGTTGTACCTGGTTCTAATTAGCCTTGATTGTCCACAACTGTGCCACTGAAATTGGTGATTAGGCACGCCTGGTCCTAATTAGCCTTGATTGGCCAGGCCTGTGCCACTGAAATATCTGATTAGGCGCTCCTTGACATAATTAGCCTTGATTGGTCACACCTGTGCCACTGAAATTGCTAATTAGAAAAAACTGGGCCTAATTACCCTTGATTGGACACACCTGTGTCACTGAAATTGCTATTTAGAAGCACCTGTTCCTAATTAGCTTTGATTGCCGCTACATAGAATCAGCTGGTCGTATGTAGCCTTGATTGTCCACACTTGTGTCACTGAAATTGCTAATTGGAAACACCTGGTCCTATTTTGCCTTGATTGTCCACACCTGTGGCTCTGCAATTGCTGATTAGGCGTGCCTGGTCCTAATTAGCCTTGATTGGCCACACTTATGCCACTGAAATTGCTGATTACGCGTGCCTGGTCCTGATTTGCCTTCATGGCCACACCGGTGCTACTGTAATTGCTGATTAGGCGTGCCTGGTCCTAGTTAGTCTTGATTGGCCTCACCTGTGCCACTGAAATTGCTGATTAGGCATGCCTGGTCCTAATTGTCCTTCATTGGCCACACCAGTGCCACGTAAATTGTTGATGAGGCGCGCATGGTCCTAATTAGCTTTGATTGGCCGCACCTGTGTTGCTGAAATTGCTAATTAGAAACACCTGGTGCTAATTAGCCTTAGTTTTCGCTAATTAGAAACACGTGGTCCTAATTGGCCTTGATTGTCCACACCTGTTTCACTGAAAATGTTGATTAGGCGCTCCTGGTCCTAATTAGCCTTGATTGGCCACACGTGTGCCAGGGAAATTGCTGATTAGGTTCGCCTGGTCTTAGTTAGACTTGGTTGGCCAGAGCGGCGCCACTGAAATGGCTGATTACTCGCGCCTCGTTCACATTAGCCTTGATTGGCCACATTTGTGCCTCTGAAATTGCTGATTACAAAATCCTGGTCCTAATTTGCCTTGATTGGACACACCTGTACCAATGACATTGCTGATTGGGTGTGCCTGGTCCTAATTAGCCTTGAGTGTTGCTAGTTAGAAACACCTGGTCGTAAGTAGAGTAGATTTGATTGTCCACACCTGTGTCACTGAAATTGCAAATTAGAAACAACTGGGCCTAATTAGCCTTGATTGGCCTCATATGTGTCCCTGAAATTGCTATTTAGAAGCACCTGTTCCTAATTAGCTTTGATTGGCCACACCTCTGTTACTGAAATTGCTAATGAGAAGCACCTGGTGTTAATTAGCCTTGATTGGCCACACCTGTGCCACTGAAATTACTGATTAGGCTCGCCTGGTCCTAATTAGCCTTGATTGGCCACACCTGTGCCACTGAAATTGCTGATTACGCGTGCCTGGTCCTGATTTGCCTTCATGGCCACATCTGTGCTACAGAAATTGCTGATTAGGCATGCCAGATCCTAATTAGCCTTTAGGGAAACAACCCTGCCACTGAAATTGCTAATTAGGCGCGCCTCATCCTAATTAGCCTTAATTGGCCACACCTGTGCCACTGAAATTGCTGATTATGCGTGCCTGGTCCTAATTAGCCTTCATTGGCCCCATCGGTGCCACGGAAATTGATGATTAGGCACGCCTGGTACTTCATTGGCCACACGTGTGCCACTGAAATTGCTGATTGGAAATGCCTGGTGCTAATTAGCCTTGATTGTCGATAATTAGAAACACCTGGTCCTAATTAGCCTTGATTGGCCAAACCTGTGCCACTGAAACTGCTGATAATGCGCGCCTGGTCCTAATTAGCCTTGATTGGCCACACCTGTGCCAGTGAAACTGCTAATTAGACGGACCTGGTTCAAATTAGCCTTGATTGGTCACACCTGTGCCACTGAAATTGCTAATTAGAAAAAACTGGGCCTAATTACTCTTGATTGGACACACCTGTGTCACTGAAATTGCTATTTAAAAGCACCTGTTCCTAATTAGCTTTGATTGGCCACACCTCTGTGACTGAAATGGCTAACTAGAAGCACCTGTTGCTAATTATCCTTGATTGGCCACAACTTTGCCACTGAAATTGCTGAGTAGGCACACCTGGTCCTAATTAGCATTGACTGGCCACACCTGTGTCACTGAAAATGCTAAGTAGACGCAACTGGTCCTAATTAGCCTTGATTGGCCACACCCGTGTCATTGAAATTGCTAATTAGAAACACCTGGTACGAATTAGCATTGATTTTCAATAATTAGAAACACCTGGTCCTAATTAGCCTTGATTGTCCACACATGTGTCACTGAAATTGTTAATTAGAAACACCTGGTCCTAATTAGCCTTGAATGTCCACACCTGTGTCACTGAAATTGCTAATTAGAAGCACCTGGTCCTAAATAGCCTTGATTAGCCACACCTGTGTCACTGAAAGTGCTCTTTAGATGCCGCTGGTCCTAATTAGCCTTGATTGGCCACACCCATGTCACTGAAATTGCTAATTAGACGCACCTGATCCGAATTACCCTTGATTGGCCACACCTGTGTCACTGAAATTGACAATGAGAAATACCTGGTCCCAATTAGAATTAATTGTCCACACCTGTGTCATTGAAATTTCTAATTAGACGTGCTTGTTCCTAAATAGACTTGATTGGACACACCCTTATCACTGAAATTGCTAATTAGTTGAACCTGGTCCTAATTAGCCTAGATTGGCCACACCCGTGTCATTGAAATTGCTAATTAGACACACCTGGTCCGAATTAGTCTTGATTGGCTACACCCGTGTCACTGAAATTGCTGATTAGGCGCTCCTGGTCCTTATTAGCCTTGATTGGCCACACCCCTGCCACTGAAATTGCACATTAGGCGCGCCTGATCCTAATTAGCCTCTATTGGCCACACCTGTGCCACTGAAATTGCTAATTAGGCACGCCTCGTCCTAATTAGCCTTCATTAGCCACACATGTGTCACTGAAATTGCTGATTAGGCTCGCTATCCTAATTAGTCCTGATTGGCCACACCTGTGCCATGAAATGCCTGATTGGGCGCGCCTGGTCCTAATAAGCCTTGATTGGCCACACCTGTGCCAGTGAAATGGCTGATTCAGTGCGCCTGGTTTTAATTAGCCTTGATTGGCCACACCCTTTAAACTGAAATGGCTGATTAGGCGCTCCTGGTCCTAATTAGCCTTGATTGGCCCCACCTGTGTCACTGAAATTGCTGACTGGATACACCTGGTTCTAATTAATCTTGATTGTCGCTAATTAGAAACACCTGGTCCTAATTAGAATTAATTGTCCACATCTGTGTCATTCACATTGCTAATTAGACGCACCTGGTCCGAAATAGCCTTGATTGGGCACATCTGTGCCACTGAAATTGCTGATTAGGCGTGCCTAGTCCTAATTAGCAATGATTGGCCACACCTGTGCCACTGAAACTGCTGATTATTCGCACCTGGTCCTAATTACCCTTGATTGTCCACACCTGTGTCACAGATATTGCTGATTAGATGTACCTGGTTCTCATTAGCCTTGAATGTCCACACCTGTGTCACTAAAATTGCTAATTAGAAGCACCTGGTCCTAATTAGCCTTGATTGTCCACAACTGTGCCACCGAAATTGGTGATTAGGCGCGCCTGGTCCTAATTAGCCTTGATTGGCCACACCTGTGCCACTGAAATTGCTGATTATGCATGCCTGGTCCTAATTAGCCTTCATTGGCCACACCTGTGCCACTATAATATCTAACTTGAAGCACCTGGTCTTAATGAGCCTTGATTGGCCACACCTGTGACACTGAAAATGCTAACTGGAAACACCTGGTTCTAATTAATCTTGATTGTCGCTAATTAGAAACACCTGGTCCTAATTAGAATTAGTTGTCCACATCTGTGTCATTCATATTGCAAATTAGACGCACCTGGTCCGAAATAGCCTTAATTGTCCATATGCGTTTCACTGAAATTGCTAATTAGATGCACCTGGTCCTAATTAGCTAGATTGGCCACACCTGTGTCACTGAAATTGCTAATTAGACGCACCTGGTCCGAAGTAGCCTTGATTGGCTACACCTGTGTCACTGAAATTGCTGATTAGGCGCTCCTGGTCCTTACTAGCCTTGTTTGGCCACACCGCTGCCACTGAAATTGCTGATTAGGCACGCCAGATCCTAATTAGCCTTTATGGGCCACAACTGTGCCACTGAAATTGCTAATTAGGCGCGCCGCATCATAATTAGCCTTAATTGGCCACACCTGTGCCACTGAAATGGCTGATTATGTGCGCCTGGTTCTAATTACCTTGATTGGCCATGCCCTTGAAACTGAAATGGCTGATTAGGCGCTCCTGGTCCTAATTAGGTTTGATTGGTCATACCTCTTCCACTAAAATGGCTGATTAGGCTCCCCTGGTCCTAATTAGCCTTAATTGTTCAACCTGTGTCACTAAAATTGCTAATTGGAAACACCTGGTCCTAACTAGACTTGATTTTCCAAGCCTGTGTCACTGAAATTGGTAATTAGAAACACCTGGTCCTAATTAGCCTTGGTTGGCCACACCTCTGACACTCTAATTGCTAATAAAGCAAGCCTGGACCTAATTAATCTTGATTGCCGACACCTGTGCTACTGAAATTGTTGAATAGAAACACCTGGTGCTAATTAGACTTGATTGTCTCTAATTAGAAACACCTGGTCCTAATTAGCGTTAATTGGCCATATGCGTTTCACTGAAATTGCTAATTAGACGCACCTGGTCCTAATTAGCTACATTGGCCACACCTGTGCCAATTAAATGGCTGATTGGGCGCAACTGGTCCCAATAAGCCTTGATTGGCCACACCTGTGTCACTGAAATGGCTGATTAGGTGCGCCTGATTCTAATTACCTTGATTGGCCATGCCCTTGAAACTGAAATGGCTGATTAGGCGCTACTGGTCCTAATTAGGTTTGATCGGTCATACCTGTTCCACTAAAATTTCTGATTAGGCTCCCCTGGTCCTAATTAGCCTTAATTGTTCAACCTGTGTCACTAAAATTGCTAATTAGTAACACCTGGTCCTAATTAGCCTTGATTATCCATACCTGTGTCACTAAAATTGGTAATTAGAAACACCTGGTCCTAATTAGCCTTGATTGTCCATACCTGTGTCACTAAAATTGGTAATTAGAAACACCTGGTCCTAATTAGCCTTGGTTGTCCACATCTCTGACACTCTAATTGCTAATAAAGCAAGCCTGGACCTAATTAATCTTGATTGCCGACACCTGTGCTACTGAAATTGCTGAATAGAAACACCTGGTGCTAATGAGCCTTGATTGTCTCTAATTAGAACAACCTGGTCCTAATTAGCCTTGATTGGCCACACCTGTGCCACTGAAATTGCTGATTACGCGTGCCTGGTCCTGATTTGCCTTCATGGCCACATCGGTGCAACAGAATTTGCTGATTAGGCATGCCAGATCCTAATTAGCCTTTAGGGAAACAACCCTGCCACTGAAATTGCTAATTAGGCGCGCCTCATCCTAATTAGCCTTAATTGGCCACACCTGTGCCACTGAAATTGCTGATTATGCGTGCCTGGTCCTAATTAGCCTTCATTGGCCCCATCGGTGCCACGGAAATTGATGATTAGGCACGCCTGGTACTTCATTGGCCACACGTGTGCCACTGAAATTGCTGATTGGAAATGCCTGGTGCTAATAAGCCTTGATTGTCGATAATTAGAAACACCTGGTCCTAATTAGCCTTGATTGGCCAAACATGTGCCACTGAAACTGCTAATTAGACGGACCTGGTTCAAATTAGCCTTGATTGGTCACACCTGTGCCACTGAAATTGCTAATTAGAAAAAACTGGGCCTAATTACTCTTGATTGGACACACCTGTGTCACTGAAATTGCTATTTAGAAGCACCTGTTCCTAATTAGCTTTGATTGGCCAAACCTCTGTGACTGAAATGGCTAACTAGAAGGACCGGTTGCTAATTATACTTGATTGGCCACAACTTTGCCACTGCAATTGCTGAGTAGGCACACCTGGTTCTAATTAGCATTGATTGGCCACGCCTGTGTCACTGAAAATGCTAAGTAGACGCAACTGGTCCTAATTAGCCTTGATTGGCCACACCCGTGTCACTGAAATTGCTAATTAGAAACACCTGGTACGAATTAGCATTGATTTTCAATAATTAGAAACACCTGGTCCTAATTAGCCTTGATTGTCCACACCTGTGTCACTGAAATTGCTAATTAGAAGCACCTGGTCCTAAGTAGCCTTGATTGGCCACACCTGTGTCACTGAAAGTGCTCTTTAGACGCAGCTGGTCCTAATTAGCCTTGATTGGCCACACCCATGTCACTGAAATTGCTAATTAGACGCACCTGATCCGAATTAGCCTTGATTGGCCACACCTGTGTCACTGAAATTGACAATGAGAAATACCTGGTCCTAATTAGAATTAATTGTCCACACCTGTGTCATTGAAATTTCTAATTAGACGTGCTTGTTCCTAAATAGCCTTGATTGGACACACCCTTGTCACTGAAATTGCTAATAAGTTGAACCTGGTCCTAATTAGCCTACATTGGCCACACCCGTGTCATTGAAATTGCTAATTAGACGCACCTGGTCCGAATTAGTCTTGATTGGCCACACATGTGTCACTGAAATTTCTGATTAGGCTCGCTTCATCCTAATTAGTCCTGATTGGCCACACCTGTGCCATGAAATGCCTGATTCGGCGCGCCTGGTCCTAATAAGCCTTGATTGGCCCCCCTTTGTCACTGAAATTGCTAACTGGATACACCTGGTTCTAATAAATCTTGATTGTCCCTAATTAGAAATACCTGGTCCTAATTAGAATTAATTGTCCATATCTGTGTCATTCTCATTGCTAATTAGACGCACCTGGTCCGAAATAGCATTGATTGGCCACATCTGTGCCACTCAAGTTGCTGATTAGGCGTGCCTCGTCCTAATTAGCATGAATTGGCCACACCTGTGCCACTGAAACTGCTGATTATTCGCACCTGGTCCTATTTACCCTTGATAGTCCACAACTGTGTCACTGAAATTGCTGATTAGATGTAACTGGTTCTAATTAGCCTTGATTGTCCACAACTGTGCCACTGAAATTGGTGATTGGGTGTGCCTGGTCCTAATTAGCCTTGATTGGCCTCACCTGTGCCACTGAAATTGCTGAGTAGGCGTGCCTGGTCCTAATGAGCCTTGATTGGCCAGACCTGTGTAACTGAAATTGCTATTTAGAAGCACCTGGTCCTAAATAGCTTTGATGGGCCACACTTCTGTCACTGAAATTCCTAATTAGAAACACATGGTCCTAATTAGAATAACTCTTCACCCCTGTGTCATTGAAATTGCTAAATAGAAGCACCTGGATCTAATTAGCCTTGATTGGCCACACCCTTGTCACTGAAATTGCTAATTAATAGCACCTGGTCCTAATTAGCCTAGATTGGCCACACCCGTGTCATTGAAATTGCTAATTAGACGCACCTGGTCCGAATTAGCCTTGATTGGCTACACCCGTGTCACTGAAATTGCTGATTAGGCACTCCTGGTTCTTATTAGCCACATCTGTGTGACTGAAATTGCTGATTAGGCACACCAGATCCTAATAAGCCTTTATTGGCCACAACTGTGCCACTGAAATTGCTGATTAGGCGCGCATCATCCTAATTAGCCTAGATTGGCCACACCTGTGCCACTGAAATGGCTGATTAGGTGCGCCTGGTTCTAGTTAGCCTTGATTGGCCATGCCCTTGAAACTGAAATGGCTGATTAGGCGCTCCTGGTCCTAACTGGTTTGATTGACCATACCTGTTCCACTAAAATGGCTGATTAGGCTCGCCTGGTCCTAATTAGCCTTGATTGTTCACACCTGTGTCACTGAAATTGCTAATTAGTAACACCTGGTCCTAATTAGCCTTGATTGTCCATACCTGTGTCACTGAAATTGCTAATTGGAAACACCTGGTCCTAACTAGACTTGATTGTCCAAACCTGTGTCACTGAAATTGGTAATTAGAAACACCTGGTCCTAATTAGCCTTGGTTGGCCACACCTCTGACACTCTAATTGCTAATAAAGCAAGCCTGGACCTAATTAATCTTGATTGCCGACACCTGTGTTACTGAAATTGCTGAATAGAAACACCTGGTGCTAATTAGCCTTGATTGTCTCTAATTAGAAACACCTGGTCGTAATTAGCCTTAATTGGCCATATGCGTTTCACTGAAATTGCTAATTAGACGCACCTGGTCCTAATTAGCTAGATTGGCCGCACCTGTGTCACTTAAATTGCTAATTAGACAAACCTGGTCCGAAGCAGCCTTGATTGGCCACACGCGTGTCACTGAAATTGCTGATTAGGCGCTCCTGGTTATTATTAGCCTTGATTGGCCACACCCCTGCCACTGAAATTGCTGATTAGGCACTCCTGGTTCTTATTAGCCTTGATTGGCCACACCGCTGCCACTGAAATTGCTGATTAGGCGCGCCAGATCCTAATTAGCCTTTATTGGCCACAACTGTGCCACTGAAATTGCTAATTAGGCGCGCCTCATCATAAATAGCCTTAATTGGCCACACCTGTGCCACTGAAATTGCTGATTATGCATGCCTGGTCCTAATTAGCCTTGATTGGCCACGCCTGTGACATAGAAATTGCTGATTAGATGCACCTGGTCCGAATTAGCCTTGATTGGCCACACCTGTGACACTGAAATTGCTAACTGGAAACACCTGGTTCTAATTAATCTTGATTGTCGCTAATTAGAAACACCTGGTCCTAATTAGAATTAATTGTCCACATCTGTGTCATTCATATTGCAAATTAGACGCACCTGGTCCGAAATAGCCTTAATTGTCCATATGCGTTTCACTGAAATTGCTAATTAGATGCACCTGGTCCTAATTAGCTAGATTGGCCACACCTGTGTCACTGAAATTGCTAATTAGACGCACCTGGTCCGAAGTAGCCTTGATTGGCTACACCTGTGTCACTGAAATTGCTGATTAGGCGCTCCTGGTCCTTACTAGCCTTGTTTGGCCACACCGCTGCCACTGAAATTGCTGATTAGGCACGCCAGATCCTAATTAGCCTTTATGGGCCACAACTGTGCCACTGAAATTGCTAATTAGGCGCGCCGCATCATAATTAGCCTTAATTGGCCACACCTGTGCCACTGAAATGGCTGATTATGTGCGCCTGGTTCTAATTACCTTGATTGGCCATGCCCTTGAAACTGAAATGGCTGATTAGGCGCTCCTGGTCCTAATTAGGTTTGATTGGTCATACCTCTTCCACTAAAATGGCTGATTAGGCTCCCCTGGTCCTAATTAGCCTTAATTGTTCAACCTGTGTCACTAAAATTGCTAATTGGAAACACCTGGTCCTAACTAGACTTGATTTTCCAAGCCTGTGTCACTGAAATTGGTAATTAGAAACACCTGGTCCTAATTAGCCTTGGTTGGCCACACCTCTGACACTCTAATTGCTAATAAAGCAAGCCTGGACCTAATTAATCTTGATTGCCGACACCTGTGCTACTGAAATTGTTGAATAGAAACACCTGGTGCTAATTAGACTTGATTGTCTCTAATTAGAAACACCTGGTCCTAATTAGCGTTAATTGGCCATATGCGTTTCACTGAAATTGCTAATTAGACGCACCTGGTCCTAATTAGCTACATTGGCCACACCTGTGCCAATTAAATGGCTGATTGGGCGCAACTGGTCCCAATAAGCCTTGATTGGCCACACCTGTGCCACTGAAATGGCTGATTAGGTGCGCCTGATTCTAATTACCTTGATTGGCCATGCCCTTGAAACTGAAATGGCTGATTAGGCGCTACTGGTCCTAATTAGGTTTGATCGGTCATACCTGTTCCACTAAAATTTCTGATTAGGCTCCCCTGGTCCTAATTAGCCTTAATTGTTCAACCTGTGTCACTAAAATTGCTAATTAGTAACACCTGGTCCTAATTAGCCTTGATTATCCATACCTGTGTCACTAAAATTGGTAATTAGAAACACCTGGTCCTAATTAGCCTTGATTGTCCATACCTGTGTCACTAAAATTGGTAATTAGAAACACCTGGTCCTAATTAGCCTTGGTTGTCCACATCTCTGACACTCTAATTGCTAATAAAGCAAGCCTGGACCTAATTAATCTTGATTGCCGACACCTGTGCTACTGAAATTGCTGAATAGAAACACCTGGTGCTAATGAGCCTTGATTGTCTCTAATTAGAACAACCTGGTCCTAATTAGCCTTGATTGGCCACACCTGTGCCACTGAAATTGCTGATTACGCGTGCCTGGTCCTGATTTGCCTTCATGGCCACATCGGTGCAACAGAATTTGCTGATTAGGCATGCCAGATCCTAATTAGCCTTTAGGGAAACAACCCTGCCACTGAAATTGCTAATTAGGCGCGCCTCATCCTAATTAGCCTTAATTGGCCACACCTGTGCCACTGAAATTGCTGATTATGCGTGCCTGGTCCTAATTAGCCTTCATTGGCCCCATCGGTGCCACGGAAATTGATGATTAGGCACGCCTGGTACTTCATTGGCCACACGTGTGCCACTGAAATTGCTGATTGGAAATGCCTGGTGCTAATAAGCCTTGATTGTCGATAATTAGAAACACCTGGTCCTAATTAGCCTTGATTGGCCAAACATGTGCCACTGAAACTGCTAATTAGACGGACCTGGTTCAAATTAGCCTTGATTGGTCACACCTGTGCCACTGAAATTGCTAATTAGAAAAAACTGGGCCTAATTACTCTTGATTGGACACACCTGTGTCACTGAAATTGCTATTTAGAAGCACCTGTTCCTAATTAGCTTTGATTGGCCAAACCTCTGTGACTGAAATGGCTAACTAGAAGGACCGGTTGCTAATTATCCTTGATTGGCCACAACTTTGCCACTGAAATTGCTGAGTAGGCACACCTGGTTCTAATTAGCATTGATTGGCCACGCCTGTGTCACTGAAAATGCTAAGTAGACGCAACTGGTCCTAATTAGCCTTGATTGGCCACACCCGTGTCACTGAAATTGCTAATTAGAAACACCTGGTACGAATTAGCATTGATTTTCAATAATTAGAAACACCTGGTCCTAATTAGCCTTGATTGTCCACACCTGTGTCACTGAAATTGCTAATTAGAAGCACCTGGTCCTAAGTAGCCTTGATTGGCCACACCTGTGTCACTGAAAGTGCTCTTTAGACGCAGCTGGTCCTAATTAGCCTTGATTGGCCACACCCATGTCACTGAAATTGCTAATTAGACGCACCTGATCCGAATTACCCTTGATTGGCCACACCTGTGTCACTGAAATTGACAATGAGAAATACCTGGTCCTAATTAGAATTAATTGTCCACACCCGTGTCATTGAAATTTCTAATTAGACGTGCTTGTTCCTAAATAGCCTTGATTGGACACACCCTTGTCACTGAAATTGCTAATAAGTTGAACCTGGTCCTAATTAGCCTACATTGGCCACACCCGTGTCATTGAAATTGCTAATTAGACGCACCTGGTCCGAATTAGTCTTGATTGGCCACACATGTGTCACTGAAATTTCTGATTAGGCTCGCTTCATCCTAATTAGTCCTGATTGGCCACACCTGTGCCATGAAATGCCTGATTCGGCGCGCCTGGTCCTAATAAGCCTTGATTGGCCCCCCTTTGTCACTGAAATTGCTAACTGGATACACCTGGTTCTAATAAATCTTGATTGTCCCTAATTAGAAATACCTGGTCCTAATTAGAATTAATTGTCCATATCTGTGTCATTCTCATTGCTAATTAGACGCACCTGGTCCGAAATAGCATTGATTGGCCACATCTGTGCCACTCAAGTTGCTGATTAGGCGTGCCTCGTCCTAATTAGCATGAATTGGCCACACCTGTGCCACTGAAACTGCTGATTATTCGCACCTGGTCCTATTTACCCTTGATAGTCCACAACTGTGTCACTGAAATTGCTGATTAGATGTAACTGGTTCTAATTAGCCTTGATTGTCCACAACTGTGCCACTGAAATTGGTGATTGGATGTGCCTGGTCCTAATTAGCCTTGATTGGCCTCACCTGTGCCACTGAAATTGCTGAGTAGGCGTGCCTGGTCCTAATGAGCCTTGATTGGCCAGACCTGTGTAACTGAAATTGCTATTTAGAAGCACCTGGTCCTAAATAGCTTTGATGGGCCACACTTCTGTCACTGAAATTCCTAATTAGAAACACATGGTCCTAATTAGAATAACTCTTCACCCCTGTGTCACTGAAATTGCTAAATAGAAGCACCTGGATCTAATTAGCCTTGATTGGCCACACCCTTGTCACTGAAATTGCTAATTAATAGCACCTGGTCCTAATTAGCCTAGATTGGCCACACCCGTGTCATTGAAATTGCTAATTAGACGCACCTGGTCCGAATTAGCCTTGATTGGCTACACCCGTGTCACTGAAATTGCTGATTAGGCACTCCTGGTTCTTATTAGCCACATCTGTGTGACTGAAATTGCTGATTAGGCACACCAGATCCTAATAAGCCTTTATTGGCCACAACTGTGCCACTGAAATTGCTGATTAGGCGCGCATCATCCTAATTAGCCTAGATTGGCCACACCTGTGCCACTGAAATGGCTGATTAGGTGTGCCTGGTTCTAGTTAGCCTTGATTGGCCATGCCCTTGAAACTGAAATGGCTGATTAGGCGCTCCTGGTCCTAACTGGTTTGATTGACCATACCTGTTCCACTAAAATGGCTGATTAGGCTCGCCTGGTCCTAATTAGCCTTGATTGTTCACACCTGTGTCACTGAAATTGCTAATTAGTAACACCTGGTCCTAATTAGCCTTGATTGTCCATACCTGTGTCACTGAAATTGCTAATTGGAAACACCTGGTCCTAACTAGACTTGATTGTCCAAACCTGTGTCACTGAAATTGGTAATTAGAAACACCTGGTCCTAATTAGCCTTGGTTGGCCACACCTCTGACACTCTAATTGCTAATAAAGCAAGCCTGGACCTAATTAATCTTGATTGCCGACACCTGTGTTACTGAAATTGCTGAATAGAAACACCTGGTGCTAATTAGCCTTGATTGTCTCTAATTAGAAACACCTGGTCGTAATTAGCCTTAATTGGCCATATGCGTTTCACTGAAATTGCTAATTAGACGCACCTGGTCCTAATTAGCTAGATTGGCCGCACCTGTGTCACTTAAATTGCTAATTAGACAAACCTGGTCCGAAGCAGCCTTGATTGGCCACACGCGTGTCACTGAAATTGCTGATTAGGCGCTCCTGGTTATTATTAGCCTTGATTGGCCACACCCCTGCCACTGAAATTGCTGATTAGGCACTCCTGGTTCTTATTAGCCTTGATTGGCCACACCGCTGCCACTGAAATTGCTGATTAGGCGCGCCAGATCCTAATTAGCCTTTATTGGCCACAACTGTGCCACTGAAATTGCTAATTAGGCGCGCCTCATCATAAATAGCCTTAATTGGCCACACCTGTGCCACTGAAATTGCTGATTATGCATGCCTGGTCCTAATTAGCCTTGATTGGCCACGCCTGTGACATAGAAATTGCTGATTAGATGCACCTGGTCCGAATTAGCCTTGATTGGCCACACCTGTGACACTGAAATTGCTAACTGGAAACACCTGGTTCTAATTAATCTTGATTGTCGCTAATTAGAAACACCTGGTCCTAATTAGAATTAATTGTCCACATCTGTGTCATTCATATTGCAAATTAGACGCACCTGGTCCGAAATAGCCTTAATTGTCCATATGCGTTTCACTGAAATTGCTAATTAGATGCACCTGGTCCTAATTAGCTAGATTGGCCACACCTGTGTCACTGAAATTGCTAATTAGACGCACCTGGTCCGAAGTAGCCTTGATTGGCTACACCTGTGTCACTGAAATTGCTGATTAGGCGCTCCTGGTCCTTACTAGCCTTGTTTGGCCACACCGCTGCCACTGAAATTGCTGATTAGGCACGCCAGATCCTAATTAGCCTTTATGGGCCACAACTGTGCCACTGAAATTGCTAATTAGGCGCGCCGCATCATAATTAGCCTTAATTGGCCACACCTGTGCCACTGAAATGGCTGATTATGTGCGCCTGGTTCTAATTACCTTGATTGGCCATGCCCTTGAAACTGAAATGGCTGATTAGGCGCTCCTGGTCCTAATTAGGTTTGATTGGTCATACCTCTTCCACTAAAATGGCTGATTAGGCTCCCCTGGTCCTAATTAGCCTTAATTGTTCAACCTGTGTCACTAAAATTGCTAATTGGAAACACCTGGTCCTAACTAGACTTGATTTTCCAAGCCTGTGTCACTGAAATTGGTAATTAGAAACACCTGGTCCTAATTAGCCTTGGTTGGCCACACCTCTGACACTCTAATTGCTAATAAAGCAAGCCTGGACCTAATTAATCTTGATTGCCGACACCTGTGCTACTGAAATTGTTGAATAGAAACACCTGGTGCTAATTAGACTTGATTGTCTCTAATTAGAAACGCTAATTAGACTTGATTGTCTCTAATTAGAAACACCTGGTCCTAATTAGCGTTAATTGGCCATATGCGTTTCACTGAAATTGCTAATTAGACGCACCTGGTCCTAATTAGCTACATTGGCCACACCTGTGCCAATTAAATGGCTGATTGGGCGCAACTGGTCCCAATAAGCCTTGATTGGCCACACCTGTGCCACTGAAATGGCTGATTAGGTGCGCCTGATTCTAATTACCTTGATTGGCCATGCCCTTGAAACTGAAATGGCTGATTAGGCGCTACTGGTCCTAATTAGGTTTGATCGGTCATACCTGTTCCACTAAAATTTCTGATTAGGCTCCCCTGGTCCTAATTAGCCTTAATTGTTCAACCTGTGTCACTAAAATTGCTAATTAGTAACACCTGGTCCTAATTAGCCTTGATTATCCATACCTGTGTCACTAAAATTGGTAATTAGAAACACCTGGTCCTAATTAGCCTTGATTGTCCATACCTGTGTCACTAAAATTGGTAATTAGAAACACCTGGTCCTAATTAGCCTTGGTTGTCCACATCTCTGACACTCTAATTGCTAATAAAGCAAGCCTGGACCTAATTAATCTTGATTGCCGACACCTGTGCTACTGAAATTGCTGAATAGAAACACCTGGTGCTAATGAGCCTTGATTGTCTCTAATTAGAACAACCTGGTCCTAATTAGCCTTGATTGGCCACACCCGTGTCACTGAAAATGTTAAGTAGACGCAACTGGTCCTAATTAGACTTGATTGGCCACACCCGTGTAACTGAAATTGCTAATTAGAAGCACCTGGTCCTAATTAGCCTTGATTGGCCACACCCATGTCACTGAAATTGCTAATTAGACGCACCTGATCCGAATTACCCTTGATTGGCCACACCTGTGTCACTGAAATTGACAATGAGAAATACCTGGTCCTAATTAGAATTAATTGTCCACACCCGTGTCATTGAAATTTCTAATTAGACGTGCTTGTTCCTAAATAGCCTTGATTGGCCACACCCTTGTCACTGAAATTGCTAATAAGTTGAACCTGGTCCTAATTAGCCTACATTGGCCACACCCGTGTCATTGAAATTGCTAATTAGACGCACCTGGTCCGAATTAGTCTTGATTGGCCACACATGTGTCACTGAAATTTCTGATTAGGCTCGCTTCATCCTAATTAGTCCTGATTGGCCACACCTGTGCCATGAAATGCCTGATTTGGCGCGCCTGGTCCTAATAAGCCTTGATTGGCCCCCCTTTGTCACTGAAATTGCTAACTGGATACACCTGGTTCTAATAAATCTTGATTGTCCCTAATTAGAAATACCTGGTCCTAATTAGAATTAATTGTCCATATCTGTGTCATTCTCATTGCTAATTAGACGCACCTGGTCCGAAATAGCATTGATTGGCCACATCTGTGCCACTCAAGTTGCTGATTAGGCGTGCCTCGTCCTAATTAGCATGAATTGGCCACACCTGTGCCACTGAAACTGCTGATTATTCGCACCTGGTCCTATTTACCCTTGATAGTCCACAACTGTGTCACTGAAATTGCTGATTAGATGTAACTGGTTCTAATTAGCCTTGATTGTCCACAACTGTGCCACTGAAATTGGTGATTGGGTGTGCCTGGTCCTAATTAGCCTTGATTGGCCTCACCTGTGCCACTGAAATTGCTGAGTAGGCGTGCCTGGTCCTAATGAGCCTTGATTGGCCAGACCTGTGTAACTGAAATTGCTATTTAGAAGCACCTGGTCCTAAATAGCTTTGATGGGCCACACTTCTGTCACTGAAATTCCTAATTAGAAACACATGGTCCTAATTAGAATAACTCTTCACCCCTGTGTCATTGAAATTGCTAAATAGAAGCACCTGGATCTAATTAGCCTTGATTGGCCACACCCTTGTCACTGAAATTGCTAATTAATAGCACCTGGTCCTAATTAGCCTAGATTGGCCACACCCGTGTCATTGAAATTGCTAATTAGACGCACCTGGTCCGAATTAGCCTTGATTGGCTACACCCGTGTCACTGAAATTGCTGATTAGGCACTCCTGGTTCTTATTAGCCACATCTGTGTGACTGAAATTGCTGATTAGGCACACCAGATCCTAATAAGCCTTTATTGGCCACAACTGTGCCACTGAAATTGCTGATTAGGCGCGCATCATCCTAATTAGCCTAGATTGGCCACACCTGTGCCACTGAAATGGCTGATTAGGTGCGCCTGGTTCTAGTTAGCCTTGATTGGCCATGCCCTTGAAACTGAAATGGCTGATTAGGCGCTCCTGGTCCTAACTGGTTTGATTGACCATACCTGTTCCACTAAAATGGCTGATTAGGCTCGCCTGGTCCTAATTAGCCTTGATTGTTCACACCTGTGTCACTGAAATTGCTAATTAGTAACACCTGGTCCTAATTAGCCTTGATTGTCCATACCTGTGTCACTGAAATTGCTAATTGGAAACACCTGGTCCTAACTAGACTTGATTGTCCAAACCTGTGTCACTGAAATTGGTAATTAGAAACACCTGGTCCTAATTAGCCTTGGTTGGCCACACCTCTGACACTCTAATTGCTAATAAAGCAAGCCTGGACCTAATTAATCTTGATTGCCGACACCTGTGTTACTGAAATTGCTGAATAGAAACACCTGGTGCTAATTAGCCTTGATTGTCTCTAATTAGAAACACCTGGTCGTAATTAGCCTTAATTGGCCATATGCGTTTCACTGAAATTGCTAATTAGACGCACCTGGTCCTAATTAGCTAGATTGGCCGCCACCTGTGTCACTTAAATTGCTAATTAGACAAACCTGGTCCGAAGCAGCCTTGATTGGCCACACGCGTGTCACTGAAATTGCTGATTAGGCGCTCCTGGTTATTATTAGCCTTGATTGGCCACACCCCTGCCACTGAAATTGCTGATTAGGCACTCCTGGTTCTTATTAGCCTTGATTGGCCACACCGCTGCCACTGAAATTGCTGATTAGGCGCGCCAGATCCTAATTAGCCTTTATTGGCCACAACTGTGCCACTGAAATTGCTAATTAGGCGCGCCTCATCATAAATAGCCTTAATTGGCCACACCTGTGCCACTGAAATTGCTGATTATGCATGCCTGGTCCTAATTAGCCTTGATTGGCCACGCCTGTGACATAGAAATTGCTGATTAGATGCACCTGGTCCGAATTAGCCTTGATTGGCCACACCTGTGACACTGAAATTGCTAACTGGAAACACCTGGTTCTAATTAATCTTGATTGTCGCTAATTAGAAACACCTGGTCCTAATTAGAATTAATTGTCCACATCTGTGTCATTCATATTGCAAATTAGACGCACCTGGTCCGAAATAGCCTTAATTGTCCATATGCGTTTCACTGAAATTGCTAATTAGATGCACCTGGTCCTAATTAGCTAGATTGGCCACACCTGTGTCACTGAAATTGCTAATTAGACGCACCTGGTCCGAAGTAGCCTTGATTGGCTACACCTGTGTCACTGAAATTGCTGATTAGGCGCTCCTGGTCCTTACTAGCCTTGTTTGGCCACACCGCTGCCACTGAAATTGCTGATTAGGCACGCCAGATCCTAATTAGCCTTTATGGGCCACAACTGTGCCACTGAAATTGCTAATTAGGCGCGCCGCATCATAATTAGCCTTAATTGGCCACACCTGTGCCACTGAAATGGCTGATTATGTGCGCCTGGTTCTAATTACCTTGATTGGCCATGCCCTTGAAACTGAAATGGCTGATTAGGCGCTCCTGGTCCTAATTAGGTTTGATTGGTCATACCTCTTCCACTAAAATGGCTGATTAGGCTCCCCTGGTCCTAATTAGCCTTAATTGTTCAACCTGTGTCACTAAAATTGCTAATTGGAAACACCTGGTCCTAACTAGACTTGATTTTCCAAGCCTGTGTCACTGAAATTGGTAATTAGAAACACCTGGTCCTAATTAGCCTTGGTTGGCCACACCTCTGACACTCTAATTGCTAATAAAGCAAGCCTGGACCTAATTAATCTTGATTGCCGACACCTGTGCTACTGAAATTGTTGAATAGAAACACCTGGTGCTAATTAGACTTGATTGTCTCTAATTAGAAACACCTGGTCCTAATTAGCGTTAATTGGCCATATGCGTTTCACTGAAATTGCTAATTAGACGCACCTGGTCCTAATTAGCTACATTGGCCACACCTGTGCCAATTAAATGGCTGATTGGGCGTAACTGGTCCCAATAAGCCTTGATTGGCCACACCTGTGCCACTGAAATGGCTGATTAGGTGCGCCTGATTCTAATTACCTTGAT
This sequence comes from Typhlomys cinereus, assembly GCA_023101885.1. Classification (NCBI taxonomy): domain Eukaryota; kingdom Metazoa; phylum Chordata; class Mammalia; order Rodentia; family Platacanthomyidae; genus Typhlomys; species Typhlomys cinereus. The sequence goes on along the minus strand of JALPQD010000435.1, from coordinate 1,652,211 downwards.
TGGCCATGCCCTTGAAACTGAAATGGCTGATTAGGCGCTACTGGTCCTAATTAGGTTTGATCGGTCATACCTGTTCCACTAAAATTTCTGATTAGGCTCCCCTGGTCCTAATTAGCCTTAATTGTTCAACCTGTGTCACTAAAATTGCTAATTAGTAACACCTGGTCCTAATTAGCCTTGATTATCCATACCTGTGTCACTAAAATTGGTAATTAGAAACACCTGGTCCTAATTAGCCTTGATTGTCCATACCTGTGTCACTAAAATTGGTAATTAGAAACACCTGGTCCTAATTAGCCTTGGTTGTCCACATCTCTGACACTCTAATTGCTAATAAAGCAAGCCTGGACCTAATTAATCTTGATTGCCGACACCTGTGCTACTGAAATTGCTGAATAGAAACACCTGGTGCTAATGAGCCTTGATTGTCTCTAATTAGAACAACCTGGTCCTAATTAGCCTTGATTGGCCACACCCGTGTCACTGAAAATGTTAAGTAGACGCAACTGGTCCTAATTAGACTTGATTGGCCACACCCGTGTAACTGAAATTGCTAATTAGAAGCACCTGGTCCTAATTAGCCTTGATTGGCCACACCTGTGTCACTGAAAGTGCTCTTTAGACGCCCCTGGTCCTAATTAGCCTTGATTGGCCACACCCATGTCAGTGAAATTGCTAATTAGAAGCACCTGATCTGAATTACCCTTGATTGGCCACACCTGTGTCACTGAAATTGACAATGAGAAAGACCTGGTCCTAATTAGAATGAATTGTCCACACCTGTGTCATTGAAATTTCTAATTAGACGTGCCTGTTCCTAAATAGCCTTGATTGGCCACACGCTTCTCAATGAAATTGCTAATTAGACGCACCTGGTCCGAATTAGCCTTGATTGGCCACAACCTTGCCACTGAAATTGCTGATTAGGCATTCCTGGTCCTTATTAGCCTTTATTGGCCAAACCTGTGCCACTGAAATTGCTAATTAAGTGTGCCTCGTCCTAATTAGCCTTAATTGGCCACACCTGTGTCACTGAAATTGCTGATTAGGCGTGCTTCATCCTAATTAGTCTTGATTGGCCACACCTGTGCCATGAAATGCCTGATTGGGCCCGCCTGGTCCTAATAAGCCTTGATTGGCCACACCTGTGCCATTGAAATGGCTGATTAGGTGCGCCTGGTTCCAATTAGCCTTGATTGGCTACACCTGTGCCACCGAACTTGTTGATTAGGCATGCCTGGTCCTAATTTGCCTTCATTGGCCCCACCGGTGCCACGGAAATTGCTGATTAGACACGCCTGGTCCGAATTAGCCTTGATTGGCCACACGTGTGCCACTGAAATTGCTGATTGGAAATGCCTGGTGCTAATTAGCCTTGATTGTCGATAATTAGAAACACCTGGTCCTAATTAGCCTTGATTGGCCAAACCTGTGCCACTGAAACTGCTGTTAACGCGTGCCTGGTCCTAATAAGCCTTGATTGGCCACACCTGTGCCAGTGAAACTGCTAATTAGACGGACCTGGTTCAAATTAGCCTTGATTGGTCACACCTGTGTCACTGAAATTGCTGATAAGGCGCTCCTGGTCCTAATTAAACTTGATTGGCCACACCGGTGTCACTGAAATTGCTAATTAGTAACACCCAATCATTATTAGCTTTGATTGTCCATATCTGTGTCACTGAAATTGCTAATTAGAAAAATTGGGCCTAATTACCCTTGATTGGACACACCTGTGTCACTCAAATTGCTATTTAGAAGTACCTGTTCCTAATTAGCTTTGATTGGCCACACCTCTGTGACTGAAATGGCTAATTAGAAGCACCTGTTGCTAATTATCCTTGATTGGCCACAACTTTGCCACTGAAATGGCTGATTAGGCGCACCTGGTCCTAATTAGCATTGATTGGCCACACCTGTGTCACTGAAAATGTTAAGTAGACGCAACTGGTCCTAATTAGCCTTGATTGGCCACACCCGTGTCACTGAAATTGCTAATTAGAAGCACCTGGTCCTAATTAGCCTTGATTGGCCACACCTGTGTCACTGAAAGTGCTCTTTAGACGCCCTTGGTCCTAATTAGCCTTGATTGGCCACACCCATGTCACTGAAATTGCTAATTAGACGCACCTGATCCGAATTACCCTTGATTGGCCACACCTGTGTCACTGAAATTGACAATGAGAAAGACCTGGTCCTAATTAGAATGAATTGTCCACACCTGTGTCATTGAAATTTCTAATTAGACGTGCCTGTTCCTAAATAGCCTTGATTGGCCACACCCTTGTCACTGAAATTGCTAATTAGACGCACCTGGTCCGAATTAGTCTTGATTGGCCACACGCGTGTCACTGAAATTGCTGATTAGGCGCTCCTGGTCCTTATTAGCCTTGATTGGCCACAATCCTGCCATTGAAATTGCAGATTAGGCGCGCTTCGTCCTAATTCGCCTAGATTGGCCACACCTGTGCCACTGAAAAGGCTGATTAGGTGCGCCTGGTCCTAATTAGCCTTGATTGGCCACACGTGTGCCATTGAAATTGCTGATTGGAAATGGCTGGTGCTAATTAGCCTTGATTGTCGGTAATTAGAAATACCTGGTCCTAATTAGCCTTGATTGGCCGTACCTATGATTCTGAAATTGCTGATTAGGTGTGCCTGGTCCTAATTAGCCTTGATTGGCCACGCCTGTGACACAGAAATTACTGATTAGGCACGCCTGGTCCTAATTAGCCTTGATTGGCCACGCCTGTGACACAGAAATTACTGATTAGGCACGCCTGGTCCTAATTAGCCTTGATTGGCCACACCTGTGCAAGTAAATTTGCTGATTTGGCCCGGCTGCTCCTACTGAGCCTTGATTGTCCAAACTTATGACAGTGAAATTGCTGATTAGGCGTGCCTCTTTCTAATTAGCCTTGACTGGCCACACCTGTGTCACTGAAATTGCTAATTGGAAACACCTGGTCCTAATTAGCCTTGTTTGGCCACACCTGTGTCACTGAAATTGTTAATTAGACGCACCTGGTCCGAATTAGCCTTGATTGGCCACATCCCTGCCACTGAAATTGCAGATTAGCACGCCTGATCCTAATTAGCCTTTATTGGCCAAACCTGTGCCACTGAAATTGCTAATTAGAAAAAACTGGGCCTAATTATCCTTGATTGGACACATGTGTGTCACTCAAATTGCTATTTAGAAGCACCTGTTCCTAATTAGCTTTGATTGGCCACACCGTGTCACCTAAATTGCTGATTAGGCACTCCTGGTTCTTATTAGCCTTGATTGGCCATACCCCTGCCACTGAAATTGCTGATTAGGCACGCCAGATCCTAATTAGCCTCTATTGGCCACAACTGTGCCACTGAAATTGCTAATTAGGCGTGCCTCATCCTAATTAGCCTTAATTGGCCACACCTGTGCCACTGAAATTGCTAATTAGGCATGCCTCATCCTAATTAGCCTTAATTGGCCACACCTGTGCCACTGAAATGGCTGATTAGGCATGCTTCGTCCTAATTAGCCTAGATTGGCCATACCTGTGCCACTGAAATGGCTGATTAGGTGCGCCTGGTTCTAATTAGCCTTGATTGGCCATGCCCTTGAAACTGAAATGGCTGATTAGGCGCTCATGGTCCTAACTGGTTTGATTGACCATACCTGTTCCACTAAATTGGTTGATTAGGCTCGCCTGGTCCTAATTAGCCTTGATTGTTCACACCTGTGTCATTGAAATTGCTAATTAGAAACCCCTGGTCCTAATTAGCCTTGAATGTCCACACCTGTGTCACTAAAATTGGTAATTAGAAGCACCTGGTCCTAATTAGCTTTGATTGGCCACACCCATGTCACTGAAATTGCTAATTAGACGCACCTGATCCGAATTACCCTTGATTGGCCACACCTGTGTCATTGAAATTGACAATGAGAAAGACCTGGTCCTAATTAGAATGAATTGTCCACACCTGTGTCATAGAAATTTCTAATTAGACTTGCCTGTTCATAAATAGCCTTGATTGGCCACACCCTAGTCACTGAAATTGCTAATTAGTTGCACCTGGTCCTAGTTAGCCTAGATTGGCCACACCCGTGTCATTGAAATTGCTAATTAAAAGCACCTGGTCCGAATTAGTCTTGATTGGCTACACCCGTGTCACTGAAATTGCTGATTAGGCGCTCCTGGTCCTAATTAAGCTCGATTGGCCACACCTGTGCCATGAAATGCCTGATTGGGCGCGCCTGGTCCTAATAAGCCTTGATTGGCCACACCTATGCCAGTGAAATGGCTGATTCGGTGCGCCTGGTTTTAATTAGCCTTGATTGGCCACACACTTGAAACTGAAATGGCTGATTAGGCGCTTCTGGTCCTAATTAGCCTTGATTGGCCCCACCTGTGTCACTGAAATTGCTGACTGGATACACCTGGTTCTAATTAATCTTGATTGTTGCTAATTAGAAACACCTGGTCCTAATTAGAATTAATTGTCCACATCTGTGTCATTCACATTGCTAATTAGACGCACCTGGTCCGAAATAGCCTTGATTGGGCACATCTGTGCCACGGAAATTGCTGATTAGGCGTGCCTTGTCCTAATTAGCATGAATTGGCCACACCTGTGCCACTGAAACTGCTGATTATTCGCACCTGGTCCTAATTACCCTTGATTGTCCACACCTGTGTCACAGATATTGCTGATTAGACGAACCTGGTCCAAATTAGCCTCGATTGTCCACAACTGTGTCACTGAAATTGCTCATTAGATGTACCTGGTTCTAATGAGCCTTGATTATCCACAACTGTGCCACTGAAATTGGTGATTAGGTGCGCCTGGTCCTATTACCCTTGATTGGCCAAACCTGTGCCACTGAAATTGCTATTTAGAAGCACCTAGTCCTAATTAGCCTTGATTGTTCACACCTGTGTCACTGAAATTGCTAATTAGTAACACCTGGTCCTATTAGCCTTGAATGTCCACACCTGTGTCACTAAAATTGCTAATTAGAAGCACCTGGTCCTAATTAGCCTTGATTGGCTACACCTGTGTCACTGAAATTGCAGTTTAGACGCACGTGTTCCGAATTAGCCTTGATTGGCCACACCCGTTTCATCTAAATTGCTGATTAGGCACTCCTGGTTCTTATTATCCTTGATTGGCCACAGCCCTGCCACTGAAATTGCTGATTAGGCACGCCAGATCCTAATTAGCCTTTATTGGCCACAACTGTGCCACTGAAATTGCTAATTAAGTGCGCCTCATCCTAATTAGCCTTAATTGGCCACACATGTGCCACTGAAATTGCTGATTAGGCCTGCCTGGTCCTAATTAGCCTTGATTGGCCACGCATGTGATATAGAAATTGCTGATTAGACGCACCTTATCAAAATTAGCCTTGATTGGCCACACCTGTGACACTGAAATTGCTATCTGGAAACACCTGGTTCTAATTAATTTTGATTGTCGCTAATTAGAAACATCTGGTCCTAATTAGAATTAATTGTCCACATCTGTGTCATTCACATTGGTAATTAGACGCACCTGGTCCTAATTAGCCTTAATTGGCCATATGCGTTTCACTGAAATTGCTAATTAGACGCACCTGGTCCAAATTAGTCTTGATTGGCTACACCCGTGTCACTGAAATTGCTGATTAGGCGCTCCTGGTCCTAATTAACCTTGATTGGCCACACCTGTGCCATGAAATGCCTGATTGAGCACGCCTGGTCCTAATAAGCCTTGATTGGCCACACCTGTGCCAGTGAAATGGCTGATTCGGTGCGCCTGGTTTTAATTAGCCTTGATTGGCCACACACTTGAAACTGAAACGGCTGATTAGGCGCTCCTGGTCCTAATTAGCCTTGATTGGCCCCACCTGTGTCACTGAAATTGCTGATTAGGCGCGCCTGGTCCTAATTAGCCTTGGTTGGCCACACCTGTGACAGGAAAAATGCTGTTTAGGCACGCCTGGTTCTAATTAGCCTTGATTGGCCACGCCTGTGCCATAGAAATTGCTGATTAGATGCACCTGGTGCTAATTAGCCTTGATTTTCGCTAATTAGAAACACATGATCCTAATTAACTGTGGTTGGCCACACCTGTGCCATTCAAATTGCTGAGTAAACGCCCTTGGTCCTAATTAGCCTTGATTGACCACACCTGTGCTATTGGAATTGCTGATTAGGACCGCCTGGTCCTAATTAGCCTTGATTGGCCACACCTGTGCCATTGAAATTGCTGATGAGATGCGTCTGGTCCCAATTAGCCTTGATTGGCCACATCTGTGCCACTGAAATTGCGGATTAGAAGCTCGTGCTACTAATTAGCCTTGATTGGCCACACGTGTGCCACTAAAATTGCTGATTAGGCGTGCCTGGTTCTAATTAGCCTTGATTGGCCACACGTGTGCCACTTAAATTGCTGATTGGAAATGCCTCGTGCTAATTAGCCTTGATTGTCTATAATTAGAAACACCTGGTCCTAATTAGCCTTGATTGGCCACACCTGTGCCACTGAAATTGCTGATTAGGCCAGCTTCGTCCTAATTAGCCTAGATTGGCCACACCTGTGCCACTGAAATGGCTGATTATGTGCGCCTGGTTCTAATTAGCCTTGATTGGCCATGCCCTTGAAGCTGAAATGGCTGATTAGGCGCTCATGGTCCTAACTGGTTTGATTGACCATACCTGTTCCACTAAAATGGCTGATTAGGCTCGCCTGGTCCTAATTAGCCTTGATTGTTCACACCTGTGTCACTGAAATTGCTAATTAGAAACACCTGGTCCTTATTAGCCTTGATTGGCCACACCTGTGTCACTGAAAGTGCTCTTTAGACGCCCCTGGTCCTAATTAGCCTTGATTGGCCACACCCGTGTCACTGAAATTGCTAATTAGAAGCACCTGGTCCTAAGTAGCCTTGATTGGCCACACCTGTGTCACTGAACGTGCTCTTTAGACGCCCCTGCTCCTAAATAGCCTTGATTGGCCACACCCATGTCACTGAAATTGCTACTTAGACGCACCTGATCCGAATTACCCTTGATTGCCCACACCTGTGTCACTGAAATTGACAATGAGAAAGACCTGGTCCTAATTAGAATGAATTGTCCACACCTGTGTCATTGAAATTTCTAATTAGACGTGCCTGTTCCTAAATAGCCTTGATTGGCCACACCCTTGTCACTGAAATTGCTAATTAGTTGCACCTGGTCCTAATAAGCCTAGATAGGCCACACCCGTGTAATTGAAATTGCTAATTAGACGCACCTGGTCCAAATTAGTCTTGATTGGCTACACCCGTGTCACTGAAATTGCTGATTAGGCGCTCCTGGTCCTAATTAACCTTGATTGGCCACACCTGTGCCATGAAATGCCTGATTGAGCACGCCTGGTCCTAATAAGCCTTGATTGGCCACACCTGTGCCAGTGAAATGTCTGATTCGGTGCGCCTGGTTTTAATTAGCCTTGATTGGCCACACATTTGAAACTGAAATGGCTGATTAGGCGCTCCTGGTCCTAATTAGCCTTGATTGGCCCCACCTGTGTCACTGAAATTGCTAACTGGATACACCTGGTTCTAATTAATCTTGATTGTCGCTAATTAGAAACACCTGGTCATAATTAGAATTAATTGTCCACATCTGTGTCATTCACATTGCTGATTAGACACATGTGGTCCGAAATAGCCTTGATTGGGCACATCTGTGCCAGTGAAATTGCTGATTAGGCGTGCCTCGTCCTAATTAGCATTAATTGGCCACATCTGTGCCACTGAAACTGCTGATTATTCGCACCTGGTCCTAATTACCCTTGATTGTCCACACCTGTGTCACAGATATTGCTGATTAGACGAACCTGGTCCAAATTAGCCTCGATTGTCCACAACTGTGTCACTGAAATTGCTGATTAGATGTACCTGGTTCTAGTTAGCCTAGATTGTCCACAACTGTGCCACCGAAATTGGTGATTAGGTGCGCCTGGTCCTAATTACCCTTGATTGGCCAAACCTGTGCCACTGAAATTGCTCTTTAGAAGCACCTCGTCCTAATTAGCCTTGATTGTTCACACCTGTGTCACTGAAATTGCTAATTAGTAACACCTGGTCCTAATTAGCCTTGAATGTCCACAGCTGTGTCACTAAAATTGCTAAATAGAAGCACCTGGTCCTAATTAGCCTTGATTGGGTACACCTGTGTCACTGAAATTGCTCTTTAGAGGCACCTGTTCCGAATTAGCCTTGATTGGCCACACCCGTGTCACCTAAATTGCTGATTAGGCACTCCTGGTTCTTATTAGCCTTGATTGGCCACACCCCTGCCACTGAAATTGCTGATTAGGCATGCCAGATCCTAATTAGCCTCTATTGGCCAGAACTGTGCCACTGAAATTGCTAATTAGGGCGCCTCATCCTAATTAGCCTTAATTGGCCACACCTGTGCCACTGAAATTGCTGATTAGGCCAGCTTCGTCCTAATTAGCCTAGATTGGCCACACCTGTGCCACTGAAATGGCTGATTAGGTGTGCCTGCGTTCTAATTAGCCTTGATTGGCCATGCCCTTGAAACTGAAATGGCTGATTAGGCGCTCCTGGTCCTAACTGGTTTGATTGACCTTACCTGTTCCACTAAAATGGCTGATTTGGCTCGCCTGGTCCTAATTAGCCTTGATTGTTCACACCTGTGTCACTGAAATTGCTAATTAGAAACACCTGGTCCTAATTACCCTTGAATGTCCACACCTGTGTCACTAAAATTGCTAATTAGAAGCACCTGGTCGTAATTAGCCTTGATTGGCCCAACCTGTGTCACTGAAAGTGCTCTTTAGACGCCCCTGGTCCTAATTAGCCTTGTCACTGAAATTGCTAATTAGACGCACCTGATCTGAATTACCCTTGATTGGCCACACCTGTGTCGTTGAAATTGACAATGAGAAAGACCTGGTCCTAATTAGAATGAATTGTCCACACCTGTGTCATAGAAATTTCTAATTAGACGTGCCTGTTCCTAAATAGCCTTGATTGGCCACACCCTAGTCACTGAAATTGCTAATTAGTTGCACCTGGTCCTAATTAGCCTAGATTGGCCACACCCGTGTCATTGAAATTGCTAATTAGACACACCTGGTCCGAATTAGTCTTGATTGGCTACACCCGTGTCACTGAAATTGCTGATTAGGCGCTCCTGGTCCTAATTAACCTTGATTGGCCACACCTTTGTAACTGAAATTGCTAATTAGAAACACCTGGTTTAATTAGCCTTCATTGCTCACACCTGTGCCAGTGAAATTGCTAATTAGACGGACCTGGTCCTAATTAGAGTTGATTGGCCACACCCTTGTCACTGAAATTGCTAATTAGTTGCACCTGGTCCTAGTTAGCCTAGATTGGCCACGCCCGTGTCATTGAAATTGCTAGTTAGACGCACCTGGTACGAATTAGTCTTGATTGGCTACACCCGTGTCACTGAAATTGCTGATTAGGCGCTCCTGGTCGTAATTAAACTTGATTGGCCACACCTGTGCGATGAAATGCCTGATTGGGCGCGCCTGGTCCTAATTAGCCTTGATTGGCCCCACCTGTGTCCCTGAAATTGCTAACTGGATACACCTGGTTCTAATTAATCTTGATTGTCACTAATTAGAAACACCTGGTCCTAATTAGAATTAATTGTCCACATCTGTGTCATTCACATTGCTGATTAGACGCACCTGGTCCGAAATAGCCTTGATTGGCCACGTCTGTGTCACTGAAATTGCTGATTCGGCGTGCCTCGTCCTAATTAGCAGTAATTGGCCACACCTGTGCCACTGAAACTGCTGATTATTCGCACCTGGTCCTAATTACCCTTGATTGTCCAAACCTGTGTCACAGATATTGCTGATTAGACGAACCTGGTCCAAATTAGCCTCGATTGTCCACAATTGTGTCACTGAAATTGCTGATTAGATGCACCTGGTTCTAATTAGCCTTGATTGTCCACAACTGTGCCACCGAAAATGGTGATTAGGTGCGCCTGGTCCTAATTACCCTTGATTGGCCAAACGTGTTCCACTGAAATTGCTATTTAGAAGCACCTAGTCCTAATTAGCCTTGATTGTTCACACCTGTGTCACTGAAATTGCTCTTTAGACGCACCTGTTCCGAATTAGCCTTGATTGGCCACACCCGTGTCACCTAAATTGCTGATTAGGCACTCCTGGTTCTTATTAGCCTTGATTGGCCACACCCCTGCCACTGAAATTGCTGATTAGGCACGCCAGATTCTAATTAGCCTCTATTGGCCACAACTGTGCCACTGAAATTGCTAATTAGGCGCGCATCATCCTAATTAGCCTTAATTGGCCACACCTGTGCCACTGAAATTGCTGATTAGGCGCGCATCATCCTAATTAGCCTTAATTGACCACACCTGTGCCACTGAAATGGCTCATTAGGTGCTCCTGGTTCTAATTAGCCTTGATTGGCCATGCCCTTGAAACTCAAATGGCTGATTAGGTGCTCCTGGTCCTAACTGGTTTGATTGACCATACCTGTTCCACTAAAATGGCTGATTAGGCTCGCCTGGTCCTAATTAGCCTTGATTGTTCACACCTGTGTCATTGAAATTGCTAATTAGAAACACCTGGTCCCAATTACCCTTGAATGTCCATATCTGTGTCACTAAAATTGCTAATTAGAAGCACCTGGTCGTAATTACCCTTGATTGGCCCAACCTGTGTCACTGAAAGTGCTCTTTAGACGCCCCTGGTCCTAATTAGCCTTGATTGGCCACACCCATGTCACTGAAATTGCTAATTAGACGCACCTGATCCGAATTACCCTTGATTGGCCACACCTGTGTCATTGAAATTGACAATGAGAAAGACCTGGTCCTAATTAGAATGAATTGTCCACACCTGTGTCATAGAAATTTCTAATTAGACGTGCCTGTTCCTAAATAGCCTTGATTGGCCACACCCTAGTCACTGAAATTGCTAATTAGTTGCACCTGGTCCTAATTAGCCTAGATTGGCCACACCCGTGTCATTGAAATTGCTAATTAAACGCACCTGGTCCGAATTAGTCTTGATTGGCTACACCCGTGTCACTGAATAGCTGATTAGGCGCTCCTGGTCCTAATTAACCTTGATTGGCCACACCTGTGTCACTGAAATTGCTAATTAGAAACACCTGGTTTAATTAGCCTTCATTGCTCACACCTGTGCCAGTGAAATTGCTAATTAGACGGACCTGGTCGTAATTAGCCTTGATTGGCCACACCCTTGTCACTGAAATTGCTAATTAGTTGCACCTGGTCCTAGTTAGCCTAGATTGGGCACACCCGTGTCATTGAAATTGCTAATTAGACGCACCTGGTCCGAATTAGTCTTGATTGGCTACACCCTTGTCACTGAAATTGCTGATTAGGCGCTCCTGGTCCTAATTAACCTTGATTGGCCACACCTGTGCCATGAAATGCCTGATCGGGCGCGCCTGGTCCTAATAAGCCTTGATTGGCCACACCCTTGAAACTGAAATGTCTGATTAGGCGCTCCTGGTCCTAATTAGCCTTGATTGGCCCCACCTGTGTCACTGAAATTGCTAACTGGATACACCTGGTTCTAATTAATCTTGATTGTCGCTAATTAGAAACACCTGGTCCTAATTAGAATTAATTGTCCACATCTGTGTCATTCACATTGCTGATTAGACACATGTGGTCCGAAATAGCCTTGATTGGGCACATCTGTGCCAGTGAAATTGCTGATTCGGCATGCCTCGTCCTAATTAGCATTAATTGGCCACACCTGTGCCACTGAAACTGCTGATTATTCGCACCTGGTCCTAATTACCCTTGATTGTCCACACCTGTGTCACAGATATTGCTGATTAGACGAACCTGGTCCAAATTAGCCTCGATTGTCCACAACTGTGTCACTGAAATTGCTGATTAGATGTACCTGGTTCTAGTTAGCCTAGATTTTCCACAACTGTGCCACCGAAATTGGTGATTAGGTGCGCCTGGTCCTAATTACCCTTGATTGGCCAAACCTGTGCCACTGAAATTGCTATTTAGAAGCACCTCGTCCTAATTAGCCTTGATTGTTCACACCTGTGTCACTGAAATTGCTAATTAGTAACACCTGGTCCTAATTAGCCTTGAATGTCCACACCTGTGTCACTAAAATTGCTATTTAGAAGCACCTGGTCCTAATTAGCCTTGATTGGCTACACCTGTGTCACTGAAATTGCTCTTTAGACGCACCTGTTCCGAATTAGCCTTGATTGGCCACACCCGTGTCACCTAAATTGATGATTAGGCACTCCTGGTTCTTATTAGCCTTGATTGGCCACACCCATGCTACTGAAATTGCTGATTAGGCACGCCAGATCCTAATTAGCCTCTATTGGCCACACCTGTGCCACTGAAATTGCTAATTAGGCGCGCTTCGTCCTAATTAGCCTAGATTGGCCACACCTGTGCCACTGAAATGGCTGATTAAGTGCGCCTGGTTCTAATTAGCCTTGATTGGCCATGCCCTTGAAACTGAAATGGCTGATTAGGCGCTCCTGGTCCTAACTGGTTTGATTGACCATACCTGTTCCACTAAAATGGCTGATTAGACTCGCATGGTCCTAATTAGCCTTGATTGTTCACACCTGTGTCACTGAAATTGCTAATTAGTAACACCTGGTCCTAATTAGCCTTGATTGTCCATACCTGTGTCACTGAAATTGCTAATTGGAAACACCTGGTCCTAACTAGATTTGATTGTCCAAACCTGTGTCACTGAAATTGGTAATTAGAAACACCTGGTCCTAATTAGCCTTGGTTGGCCACACCTCTGACACTCTAATTGCTAATAAAGCAAGCCTGGACCTAATTAATTTTGATTGCCGACACCTGTGCTACTGAAATTGCTGAATAGAAACACCTGGTGCTAATTAGCCTTGGTTGTCTCTAATTAGAAACACCTGGTCCTAATTATCCTTAATTAGCCATATGCGTTTCACTGAAATTGCTAATTAGACGCACCTGTTCCTAATTAGCTAGATTGGCGGCACCTGTATCACTTAAATTGCTAATTAGACGCACCTGGTCCGAAGTAGCCTTGATTGGCTAAACCTGTGCGACTGAAATTGCTGATTAGGCGCTCCTGATCCTTATTAGCCTTGATTGGCCACACCCCTGCCACTGAAATTACTGATTAGGCACGCCAGATCCTAATTAGCTTTTATTGGCCACAACTGTGCCACAAAAATTGTTAATTAGGCACGCCTCATCCTAATGAGCCTTAATTGGCCACACCTGTGCCACTGAAATTGCTGATTAGGTGTGCCTGGTCCTAATTAGCCTTGATTGGCCACGCCTCTGACATAGAAATTGCTGATTAGATGCACCTGGCCCAAATTAGCCTTGATTGGCCACACCTGTGACACTGAAATTGCTAACTGGAAACACCTGGTTCTAATTAATCTTGATTGTCGCTAATTAGAAACACCTGGTCCTAATTAGAATTAATTGTCCACATCTGTGTCATTCACATTGCTAATTAGACGCACCTGGTCCTATTTAGCCTTAATTGGCCATTTGCGTTTCACTGAAATTGCTAATTAAGTGCGCCTTGTCCTAATTAGCCTTAACTGGCCACAGCTGTGTCACTGAAATTGCTGATTAGGCGTGCTTCATCCTAATTATTCTTAATTGGCCACACCTGTGTCACTGAAATGGCTGATTAGGTGCGCCTGGTTCCAATTAGCCTTGATTGGCCACACCCTTGAAACTGAAATGGCTGATTAGGCGTGCCTGGTCCTAATTAGCCTTGACTGGCCACAACTCTGTCACTGAAATTCCTAATTAGAAACACATGGTCTAATTAGCCTTCATTGTTCACACCTGTGTCACTGAAATTGCTGATTAGATGTACCTGGTTCTAATTAGCCTTGATTGTCCACAACTGTGCCACTGCAATTGGTGATTAGACGCGCCTGGTCTTAATTAGCCTTGATTGGCCACACCTGTGCCACTGAAATTGCTGAGTAGGCGTGCCTGGTTCTAACTACACTTGATTGTTCACTCCTGTGTCACTGAAATTGGTAATGAAAAACACCTAATTAGCCTTGATTGTCACTAATTAGAAAATCCTGGTCGTAAGTAGACTTGATCGTTCACACCTGTGTCACTGAAATTGCTAATTAGAAAAAACTGGGCCTAATTATTCTTGATTGGCACACCTGTGTCACTGAAATTGCTATTTAGAAGCACCTGTTCCTAATTAGCTTTGATTGGCCACACCTCTGTGACGGAAATGGCTAATTAGAAGCACCCGTTGCTAATTATCCTTGATTGGCCACAACTTTGCCACTGAAAATGCTGATTAGGCACACCTGGTCCTAATTAGCATTGATTGGCCACACCTGTGTCACTGAAAATGTTAAGTAGAAGCAACTGGTCCTAATTAGCCTTGATTGTTCACACCTGTGTCACTGAAATTGCTCTTTAGACGCACCTGTTCCGAATTAGCCTTGATTGGCCACACCCGTGTCACCTAAATTGCTGATTAGGCACTCCTGGTTCTTATTAGCCTTGATTGGCCACACCCCTGCCACTGAAATTGCTGATTAGGCACGCCAGATTCTAATTAGCCTCTATTGGCCACAACTGTGCCACTGAAATTGCTAATTAGGCGCGCATCATCCTAATTAGCCTTAATTGGCCACACCTGTGCCACTGAAATTGCTGATTAGGCGCGCATCATCCTAATTAGCCTTAATTGACCACACCTGTGCCACTGAAATGGCTCATTAGGTGCTCCTGGTTCTAATTAGCCTTGATTGGCCATGCCCTTGAAACTCAAATGGCTGATTAGGTGCTCCTGGTCCTAACTGGTTTGATTGACCATACCTGTTCCACTAAAATGGCTGATTAGGCTCGCCTGGTCCTAATTAGCCTTGATTGTTCACACCTGTGTCATTGAAATTGCTAATTAGAAACACCTGGTCCCAATTACCCTTGAATGTCCATATCTGTGTCACTAAAATTGCTAATTAGAAGCACCTGGTCGTAATTACCCTTGATTGGCCAACCTGTGTCACTGAAAGTGCTCTTTAGACGCCCCTGGTCCTAATTAGCCTTGATTGGCCACACCCATGTCACTGAAATTGCTAATTAGACGCACCTGATCCGAATTACCCTTGATTGGCCACACCTGTGTCATTGAAATTGACAATGAGAAAGACCTGGTCCTAATTAGAATGAATTGTCCACACCTGTGTCATAGAAATTTCTAATTAGACGTGCCTGTTCCTAAATAGCCTTGATTGGCCACACCCTAGTCACTGAAATTGCTAATTAGTTGCACCTGGTCCTAATTAGCCTAGATTGGCCACACCCGTGTCATTGAAATTGCTAATTAAACGCACCTGGTCCGAATTAGTCTTGATTGGCTACACCCGTGTCACTGAATAGCTGATTAGGCGCTCCTGGTCCTAATTAACCTTGATTGGCCACACCTGTGTCACTGAAATTGCTAATTAGAAACACCTGGTTTAATTAGCCTTCATTGCTCACACCTGTGCCAGTGAAATTGCTAATTAGACGGACCTGGTCGTAATTAGCCTTGATTGGCCACACCCTTGTCACTGAAATTGCTAATTAGTTGCACCTGGTCCTAGTTAGCCTAGATTGGGCACACCCGTGTCATTGAAATTGCTAATTAGACGCACCTGGTCCGAATTAGTCTTGATTGGCTACACCCTTGTCACTGAAATTGCTGATTAGGCGCTCCTGGTCCTAATTAACCTTGATTGGCCACACCTGTGCCATGAAATGCCTGATCGGGCGCGCCTGGTCCTAATAAGCCTTGATTGGCCACACCCTTGAAACTGAAATGTCTGATTAGGCGCTCCTGGTCCTAATTAGCCTTGATTGGCCCCACCTGTGTCACTGAAATTGCTAACTGGATACACCTGGTTCTAATTAATCTTGATTGTCGCTAATTAGAAACACCTGGTCCTAATTAGAATTAATTGTCCACATCTGTGTCATTCACATTGCTGATTAGACACATGTGGTCCGAAATAGCCTTGATTGGGCACATCTGTGCCAGTGAAATTGCTGATTCGGCATGCCTCGTCCTAATTAGCATTAATTGGCCACACCTGTGCCACTGAAACTGCTGATTATTCGCACTGGTCCTAATTACCCTTGATTGTCCACACCTGTGTCACAGATATTGCTGATTAGACGAACCTGGTCCAAATTAGCCTCGATTGTCCACAACTGTGTCACTGAAATTGCTGATTAGATGTACCTGGTTCTAGTTAGCCTAGATTTTCCACAACTGTGCCACCGAAATTGGTGATTAGGTGCGCCTGGTCCTAATTACCCTTGATTGGCCAAACCTGTGCCACTGAAATTGCTATTTAGAAGCACCTCGTCCTAATTAGCCTTGATTGTTCACACCTGTGTCACTGAAATTGCTAATTAGTAACACCTGGTCCTAATTAGCCTTGAATGTCCACACCTGTGTCACTAAAATTGCTATTTAGAAGCACCTGGTCCTAATTAGCCTTGATTGGCTACACCTGTGTCACTGAAATTGCTCTTTAGACGCACCTGTTCCGAATTAGCCTTGATTGGCCACACCCGTGTCACCTAAATTGATGATTAGGCACTCCTGGTTCTTATTAGCCTTGATTGGCCACACCCATGCTACTGAAATTGCTGATTAGGCACGCCAGATCCTAATTAGCCTCTATTGGCCACACCTGTGCCACTGAAATTGCTAATTAGGCGCGCTTCGTCCTAATTAGCCTAGATTGGCCACACCTGTGCCACTGAAATGGCTGATTAAGTGCGCCTGGTTCTAATTAGCCTTGATTGGCCATGCCCTTGAAACTGAAATGGCTGATTAGGCGCTCCTGGTCCTAACTGGTTTGATTGACCATACCTGTTCCACTAAAATGGCTGATTAGACTCGCATGGTCCTAATTAGCCTTGATTGTTCACACCTGTGTCACTGAAATTGCTAATTAGTAACACCTGGTCCTAATTAGCCTTGATTGTCCATACCTGTGTCACTGAAATTGCTAATTGGAAACACCTGGTCCTAACTAGATTTGATTGTCCAAACCTGTGTCACTGAAATTGGTAATTAGAAACACCTGGTCCTAATTAGCCTTGGTTGGCCACACCTCTGACACTCTAATTGCTAATAAAGCAAGCCTGGACCTAATTAATTTTGATTGCCGACACCTGTGCTACTGAAATTGCTGATAGAAACACCTGGTGCTAATTAGCCTTGGTTGTCTCTAATTAGAAACACCTGGTCCTAATTATCCTTAATTAGCCATATGCGTTTCACTGAAATTGCTAATTAGACGCACCTGTTCCTAATTAGCTAGATTGGCGGCACCTGTATCACTTAAATTGCTAATTAGACGCACCTGGTCCGAAGTAGCCTTGATTGGCTAAACCTGTGCGACTGAAATTGCTGATTAGGCGCTCCTGATCCTTATTAGCCTTGATTGGCCACACCCCTGCCACTGAAATTACTGATTAGGCACGCCAGATCCTAATTAGCTTTTATTGGCCACAACTGTGCCACAAAAATTGTTAATTAGGCATGCCTCATCCTAATGAGCCTTAATTGGCCACACCTGTGCCACTGAAATTGCTGATTAGGTGTGCCTGGTCCTAATTAGCCTTGATTGGCCACGCCTCTGACATAGAAATTGCTGATTAGATGCACCTGGCCCAAATTAGCCTTGATTGGCCACACCTGTGACACTGAAATTGCTAACTGGAAACACCTGGTTCTAATTAATCTTGATTGTCGCTAATTAGAAACACCTGGTCCTAATTAGAATTAATTGTCCACATCTGTGTCATTCACATTGCTAATTAGACGCACCTGGTCCTATTTAGCCTTAATTGGCCATTTGCGTTTCACTGAAATTGCTAATTAAGTGCGCCTTGTCCTAATTAGCCTTAACTGGCCACAGCTGTGTCACTGAAATTGCTGATTAGGCGTGCTTCATCCTAATTATTCTTAATTGGCCACACCTGTGTCACTGAAATGGCCTGATTAGGTGCGCCTGGTTCCAATTAGCCTTGATTGGCCACACCCTTGAAACTGAAATGGCTGATTAGGCGTGCCTGGTCCTAATTAGCCTTGACTGGCCACACTCTGTCACTGAAATTCCTAATTAGAAACACATGGTCTAATTAGCCTTCATTGTTCACACTGTGTCACTGAAATTGCTGATTAGATGTACCTGGTTCTAATTAGCCTTGATTGTCCACAACTGTGCCACTGCAATTGGTGATTAGACGCGCCTGGTCTTAATTAGCCTTGATTGGCCACACCTGTGCCACTGAAATTGCTGAGTAGGCGTGCCTGGT
Source organism: Typhlomys cinereus (assembly GCA_023101885.1). NCBI lineage: Eukaryota > Metazoa > Chordata > Mammalia > Rodentia > Platacanthomyidae > Typhlomys > Typhlomys cinereus. The sequence goes on along the minus strand of JALPQD010000435.1, from coordinate 1,633,831 downwards.
TCTAACTACACTTGATTGTTCACTCCTGTGTCACTGAAATTGGTAATGAAAAACACCTAATTAGCCTTGATTGTCACTAATTAGAAATCCTGGTCGTAAGTAGACTTGATCGTTCACACCTGTGTCACTGAAATTGCTAATTAGAAAAAACTGGGCCTAATTATTCTTGATTGGCACACCTGTGTCACTGAAATTGCTATTTAGAAGCACCTGTTCCTAATTAGCTTTGATTGGCCACACCTCTGTGACGGAAATGGCTAATTAGAAGCACCCGTTGCTAATTATCCTTGATTGGCCACAACTTTGCCACTGAAAATGCTGATTAGGCACACCTGGTCCTAATTAGCATTGATTGGCCACACCTGTGTCACTGAAAATGTTAAGTAGAAGCAACTGGTCCTAATTAGCCTTGATTGGCCATACCCGTGTGTATTAGTTAGGGTTCTCTAGAGTCACAGAATTCACAGAACGAATATATATATATATATATATATATATATATATATATATATATATATATATGAAATTTATTGAGTTGGCTTACAGATATGGCCGAGGTAGTCCAGCGAAGGCTGTCAGTAGCCGCGGTAGTTCCAACGATGGCTGCCCACAGCTAGTTGCTCAGTTCGGTAGTCAAGTAGGTGCTGGCTGAAGGCTCGAGAACTCCTGGAGTCTTGGAAGGTCGAAGGAACCGGGCAGCCGGAAGGAAGAACGATTCCTAGCACAGCTGCAAGAAGGCCTCTGTTCTCCTTGGTGGCTCCTTTTTATATGATGCAGTACTGGGAGGATCCTTTGAAAGCTTTGGAGGTCCTGATAGGATCTAGGGTGGGTATCCTTCAAGTAGTCTCAGTTGATCCTCTCCAGACGTGGTCTCAGCCCAGCTTAGTTAATACCGGGTGTGTCAAGTTGACATCCAGGCTTAACTATCACACCGTGTCACTGCAATTGCTAATTAGAAACACCTGGTCCGAATTAGCATTGATTTTTAATAATTAGAAACACCTGGTCCTAATTAGGCTTGATTGTCCACACATGTGTCACTGAAATTGTTAATTAGAAACACCTGGTCCTAATTAGCCTTGAATGTCCACACCTGTGTCACTAAAATTGCTAATTAGAAGCACCTGGTCCTAATTAGCCTTGATTGGCCACAGCCACACCTGTGTCACTGAAAGTGCTCTTTAGACGCCCCTGGTCCTAATTAGCCTTGATTGGCCACACCCATGTCAGTGAAATTGCTAATTAGAAGCACCTGATCCGAATTACCCTTGATTGGCCACACCTGTGTCACTGAAATTGACAATGAGAAAGACCTGGTCCTAATTAGAATGAATTGTCCACACATGTGTCATTGAAATTTCTAATTAGACGTGCCTGTTCCTAAATAGCCTAGATTGGCCACACCCGTGTCATTGAAATTGCTAATTAGACGCACCTGGTCCAAATTAGTCTTGATTGGCTACACCCATGTCACTGAAATTGCTGATTAGGCGCTCCTGGTCCTTATTAGCCTTGATTGGCCACACCCCTGCCACTGAAATTGTAGATTAGACGTGAATGATCCTAATTAGCCTTTATGGGCCACACATGTGCCACTGAAATTCCTAATTAGGCGCGCCCCTTCCTAATTAGCCTTAATTGGCCACACATGTGTCACTGAAATTGCTGATTAGGCTCGCTTCATCCTAATTAGTCCTGATTGGCCACACCTGTGCCATGAAATGCCTGGTTGGGCACGCCTGGTCCTAATAAGCCTTGATTGGCCACACCTGTGCCACTGAAATGGCTGATTCGGCGCGCCTGGTTTTAATTAGCCTTGATTGGCCACACCCGTGTCACTGAAATTGCTAATTAGAAACACCCGGTCCGAATTAGCATTGATTTTTAATAATTAGAAACACCTGGTCCTAATTAGGCTTGATAGTCCACACATGTGTCACTGAAATTGCTAATTAGAAGCACCTGGTCCTAATTAGCCTTGATTGGCCACACCTGTGTCACTGAAAGTGCTCTTTTGACGCCCCTGGTCCTAATAAGCCTTGATTGGCCACACCCATGTCAGTGAAATTGCTAATTAGACGTACCTGATCCGAATTACCCTTGATTGGGCACACCTGTGTCACTGAAATTGACAATGAGAAAGACCTGGTCCTAATTAGAATGAATTGTCCACACATGTGTCATTGAAATTTCTAATTAGACGTGCCTGTTCCTAAATAGCCTTGATTGGCCACACCCTTGTCACTGAAATTGCTAACTAGCTGCACCTGGTCCTAAATAGCCTAGATTGGCCACACCCGTGTCATTGAAATTGCTAATTAGACGCACCTGGTCCTAATTAGCCTTGATTGGCCCCACCTGTGTCACTGAAATTGCTAACTGGATACACCTGGTTCTAATTAATCTTGATTGTCGCTAATTAGAAACACCTGGTCCTAATTAGAATTAATTGTCCACATCTGTGTCATTCACATTGCTAATTAGACGCACCTGTTCCGAAATAGCCTTGATTGGGCACATCTGTGCCACTGAAATTGCTGATTAGGCGTGCCTCGTCCTAATTAGCATTAATTGGCCACACCTGTGCCACTGAAACTGCTGATTATTCGCACCTGGTCCTAATTACCTTGATTGTCCACACCTGTGTCACTGATATTGCTGATTAGACAAACCTGGTCCAAAATTAGCCTTGATAGTCCACAACTGTTGTCACTGAAATTGCTGATTAGATGTACCTGGTTCTAATTAGCCTGATTGTCCACAACTGTGCCACCGAAATTGGTGATTAGGCGCGCCTGGTCCTAATTAGCCTTGATTGGCTACACCTGTGCAACTGAAATTGCTGAGTACGCGTGCCTGGTCCTAATTAGCCTTCATTGGCCACACCTGTGTCACTATTATATCTAACTTGAAGCACGTGGTACTAATGAGCCTTGATTGGCCAGACCTGTGTCACTGAAATTGACAATGAGAAAGACCTGGTCCTAATTAGAATGAATTGTCCACACATGTGTCATTGAAATTCCTAATTAGACGAGCCTGTTCCTAAATAGCCTTGATTGGCCACACCCTTGTCACTGAAATTGCTAATTAGCTGCACCTGGCCCTAAATAGCCTAGATTGGCCACACCCGTGTCATCGTAATTGCTAATTAGACACACCTGGTCCGAATTAGTCTTGATTGGCTACACCCGTGTCACTGAAATTGCTGATTAGGCGCTCCTGGTCCTTATTAGCCTTGATTGGCCACACCCCTGCCACTGAAATTGCAGATTAGACGCGAATGATCATAATTAGCCTTTATTGGCCACACGTGTGCCACTGAAATTGCTAATTAGGCACGCCCCTTCCTAATTAGCCTTAATTGGCCACATATGTGTCACTGAAATTGCTGATTAGGCTCGCTTCATCCTAATTAGTCCTGATTGGCCACACCTGTGCCATGAAATGCCTGATTGGGCACGCCTGGTCCTAATAAGCCTTGATTGGCCACACCTGTGCCACTGAAATGGCTGATTCGGCGCGCCTGGTTTTAATTAGCCTTGATTGGCCACACCCTTGAAACTGAAATGTCTGATTAGGCGCTCCTGGTCCTAATTAGCCTTGATTGGCCCCACCTGTGTCACTGAAATTGCTAACTGGATACTCCTGGTTCTAATTAATCTTGATTGTCGCTAATTAGAAACACCTGGTCCTAATTAGAATTAATTGTCCACATCTGTGTCATTCACATTGCTAATTAGACGCACCTGTTCTCAAGTAGCCTTGATTGGGCACATCTGTGCCACTGAAATTGCTGATTAGGCGGGCTTCGTCCTAATTAGCATTAATTGGCCACACCTGTGCCACTGAAACTGCTGATTATTCGCACCTGGTCCTAATTACCCTTTATTGTACACACCTGTGTCACTGATATTGCTGATTAGACAAACCTGGTCCAAATTAGCCTTGATAGTCCACAACTGTGTCACTGAAAGTGCTGATTAGATGTACCTGGTTCTAAATAGCCTTGATTGTCCACAACTGTGCCACCGAAATTGGTTATTAGGCGCGCCTGGTCCTAATCAGCCTTGATTGGCCACACCTGTGTCACTGAAATTGCTGATTAGGCGCTCCTGGTCTGAAGTAGCCTTGATTGGCTACACCTGTGTCACTGAAATTGCTGATTAGGCGCTCCTGGTCTTTATTAGCCTTGTTTGGCCACACCCCTGCCACTGAAATTGCTGATTAGGCAAGCCAGATCCTAATTAGCCTTTATGGGCCACAACTGTGCCACTGAAATTGCTAATTAGGGGCGCCTCATCCTAATTAGCCTTAATTGGCCACACCTGTGCCAATGAAATGGCTGATTGGGCGCAACTGGTCCCAATAAGCCTTGATTGGCCACACCTGTGCCACTGAAATGGCTGATTAGGTGCGCCTGGTTCTAATTACCTTGATTGGCCATGCCCTTGAAACTGAAATGGCTGATTAGGCTCTCCTGGTCCTTATTAGGTTTGATTGGTCATACCTGTTCCACTAAAATGGCTGATTAAGCTCCCCTGTTCCTAATTAGCCTTAATTGTTCAACCTGTGTCACTAAAATTGCTAATTAGTAACACCTGGTCCTAATTAGCCTTGATTGTCCATACCTGTGTCACTAAAATTGGTAATTAGAACACCTGGTCCTAATTAGCCTTGGTTGTCCACATCTCTGACACTCTAATGCTAATAAAGCAAGCCTGAACCTAATTAATCTTGATTGCCGACACCTGTGCTACTGAAATTGCTAAATAGAAACACCTGGTGCTAATGAGCCTTGATTGTCTCTAATTAGAACAACCTGGTCCTAATTAGCCTTGATTGGCCACACCTGTGCCACTGAAATTCCTGATTACCTGCGCCTGGTCCTAATTAGACTTGATTGGCCACAGCTGTGCCACGGAAATGGCTGATTAGGTGCACCTGGTCCTAATTAGCCTTGATTGGCCACACCTCTGTCACGAAAATTGCTGTTTAGACACGCCTGGTCCTAACTAGCCTTGATTGGCCACACTTGTGCCACAGAAATTGTTGATTAGACGCACCTGCTGCTAATTATCCTTGATTTTTGCTAATTAGAAACACATGATCCTAATTACCTGTGGTTGGCCACACCTGTGCCATTCAAATTGCTGAGTAAACGCGCTTGGTCCTAATTAGCCTTGATTGACCACACCTGTGCTACTGGAATTGCTGAGTAAGAGGGCTTGGTCCTAATTAGCCTTGATTGGCCACATCTGTGCCACTGAAATTGCGGATTAGAAGCTCCTGGTACTAATTAGCCTTGATTGGCCACACCTGTGCCACCGAACTTGCTGATTAGGCATGCCTGGTCCTAATTTACCTTCATTGGCCACATCGGTGCCACTGAAACTGCTGATAACGGGCGCCTGGTCCTAATTAGCCTTGATTGGCCACACCTGTGCCAGTGAAATTGCTAATTAGATGGACCTGGTTCAAATTAGCCTTGATTGGTCACACCTGTGTCACTGAAATTGCTGATAAGGCGCTCCTGGTGCTAATTAGCCTTGATTGGCCACACCTGTGACACAGAAATTGCTGATTTGGTGTGCCTGGTCCTAATTAGCCTTGACTCGCCACACCTGTATCACTGAAATTGCTAATTCGAAACACCTGGTCCTAATTATCCTTGATTTTCCACACCTGTGACACTGAAAATGATAATTAGAAACATCTGGTCCTAATAATCCTTGATTTTCGCTAATTAGAAACACCTGGTCGTAAGTAGCCTTGATTGTCTACACCTGTGTCACTGAAATTGATAATTGGAAACACTTGCTCCTAATTAGCCTTGATTGTCGCAAATTAGAAACACCTGGTCCTAATTAGAAATAATTGTCCACACCTGTGTCACTGAAATTGCTAATTAGAAACAACTGGTCCTAATTAGCCCTGTTTGGCCACACCTGTGTCACTGAAATTGCTAATTAGACACACCTGGTCCGAAGTAGCCTTGATTGGCCACATCTGTGCCACTGAAATTGCTGATTAGGCGCGCCTGGTCCCAATTAGCATTACTTGGCCACACCTGTGCTTCTGAAACTGCTGATTATTCGCACCTGGTCCTAATTACCCTTGATTGTCCACACCTGTATCACTGAGATTGCTGATTAGACGAACCTGCTCCTAATTAGCCTTGATTGTCCACACCTGTGTCACTGAAATTGCTGAATAGTTGTACCTGGTTCTAATTAGCCTTGATTGTCCACACCTGTGCAACTGAAATTGCTGATTAGGCGCTCCTTGACATAATTAGCCTTGATTGGCCACACCTGTGCCACTGAAATTGCTAAGTAGGCACACCTGGTCCTAATTAGCCTTGATTGGCCACACCCGTGTCACTGAAATTGCTAATTAGAAACACCTGGTCCGAATTAGCATTGATTTTCAATAATTAGAAACACCTGGTCCTAATTAGCCTTGATTGTCCACGCATGTGTCACTGAAATTGTTAATTACAAACACCTGGTCCTAATTAGCCTTGAATGTCCACACCAGTGTCACTAAAAATGCTAATTAGAAGCACCTGGTCCTAAGTAGCCTTGATTGGCCACACCCATGTCTCTGAAATTGCTAATTAGACGCACCTGATCTGAATTACCCTTGATTGGCCACACCTGTGTCACTGAAATTGCCAATGAGAAATACCTGGTCCTAATTAGAATTAATTGTGCACACCTGTGTCATTGAAATTGCTAATTAGATGCACCTGGTCCTAATTAGCCTTGATTGGCCACACCCTAGTCACTGAAATTGCTAATTAGTAGCACCTTGTCCTAATTAGCCTAGATTGTCCACACTCGTGTCATTGAAATTGTAATTAGACGCACCTGGTCCGAATTAGCCTTGATTGACCATACCTGTGCAACTGAAATTGCAGATTAGGCGCTCCTTGACATAATTAACTTTGGTTGGCCACACCTGTGCCACTGAAATTGCTAATTAGAAAAAACTGGGCCTAATTACCCTTGATTGGACACACCTGTGTCACTGAAATTGCTATTTAGAAGCATCTGTTCCTAATTAGCTTTGATTGGCCACACCTCTGTGACTGAAATGGCTAACTAGACGCCCCTGGTTCTAATTAGCCTTGATTGGCCACACCCTTGTCACTGAAATTGCTAAATAGTAGCACCTTGTCCTAATTAGCCTAGATTTTCCTCACCCATGTCATTGAAATTGCTAATTAGACGCACCTGGTCCGAATTAGTCTTGATTGGCTACACCTGTGCAACTGAAATTGTTGATTAGGCGCTCCCAGTCCTTATTAGTCTTGATTGGCCACAACCCTGCCACTGAAATTGCTGATTAGGCACTCCTGGTCCTTATTAGCCTTGATTGGCCACACCCCTGCCACTGAAATTGCTGATTAGGCGCGCCTGATCGTAATTAGCCTTTATTGGCCAAACGTGTGCCACTGAAATTGCTAATTAAGTGCGCCTCATCCTAATTAGCCTTAATTGGCCCCACCTGTGTTACTGAAATTGCTGATTAGGCGTGCTTCATCCTAATTAGTCTTGATTGGCCACACCTGTGCCATGATATGCCTGATTGGGCGCGCCTGGTCCTAATAAGCCTTGATTGGCCACACCTGTGCCATTGAAATGGCTGATTAGGTGCGCCTGGTTCCAATTAGCCTTGATTGGCCACATCTGTGCCACTGAAATTGCTGAGTAGACGTGACTGGTCCTAATTAGCCTTCATTGGCCACACCTGTGTCACTATAATAGCTAACTTGAAGCACCTGGTCCTAATGAGCCTTGATTGGCCAGACCTGTGTCACTGATATTGCTATATAGAAGCACCTAGTCCTAATCAGCTTTGATTGGCCACACTTCTCTCATTGAAATTCCTAATTAGAAACACCGGGTCCTAATTAGAATTAATTGTTCACCCTGTGTCATTGAAATTGCTAAATAGAAGCACCTGGTCCTAATTAGCCTTGATTGGCCACACCCTTGTCACTGAAATTGCTAATTAGTAGCAACTGGTCCTAATTAGCCTAGATTGGCCACACCCGTGTCACTGAAATTGCTGATTAAGCGCTCCTGGTTCTTATTAGCCTTGATTGGCCACACCTGTGCAACTGAAATTGCGGATTAGGCGCTCCTTGACATAATTAGCCTTGATTGGCCACACCTGTGCCACCGAACTTGTTGATTAGGCATGCCTGGTCCTAATTTGCCTTCATTGGCCCCTCTGTGTCACGGTTATTGCTGATTAGGCACGCCTGGTACTAATTAGCCTTCATTGGCCACACATGTGCAACTGAAATTGCTGATTGGAAATGCCTGGTGCTAATTAGCCTTGATTGTCGATAATTAGAAACACCTGGCCCTAATTAGCCTTGATTGGCCAAACCTGTGCCACTGAAACTGCTGATAATGTGCGCCTGGTCCTAATTAGCCTTGAGTGGCCACACCCGTGTCACTGAAATTGCTAATTAGAAACACCTGGTCCGAATTAGCATTGATTTTCAATAATTAGAAACACCTGGTCCTAATTAGCCTTGATTGTCCACACATGTGTCACTGAAATTGCTAATTAGAAAAAACTGGGCCTAATTACTCTTGATTGGACACACCTGTGTCACTGAAATTGCTATTTAGAAGCACCTGTTCCTAATTAGCTTTGATTGGCCACACCTCTGTGACTGAAATGGCAAACTAGAAGCACCTGTTGCTAATTATCCTTGATTGGCCACAACTTTGCCACTGCAATTGCTGAGTAGGCACACCTGGTCCTAATTAGCATTGATTGGCCACGCCTGTGTCACTGAAAACTGGTCCTAATTAGCCTTGATTGGCCACACCCGTGTCACTGAAATTGCTAATTAGAAACACCTGGTCCGAATTAGCATTGATTTTCAATAATTAGAAACACCTGGTCCTAATTTGCCTTGATTGTCCACACATGTGTCACTGAAATTGTTAATTAGAAACACCTGGTCCTAATTAGCCTTGAATGTCCACACCTGTGTCACTGAAATTGCTAATTAGAAGCACCTGGTCCTAAGTAAGCCTTGATTGGCCACACCTGTGTCACTGAAAGTGCTATTTAGACGCCGCTGGTCCTAATTAGCCTTGATTGGCCACAACCATGTCACTGAAATTGCTAATTAGACGCACCTGATCCGAATTACCCTTGATTGGCCACACCTGTGTCACTGAAATTGACAATGAGAAATACCTGGTCCTAATTAGAATTAATTGTCCACACCTGTGTCATTGAAATTTCTAATAAGACGTGCTTGTTCCTAAATAGCCTTGATTGGACACACCCTTGTCACTGAAATTGCTAATTAGTTGAACCTGGTCCTAATTAGCCTAGATTGGCCACACCCGTGTCATTGAAATTGCTAAATAGAAGCACCTGGTCCTAATTAGCCTTGATTGGCCACACCCTTGTCACTGAAATTGCTAATTAGTAGCACCTGGTCCTAATTAGCCTAGATTGGCCACACCCGTGACACTGAAATTGCTGATTAAGCGCTCCTGGTTCTTATTAGCCTTGATTGGCCACACCTGTGCAACTGAAATTGCGGATTAGGCGCTCCTTGACATAATTAGCCTTGATTGGCCACACCTGTGTCACTGAAAGTGCTATTTAGACGCCCCTGGTCCTAATTAGCCTTGATTGGCCACACCCCTGCCACTGAAATTGCACATTAGGCGTGCCTCATCCTAATTAGCCTCTATTGGCCACACCTGTGCCACTGAAATTGCTAATTAGGCGCGCTTCGTCCTAATTAGCCTTCATTAGCCACACATGTGTCACTGAAATTGCTGATTAGGCTCGCTGCATCCTAATTAGTCCTGATTGGCCAAACCTGTGCCATGAAATGCCTTATTGGGCGCGCCTGGTCCTAATAAGCCTTGATTGGCCCCACCTGTGCCAGTGAAATGGCTGATTCGGTGCGCCTGGTTTTAATTAGCCTTGATTGGCCACACCCTTGAAATTGAAATGGCTGATTAGGCGCTCCTGGTCCTAATTAGCCTTGATTGGCCCCATCTGTGTCACTGAAATTGCTAACTGGATACACCTGGTTCTAATTAATCTTGATTGTCGCTAATTAGAAACACGTGGTCCTAATTAGAATTAATTGTCCACATCTGTGTCATTCACATTGCTAATTAGACGCACCTGGTCCGAAATAGCCTTGATTGGGCACATCTGTGCCACTGAAATTGCTGATTAGGTGTGCCTCGTCCTAATTAGCTTTAATTGGCCACACCTGTGCCACTGAAACTGCTGATTATTCGCACCTGGTCCTAATTACCATTTATTGTCCACACCTGTGTCACAGATATTGCTGATTATATGTACCTGGTTCTAATTAGCCTTGATAGTTCACAACTGTGTCATTGAAATTGCTGATTAGACGCACCTGGACCGAAATAGCCTTGATTGGGCACATCTGTGCCACTGAAATTGCTGATTAGGCGTTCCTCGTCCTAATTAGCTTTAATTGGCCACACCTGTGCCACTGAAACTGCTGATTATTCGCACCTGGTCCTAATTAGCCTTGATTGGCCACACCTGTGCCACTGAAATTGCTGAGTAGACGTGACTGGTCCTAATTAGCCTTCATTGGCCACACCTGTGTCACTATAATATCTAACTTGAAGCACCTGGTCCTAATGAGCCTTGATTGGCCAGACCTGTGTCACTTAAATTGCTATTTAGAAGAACCTGGTCCTAAATAGCTTTATTGGCCACACTTATGTCACTGAAATTCCTAATTAGAAACATCTGGTCCTAATTAGAATTAATTGTTCACCCTGTGTCATTGAAATTGCTAAATAGAAGTACCTGGTCCTAATTAGCCTTGATTGGCCACACCCTCGTCACTGAAATTGCTAATTAGTAGCAGCTGGTCCTAATTAGCCTAGATTGGCCACACCCGTGTCACTGAAATTGCTGATTAAGCGCTCCTGGTTCTTATTAGCCTTGATTGGCCACACCTGTACAACTGAAATTGTGGATTAGGCGCTCCTTGACATAATTAGCCTTGATTGGCCACACCTGTGCCACTGAAATTGCTATTTAGAAGCACCTGTTCCTAATTAGCTTTGATTGGCCACACCTCTGTGACTGAAATGGCTAACTAGAACCACCTGTTGCTAATTATCCTTAATTGGCCACAACTTTGCCTCTGAAATTGCTGAGTAGGCACACCTGGTCCTATTTAGCATTGACTGGCCACGCCTGTGTCACTGAAAATGCTAAGTAGACGCAACTGGTCCTAATTAGCCTTGATTGGCCACACCCGTGTCACTGAAATCGCTAATTAGAAACACCTGGTACGAATTAGCATTGATTTTCAATAATTAGAAACACCTGGTCCTAATTAGCCTTGATTGTCCACACATGTGTCACTGAAATTGTTAATTAGAAACACCTGGTCCTAATTAGCCTTGATTGGCCACACCCGTGTCACTGAAATTGCTAATTAGAAACACCTGGTACGAATTAGCATTGATTTTCAATAATTAGAAAAACCTGGTCCTAATTAGCCTTGATTGTCCATAAATGTGTCACTGAAATTGTTAATTAGAAACACCTGGTCCTAATTAGCCTTGAATGTCCACACCTGTGTCAGTAAAATTGCTAATTAGAAGCACCTGGTCCTAAGTAGCCTTGATTGGCCACACCTGTGCCAGTGAAATGGCTGATTCGGTGTGCCTCGTTTTAATTAGCCTTGATTGGCCACACCCTTGAAACTGAAGTGGCTGATTAGGCACTCCTGGTCCTAATTAGACTTTATTGGCCACAAATGTGTCACTATAATATCTAATTTGAAGCACCTGGTCCTAATGAGCCTTGATTGGCCAGACCTGTGTCACTGAAATTGCTTTTTAGAAGCACCTAGCCCTACTTAGCTTTGATTGGCCACACTTCTCTCATTGAAATAACTAATTAGAAATACCTGGTCCTAATTAGAATTAATTGTTCACCCTGTGTCATTGAAATTGCTAAATAAAAGCACCTGGTCCTAATTAGCCTTGATTGGCCACACCCTTGTCACTGAAATTGCTAATTAGTAGCACCTGGTCCTAATTAGCCTAGATTGGCCACCCCCGTGTCACTGAAATTGCTGATTAAGCACTCCTGGTTCTTATTAGCCTTGATTGGCCACACTTGTGCAACTGAAATTGCGGATTAGGCGCTCCTTGACATAATTAGCCTTGATTGGCCACGCCTGTGCCACTGAAATTGCTAATTAGAAAAAACTGGGCCTAATTACTCTTGATTGGACACACCTGTGTCACTGAAATTGCTATTTAGAAGCACCTGTTCCTAATTAGCTTTGATTGGCCACACCTCTGTGACTGAAATGGCTAACTAGAAACACCTGTTGCTAATTATCCTTGATTGGCCACAACTTTGCCACTGAAATTGCTGAGTAGGCACACCTGGTCCTAATTAGCATTGACTGGCCACGCCTGTGTCACTGAAAATGCTAAGTAGACGCAACTGGTCCTAATTAGCCTTGATTGGCCACACCCGTGTCACTGAAATCGCTAATTAGAAAAGCCTGATACGAATTAGCATTGATTTCAATAATTAGAAACACCTGGTCCTAATTAGCCTTGATTGTCCACACATGTGTCAGTAAAATTGCTAATTAGAAGCACCTGGTCCTAATAAGCCTTGATTGTCCACACCTGTGCCAGTTAAATGGCTGATTCGGTGCGCCTGTTTTTAATTAGCCTTGATTGGCCACACCCTTGAAACTGAAATGGCTGATTAGGCATCCTGGTCCTAATTAGCCTTCATTGGCCACACCTGTGCACTATAATATCTAACTTGAAGCACCTGGTCCTAATGAGCCTTGATTGGCCAGACCTGTGTCACTGAAATTGCTATTTAGAAGCACCTAGTCCTAATTAGCTTTGATTGGCCACACTTCTCTCATTGAAATTCCTAATCAGAAATACCTGGTCGTAATTAGAATTAATTGTTCACCCTGTGTCATTGAAATTGCTAAATAAAAGCACCTGGTCCTAATTAGCCTTGATTGGCCACACCCTTGTCACTGAAATTGCTAATTAGTAGCACCTGGTCCTAATTAGCCTAGATTGGCCACACCCGTGTCACTGAAATTGCTGATTAAGCGCTCCTGGTTCTTATTAGCCTTGATTGGCCACACCTGTGCAACTGAAATTGCGGATTAGGCGCTCCTTGACATAATTAGCCTTGATTGGCCACGCCTGTGCCACTGAAATTGCTAATTAGAAAAAACTGGGCCTAATTACTCTTGATTGGACACACCTGTGTCACTGAAATTGCTATTTAGAAGCATCTGTTCCTAATTAGCTTAGCTTTGATTGGCCACACCTCTGTGACTGAAATGGCTAACTAGAAGCACCTGTTGCTAATTATCCTTGATTGGCCACAACTTTGCCACTGAAATTGCTGAGTAGGCACACCTGGTCCTAATTAGCATTAACGGGCCACGTCTGTGTCACTGAAAATGCTAAGTAGACGCAACTGGTCCTAATTAGCCTTGATTGGCCACACCCGTGTAACTGAAATTGCTAATTAGAAACACCTGGTACGAATTAGCATTGATTTTCAATAATTAGAAACACCTGGTCCTAATTAGGCTTGATTGTCCACACATGTGTCACTGAAATTGTTAATTAGAAACACCTGGTCCTAATTAGCCTTGAATGTCCACACCTGTGTCAGTAAAATTGCTAATTAGAAGCAGCTGGTCCTAATAAGCCTTGATTGGCCACACCTGTGCCAGTGAAATGGCTGATTCGGTGTGCCTGGTTTTAATTAGCCTTGATTGGCCACACCCTTGAAACTGAAGTGGCTGATTAGGCATCCTGGTCCTAATTAGCCTTCATTGGCCACACCTGTGCCACTATAATATCTAACTTGAAGCACCTGGTCCTAATGAGCCTTGATTGGCAAGACCTGTGTCACTGAAATTGCTATTTAGAAGCACCTAGTCCTAATTAGCTTTGATTGGCCACACTTCTCTCATTGAAATTCCTAATCAGAAATACCTGGTCGTAATTAGAATTAATTGTTCACCCTGTGTCATTGAAATTGCCAAATAGAAGCACCTGGTCCTAATTAGCCTTGATTGGCCACACCCTTGTTACTGAAATTGCTAATTAGTAGCACCTGGTCCTAATTAGCCTAGATTGGCCACACCCGTGTCACTGAAATTGCTGATTAAGCGCTCCTGGTTCTTATTAGCCTTGATTGGCCACACCTGTGCAACTGAAATTGCGGATTAGGCGCTCCTTGACATAATTAGCCTTGATTGGCCACGCCTGTGACACTGAAATTGCTAATTAGAAAAAACTGGGCCTAATTACTCTTGATTGGACACACTTGTGTCACTGAAATTGCTATTTAGAAGCACTTGTTCCTAATTAGCTTAGCTTTGATTGGCCACACCTCTGTGACTGAAATGGCTAACTAGAAGCACCTGTTGCTAATTATCCTTGATTGGCCACAACTTTGCCACTGATATTGCTGAGTAGGCACACCTGGTCCTAATTAGCATTGACGGGCCACGCCTGTGTCACTGAAAATGCTAAGTAGACGGAACTGGTCCTAATTAGCCTTGATTGGCCACACCCGTGTTACTGAAATTGCTAATTAGAAACACCTGGTACGAATTAGCATTGATTTTCAATAATTAGAAACACCTGGTCCTAATTAGCATTGATTGTCCACACATGTGTCACTGAAATTGTTAATTAGAAACACCTGGTCCTAATTAGCCTTGAATGTCCACACCTGTGTCAGTAAAATTGCTAATTAGAAGCACCTGGTCCTAATTAGCCTTCATTGGCCACACCTGTGTCACTATAATATCTAACTTGAAGCACCTGGTCCTAATGAGCCTTGATTGGCCAGACCTGTGTCACTGAAATTGCTATTTAGAAGCACCTAGTCCTAATTAGCTTTGATTGGCCACACTTCTCTCATTGAAATTCCTAATCAGAAATACCTGGTCGTAATTAGAATTAATTGTTCAACCTGTGTCATTGAAATTGCTAAACAGAAGCACCTGGTCCTAATTAGCCTTGATTGGCCACACCCTTGTCACTTATATTGCTAATTAGTAGCACCTGGTCCTAATTAGCCTAGATTGGCCACACCCGTGTCACTGAAATTGCTGATTAAGCGCTCCTGGTTCTTATTAGCCTTGATTGGCCACACCTGTGCAACTGAAATTGTGGATTAGGCGCTCCTTGACATAATTAGCCTTGATTGGCCACGCCTGTGCCACTGAAATTGCTAATTAAAAAAATCTGGGCCTAATTACTCTTGATTGGACACACCTGTGTCACTGAAATTGCTATTTAGAAGCACCTGTTCCTAATTAGCTTTGATTGGCCACACCTCTGTGACTGAAATGGCTAACTAGAAGCACCTGTTGCTAATTATCCTTGATTGGCCACAACTTTGCCACTGAAATTGCTGAGTAGGCACACCTGGTCCTAATTAGCATTGACTGGCCACGCCTGTGTCACTGAAATTGCTGATTAGGCGCTCCTGGTCCTAATTAGCCTTGATTGGCCACACCCGTGTCACTGAAATTGCTAATTAGAAACACCTGGTACGAATTAGCATTGATTTTCAATAATTAGAAAAACCTGGTCCTAATTAGCCTTGATTGTCCATAAATGTGTCACTGAAATTGTTAATTAGAAACACCTGGTCCTAATTAGCCTTGAATGTCCACACCTGTGTCAGTAAAATTGCTAATTAGAAGCACCTGGTCCTAAGTAGCCTTGATTGGCCACACCTGTGCCAGTGAAATGGCTGATTCGGTGTGCCTCGTTTTAATTAGCCTTGATTGGCCACACCCTTGAAACTGAAGTGGCTGATTAGGCACTCCTGGTCCTAATTAGACTTTATTGGCCACAAATGTGTCACTATAATATCTAATTTGAAGCACCTGGTCCTAATGAGCCTTGATTGGCCAGACCTGTGTCACTGAAATTGCTTTTTAGAAGCACCTAGCCCTACTTAGCTTTGATTGGCCACACTTCTCTCATTGAAATAACTAATTAGAAATACCTGGTCCTAATTAGAATTAATTGTTCACCCTGTGTCATTGAAATTGCTAAATAAAAGCACCTGGTCCTAATTAGCCTTGATTGGCCACACCCTTGTCACTGAAATTGCTAATTAGTAGCACATGGTTCTAATTAGCCTAGATTGGCCACCCCCGTGTCACTGAAATTGCTGATTAAGCGCTCCTGGTTCTTATTAGCCTTGATTGGCCACACTTGTGCAACTGAAATTGCAGATTAGGCGCTCCTTGACATAATTAGCCTTGATTGGCCACGCCTGTGCCACTGAAATTGCTAATTAGAAAAAACTGGGCCTAATTACTCTTGATTGGACACACCTGTGTCACTGAAATTGCTATTTAGAAGCACCTGTTCCTAATTAGCTTTGATTGGCCACACCTCTGTGACTGAAATGGCTAACTAGAAACACCTGTTGCTAATTATCCTTGATTGGCCACAACTTTGCCACTGAAATTGCTGAGTAGGCACACCTGGTCCTAATTAGCATTGACTGGCCACGCCTGTGTCACTGAAAATGCTAAGTAGACGCAACTGGTCCTAATTAGCCTTGATTGGCCACACCCGTGTCACTGAAATCGCTAATTAGAAAAGCCTGATACGAATTAGCATTGATTTTCAATAATTAGAAACACCTGGTCCTAATTAGCCTTGATTGTCCACACATGTGTCAGTAAAATTGCTAATTAGAAGCACCTGGTCCTAATAAGCCTTGATTGTCCACACCTGTGCCAGTTAAATGGCTGATTCGGTGCGCCTGTTTTTAATTAGCCTTGATTGGCCACACCCTTGAAACTGAAATGGCTGATTAGGCATCCTGGTCCTAATTAGCCTTCATTGGCCACACCTGTGCACTATAATATCTAACTTGAAGCACCTGGTCCTAATGAGCCTTGATTGGCCAGACCTGTGTCACTGAAATTGCTATTTAGAAGCACCTAGTCCTAATTAGCTTTGATTGGCCACACTTCTCTCATTGAAATTCCTAATCAGAAATACCTGGTCGTAATTAGAATTAATTGTTCACCCTGTGTCATTGAAATTGCTAAATAGAAGCACCTGGTCCTAATTAGCCTTGATTGGCCACACCCTTGTCACTAAAATTGCTAATTAGTAGCACCTGGTCCTAATTAGCCTAGATTGGCCACACCCGTGTCACTGAAATTGCTGATTAAGCGCTCCTGGTTCTTATTAGCCTTGATTGGCCACACCTGTGCAACTGAAATTGCGGATTAGGCGCTCCTTGACATAATTAGCCTTGATTGGCCACGCCTGTGCCACTGAAATTGCTAATTAGAAAAAACTGGGCCTAATTACTCTTGATTGGACACACCTGTGTCACTGAAATTGCTATTTAGAAGCATCTGTTCCTAATTAGCTTAGCTTTGATTGGCCACACCTCTGTGACTGAAATGGCTAACTAGAAGCACCTGTTGCTAATTATCCTTGATTGGCCACAACTTTGCCACTGAAATTGCTGAGTAGGCACACCTGGTCCTAATTAGCATTAACGGGCCACGTCTGTGTCACTGAAAATGCTAAGTAGACGCAACTGGTCCTAATTAGCCTTGATTGGCCACACCCGTGTAACTGAAATTGCTAATTAGAAACACCTGGTACGAATTAGCATTGATTTTCAATAATTAGAAACACCTGGTCCTAATTAGGCTTGATTGTCCACACATGTGTCACTGAAATTGTTAATTAGAAACACCTGGTCCTAATTAGCCTTGAATGTCCACACCTGTGTCAGTAAAATTGCTAATTAGAAGCAGCTGGTCCTAATAAGCCTTGATTGGCCACACCTGTGCCAGTGAAATGGCTGATTCGGTGTGCCTGGTTTTAATTAGCCTTGATTGGCCACACCCTTGAAACTGAAGTGGCTGATTAGGCATCCTGGTCCTAATTAGCCTTCATTGGCCACACCTGTGCCACTATAATATCTAACTTGAAGCACCTGGTCCTAATGAGCCTTGATTGGCAAGACCTGTGTCACTGAAATTGCTATTTAGAAGCACCTAGTCCTAATTAGCTTTGATTGGCCACACTTCTCTCATTGAAATTCCTAATCAGAAATACCTGGTCGTAATTAGAATTAATTGTTCACCCTGTGTCATTGAAATTGCCAAATAGAAGCACCTGGTCCTAATTAGCCTTGATTGGCCACACCCTTGTTACTGAAATTGCTAATTAGTAGCACCTGGTCCTAATTAGCCTAGATTGGCCACACCCGTGTCACTGAAATTGCTGATTAAGCGCTCCTGGTTCTTATTAGCCTTGATTGGCCACACCTGTGCAACTGAAATTGCGGATTAGGCGCTCCTTGACATAATTAGCCTTGATTGGCCACGCCTGTGCCACTGAAATTGCTAATTAGAAAAAACTGGGCCTAATTACTCTTGATTGGACACACTTGTGTCACTGAAATTGCTATTTAGAAGCACTTGTTCCTAATTAGCTTAGCTTTGATTGGCCACACCTCTGTGACTGAAATGGCTAACTAGAAGCACCTGTTGCTAATTATCCTTGATTGGCCACAACTTTGCCACTGATATTGCTGAGTAGGCACACCTGGTCCTAATTAGCATTGACGGGCCACGCCTGTGTCACTGAAAATGCTAAGTAGACGGAACTGGTCCTAATTAGCCTTGATTGGCCACACCCGTGTTACTGAAATTGCTAATTAGAAACACCTGGTACGAATTAGCATTGATTTTCAATAATTAGAAACACCTGGTCCTAATTAGCATTGATTGTCCACACATGTGTCACTGAAATTGTTAATTAGAAACACCTGGTCCTAATTAGCCTTGAATGTCCACACCTGTGTCAGTAAAATTGCTAATTAGAAGCACCTGGTCCTAATTAGCCTTCATTGGCCACACCTGTGTCACTATAATATCTAACTTGAAGCACCTGGTCCTAATGAGCCTTGATTGGCCAGACCTGTGTCACTGAAATTGCTATTTAGAAGCACCTAGTCCTAATTAGCTTTGATTGGCCACACTTCTCTCATTGAAATTCCTAATCAGAAATACCTGGTCGTAATTAGAATTAATTGTTCAACCTGTGTCATTGAAATTGCTAAACAGAAGCACCTGGTCCTAATTAGCCTTGATTGGCCACACCCTTGTCACTTATATTGCTAATTAGTAGCACCTGGTCCTAATTAGCCTAGATTGGCCACACCCGTGTCACTGAAATTGCTGATTAAGCGCTCCTGGTTCTTATTAGCCTTGATTGGCCACACCTGTGCAACTGAAATTGTGGATTAGGCGCTCCTTGACATAATTAGCCTTGATTGGCCACGCCTGTGCCACTGAAATTGCTAATTAAAAAAATCTGGGCCTAATTACTCTTGATTGGACACACCTGTGTCACTGAAATTGCTATTTAGAAGCACCTGTTCCTAATTAGCTTTGATTGGCCACACCTCTGTGACTGAAATGGCTAACTAGAAGCACCTGTTGCTAATTATCCTTGATTGGCCACAACTTTGCCACTGAAATTGCTGAGTAGGCACACCTGGTCCTAATTAGCATTGACTGGCCACGCCTGTGTCACTGAAATTGCTGATTAGGCGCTCCTGGTCCTAATTAGCCTTGATTGGCCACACCCGTGTCACTGAAATTGCTAATTAGAAACACCTGGTACGAATTAGCATTGATTTTCAATAATTAGAAAAACCTGGTCCTAATTAGCCTTGATTGTCCATAAATGTGTCACTGAAATTGTTAATTAGAAACACCTGGTCCTAATTAGCCTTGAATGTCCACACCTGTGTCAGTAAAATTGCTAATTAGAAGCACCTGGTCCTAAGTAGCCTTGATTGGCCACACCTGTGCCAGTGAAATGGCTGATTCGGTGTGCCTCGTTTTAATTAGCCTTGATTGGCCACACCCTTGAAACTGAAGTGGCTGATTAGGCACTCCTGGTCCTAATTAGACTTTATTGGCCACAAATGTGTCACTATAATATCTAATTTGAAGCACCTGGTCCTAATGAGCCTTGATTGGCCAGACCTGTGTCACTGAAATTGCTTTTTAGAAGCACCTAGCCCTACTTAGCTTTGATTGGCCACACTTCTCTCATTGAAATTCCTAATTAGAAATACCTGGTCCTAATTAGAATTAATTGTTCACCCTGTGTCATTGAAATTGCTAAATAAAAGCACCTGGTCCTAATTAGCCTTGATTGGCCACACCCTTGTCACTGAAATTGCTAATTAGTAGCACATGGTTCTAATTAGCCTAGATTGGCCACCCCCGTGTCACTGAAATTGCTGATTAAGCGCTCCTGGTTCTTATTAGCCTTGATTGGCCACACTTGTGCAACTGAAATTGCAGATTAGGCGCTCCTTGACATAATTAGCCTTGATTGGCCACGCCTGTGCCACTGAAATTGCTAATTAGAAAAAACTGGGCCTAATTACTCTTGATTGGACACACCTGTGTCACTGAAATTGCTATTTAGAAGCACCTGTTCCTAATTAGCTTTGATTGGCCACACCTCTGTGACTGAAATGGCTAACTAGAAACACCTGTTGCTAATTATCCTTGATTGGCCACAACTTTGCCACTGAAATTGCTGAGTAGGCACACCTGGTCCTAATTAGCATTGACTGGCCACGCCTGTGTCACTGAAAATGCTAAGTAGACGCAACTGGTCCTAATTAGCCTTGATTGGCCACACCCGTGTCACTGAAATCGCTAATTAGAAAAGCCTGATACGAATTAGCATTGATTTTCAATAATTAGAAACACCTGGTCCTAATTAGCCTTGATTGTCCACACATGTGTCAGTAAAATTGCTAATTAGAAGCACCTGGTCCTAATAAGCCTTGATTGTCCACACCTGTGCCAGTTAAATGGCTGATTCGGTGCGCCTGTTTTTAATTAGCCTTGATTGGCCACACCCTTGAAACTGAAATGGCTGATTAGGCATCCTGGTCCTAATTAGCCTTCATTAGCCACACCTGTGCCACTATAATATCTAACTTGAAGCACCTGGTCCTAATGAGCCTTGATTGGCAAGACCTGTGTCACTGAAATTGCTATTTAGAAGCACCTAGTCCTAATTAGCTTTGATTGGCCACACTTCTCTCATTGAAATTCCTAATCAGAAATACCTGGTCGTAATTAGAATTAATTGTTCACCCTGTGTCATTGAAATTGCTAAATAGAAGCACCTGGTCCTAATTAGCCTTGATTGGCCACACCCTTGTCACTAAAATTGCTAATTAGTAGCACCTGGTCCTAATTAGCCTAGATTGGCCACACCCGTGTCACTGAAATTGCTGATTAAGCGCTCCTGGTTCTTATTAGCCTTGATTGGCCACACCTGTGCAACTGAAATTGCGGATTAGGCGCTCCTTGACATAATTAGCCTTGATTGGCCACGCCTGTGCCACTGAAATTGCTAATTAGAAAAAACTGGGCCTAATTACTCTTGATTGGACACACCTGTGTCACTGAAATTGCTATTTAGAAGCATCTGTTCCTAATTAGCTTTGATTGGCCACACCTCTGTGACTGAAATGGCAAACTAGAAGCACCGGTTGCTAATTATCCTTGATTGGCCACACCTTTGCCACTGAAATTGCTGAGTAGGCACACCTGGTCCTAATTAGCATTGACTGGCCATGCCTGTGTCACTGAAAATGCTAAGTAGACGCAACTGGTCCTAATTAGCCTTGATTGGCCACACCCGTGTTACAGAAATTGCTTATTAGAAACACCTGGTACGAATTAGCATTGATTTTCAATAATTAGAAACACCTGGTCCTAATTAGCCTTGATTGTCCACACATGTGTCACTGAAATTGTTAATTAGAAACACCTGGTCCTAATTAACCTTGAATGTCCACACCTGTGTCACTAAAATTGCTAATTAGAAGCACCTGGTCCTAAGTAGTCTTGATTGGCCACACCTGTGTCACTGAAAGTGCTATTTAGACGCCCCTGGTCCTAATTAGCCTTGATTGGCCACACCCATGTCACTGAAATTGCTAATTAGACGCACCTGATCCGAATTAACCTTGATTGGCCACACCTGTGTCACTGAAATTGACAATGAGAAATACCTGGTCCTAATTAGAATTAACTGTCCACACCTGTGTCATTGAAATTTCTAATAAGACGTGCTTGTTCATAAATAGCCTTGATTGGACACACCCTTGTCCGTGAAATTGCTAATTAGTTGAACCTGGTCCTAATTAGCCTAGATTGGCCACACCCGTGTCATTGAAATTGCTAATTAGACACACCTGGTCCGAATTAGTCTTGATTGGCTACACCCGTGTCACTGAAATTGCTGATTAGGCGCTCCTGGTCCTTATTAGCCTTGATTGGCCACACCCCTGCCACTGAAATTGCACATTAGGCGCGCCTGATCTTAATTAGCCTCTATTGGCCACACCTGTGCCACTGAAATTGCTAATTAGGCGCGCCTCGTCCTAATTAGCCTTCATTAGCCACACATGTGTCACTGAAATTGCTTATTAGGCTCGCTGCATCCTAATTAGTCCTGACTGGCCACACCTGTGCCATGAAATGCCTGATTGGGCACGCCTGGTCCTAATAAGCCTTGATTGGCCACTCCTGTGCCAGTGAAATGGCTGATTCGGTGCGCCTGGTTTTAATTAGCCTTGATTGGCCACACCCTTGAAACTGAAATGGCTGATTAGGCGCTCCTGGTCCCAATTAGCCTTGATTGGCCCCACCTGTGTCACTGAAATTGCTAACTGGATACACCTGGTTCTAATTAATCTTGATTGTCGCTAATTAGAAACACGTGGTCCTAATTAGAATTAATTGTCCACATCTGTGTCATTCACATTGCTAATTAGACGCACCTGGTCCGAAAAAGCCTTGATTGGGCACATGTGTGCCACTGAAATTGCTGATTAGGCGCTCCTGGTCCTAATTATCCTTCATTGGCCACACCTGTGTCACTGAAATTGGTAACTGGATATACCTGGTTCTAATTAATCTTGATTGTCGCTAATTAGAAACACGTGGTCCTAATTAGAATTAATTGTCCACATCTGTGTCATTCACATTGCTAATTAGACGCACCTGGTCCGAAAAAGCCTTGATTGGGCACATGTGTGCCACTGAAATTGCTGATTAGGCGCTCCTGGTCCTAATTAGCCTTGATTGGCCACACCTGTGCCACTGAAATTGCTGAGTAGACGTGACTGGTCCTAATTAGCCTTCATTGGCCACACCTGTGTCACTATAATATCTAACTTGAAGCACCTGGTCCTAATGAGCCTTGATTGGCCAGACCTGTGTCACTTAAATTGCTATTTAGAAGAACCTGGTCCTAAATAGTTTGATTGGCCACACTTGTGTCACTGAAATTCCTAATTAGAAACACCTGATCCTAATTAGAATTAATTGTTCACCCTGTGTCATTGAAATTGCTAAATAGAAGCACCTGGTCCTAATTAGCCTAGATTGGCCACACCCGTGTCACTGAAATTGCTGATTAAGCGCTCCTGGTTCTTATTAGCCTTGATTGGCCACACCTGTGCAACTGAAATTGTGGATTATGCGCTCCTTGACATAATTAGCCTTGATTGGCCACACCTGTGCCACTGAAATTGCTAATTAGAAAAAACTGGGCCTAATTACTCTTGATTGGACACACCTGTGTCACTGAAATTGCTATTTAGAAGCACCTGTTCCTAATTAGCTTTGATTGGCCACACCTCTGTGACTGAAATGGCTAACTAGAAGCACCTGTTGCTAATTATCCTTGATTGGCCACATCTTTGCCACTGAAATTGCTGAGTAGGCACACCTGGTCCTATTTAGCATTGACTGGCCACGCCTGTGTCACTGAAAATGCTAAGTAGACGCAACTGGTCCTAATTAGCCTTGATTGGCCACACCCGTGTTACTGAAATCGCTAATTAGAAACACCTGGTACGAATTAGCATTGATTTTCAATAATTAGAAACACCTGGTCCTAATTAGCCTTGATTGTCCACACCCGTGTCACTGAAATTGTTAATTAGAAACACCTGGTCCTAATTAGCCTTGATTGGCCACACCCGTGTCACTGAAATTGCTAATTAGAAACACCTGGTACGAATTAGCATTGATTTTCAATAATTAGAAACACCTGGTCCTAATTAGCCTTGATTGTCCATAAATGTGTCACTGAAATTGTTAATTAGAAACACCTGGTCCTAATTAGCCTTGAATGTCCACACCTGTGTCAGTAAAATTGCTAATTAGAAGTACCTGGTCCTAAGTAGCCTTGATTGGCCACACCTGTGCCAGTGAAATGGCTGATTCGGTGTGCCTGGTTTTAATTAGCCTTGATTGGCCACACCCTTGAAACTGAAGTGGCTGATTAGGCACTCCTGGTCCTAATTAGACTTTATTGGCCACAAATGTGTCACTATAATATCTAATTTGAAGCACCTGGTCCTAATGAGCCTTGATTGGCCAGACCTGTGTCACTGAAATTGCTATTTAGAAGCACCTAGCCCTACTTAGCTTTGATTGGCCACACTTCTCTCATTGAAATTCCTAATCAGAAATACCTGGTCCTAATTAGAATTAATTGTTCACCCTGTGTCATTGAAATTGCTAAATAGAAGCACCTGGTCCTAATTAGCCTTGATTGGCCACACCCTTGTCACTGAAATTGCTAATTAGTAGCACCTGGTCCTAATTAGCCTAGATTGGCCACCCCCGTGTCACTGAAATTGCTGATTAAGCGCTCCTGGTTCTTATTAGCCTTGATTGGCCACACCTGTGCAACTGAAATTGCGGATTAGGCGCTCCTTGACATAATTAGCCTTGATTGGCCACGCCTGTGACACTGAAATTGCTAATTAGAAAAAACTGGGCCTAATTACTCTTGATTGGACACACCTGTGTCACTGAAATTGCTATTTAGAAGCACCTGTTCCTAATTAGCTTTGATTGGCCACACCTCTGTGACTGAAATGGCTAACTAGAAGCACCTGTTGCTAATTATCCTTGATTGGCCACAACTTTGCCACTGAAATTGCTGAGTAGGCACACCTGGTCCTAATTAGCATTGATTGGCAACGCCTGTGTCACTGAAAATGCTAAGTAGACTCTAGCCTTTATTGGCCACACCCGTGTCACTGAAATTGCTAATGAGAAACACCTGGTCCGAATTAGCATTGATTTTCAATAATTAGAAACACCTGGTCCTAATTAGCCTTGATTGTCCACACATGTGTCACTGAAATTGTTAATTAGAAACACCTGGTCCTAATTAGCCTTGAATGTCCACACCTGTGTCACTAAAATTGCTAATTAGAAGCACCTGATCCTAATTAGACTTGATTGGTCACACCTGTGTCACTGAAAATGCTATTTAGACGCCCCTGGTCCTAATTAGCCTTGATTGGCCACACCCATGTCACTGAAATTGCTAATTAGACGCACCTGATCCGAATTACCCTTGAT
This sequence comes from Typhlomys cinereus, assembly GCA_023101885.1. Lineage (NCBI taxonomy): Eukaryota > Metazoa > Chordata > Mammalia > Rodentia > Platacanthomyidae > Typhlomys > Typhlomys cinereus. The sequence goes on along the minus strand of JALPQD010000435.1, from coordinate 1,608,261 downwards.
TGGCCACACCTGTGTCACTGAAATTGACAATGAGAAATACCTGGTCCTAATTAGAATTAATTGTCCACACCTGTGTCATTGAAATTTCTCATTAGACGTGCTTGTTCCTAAATAGCCTTGATTGGACACACCCTTGTCACTGAAATAGCTAATTAGTTGAACCTGGTCCTAATTAGCATAGATTGTGCACACCCGTGTCATTGAAATTGCTAATGAGATGCACCTGGTTCGAATTAGCCTTGATTGGCTACACTCGAGTCATTGAAATTGCTGATTAGGCACTCCTGGTTCTTATTAGCCTTGATTGGCCACACCTGTGCCACTGAAATTGCTAATTAGAAAAAACTGGGCCTAATTACCCTTGATTGGACACACCTGTGTCACTGAAATTCCAATTTGAAGCACCTGTTCCTAATTAGCTTTGATTGGCCACACTTCTGTGACTGAAATGGCTAATTAGAAGCACGTGTTGCTAATTATCCTTGATTGGCCAAAACATTGCCACTGAAATTGCTGAGTAGGCATACCTGGTCATAATTAGCATTGATTGGCCATGCCTGTGTCACTGAAAATGCTAAGTAGACGCATCTGGTCCTAATTAGCCTTGATTGGCCACACCCGTGTACTGAAATTGCTAGTTAGAAACACCTGGTCCGAATTAGCCTTGATTTTCAATAATTAGAAACACCTGGTCCTAATTAGCCTTGATTGTGCACACATGTGTCACTGAAATTGTTAATTAGAAACACCTGGTCCTAATTAGCCTTGAATGTCCACACCTGTGTCACTAAAATTGCTAATTAGTAGCACCTTGTCCTAATTAGACTAGATTGTCCACACCCGTGTCATTGAAATTGCTAATTAGACGCACCTGGTCCGAATTAGCCTTGATTGGCTACACCTGTGTCACTGAAATTGTTGTTTAGGCGCTCCTAGTCCTTATTAGCCTTGATTGGTCACAACCCTGCCACTGAAATTGCTGATTAGGCACTCCTGGTCTTTATTAGCCTTGATTGGCCACACCCCTGCCACTGAAATTGCTGATTACGCACGCCTGATCGTAATTAGCCTTTATTGGCCAAACCTGTGCCACTGAAATTGCTAATTAAGTGCGCCTCATCCTAATTAGCCTTAATTTGCCACACCTGTGTCACTGAAATTGCTGATTAGGCGTGCTTCATCCTAATTAGTCTTGATTGGCCACACCTGTGCCATGAAATGCCTGATTGGGTGCGCCTGGTCCTAATAAGCCTTGATTGGCCACACCTGTGCCATTGAAATTGCTGATTAGACGCGTCTGGTCCCAATTAGCCTTGATTGGCCACACATGTGCCACTGAAATTGCTAATTAGAAACACCTGGTCTACTTAGCCTTCATTGCTCACACCTCTGTCACTGAAATTGCTAATTAGATGGACATGGTCGAAATTAGCCTTGTTTGGTCACACTGGTGTCACTAAAATTGCTAATTAGTAACACCTAATCCTTATTAGCTTAATTGTCCATACCTGTGTCATTGAAATTGCTAATCAGAATCACCTGGTCCTAACTAGCCTTGATTGTTCACACCTGTGTCACTGAAATTGGTAATGAAAAACACCTACTCCTAATTAGCCTTGATTGTCACTAATTAGAAAATCCTGGTCGTAAGTAAACTTGATAGTCCACACCTGTGTCACTGAAATTGCTAATTAGAAAAACCTGGGCCTAATTACCCTTGATTGGACACATCTGTGTCACTCAAATTGCTATTTAGAAGCACCTGTTCCTAATTAGCTTTGATTGTCCACACCTCTGTGACTGAAATGGCTAATTAGAAGCACGTGTTGCTAATTATACTTGATTGGACACAACTTTGCCACTGAAATTGCTGATTAGGCGGACCTGGTCCTAATTAGCATTGATTGGCCACACCTGTGTCACTGAAAATGTTAAGTAGACGCAACTGGTCCTAATTAGCCTTGATTGGCCACACCTGTGTCACTGAAAGTGCTCTTTAGACGCCCCTGGTCCTAATTAGCCTTGATTGGCCACACCCATGACACTGAAATTGCTAATTAGACGCACCTGATCTGAATTACCCTTGATTGGCCACACCTGTGTCACTGAAATTGACAATGAGAAAGACCAGGTCCTAATTAGAAGGAATTGTCCACACCTGTGTCATTGAAATTTCTAATTAGACGTGCCTGTTCCTAAATAGCCTTGATTGGCCACACCCTTGTCACTGAAATTGCTAATTAGTTGAACCTGGTCCTAATTAGCCTAGATTGGCCACACCCGTGTCATTGAAATTGCTAATTAGACGCACCTGGTCCGAATTAGTCTTGATTGGCCACACGCGAGTCACTAAAATTGCTGATTAGGCGCTCCTGGTCCTTATTAGCCTTGAGTGGCCACACCCCTGCCACTGAAATTGCAGATTAGGCACGCCAGATCAAAATTAGCCTTTATTGGCCACAACTGTGCCACTGAAATTGCTAATTAGGCTTGTCTCATCCTAATTAGCCTTAATTGGCCACACATATGTCACTGAAATTTCTGATTAGGCTCGCTTCATCCTAATTAGTCCTGATTGGCCACACCTGTGCCATGAAATGCCTGATTCGGTGCACCTGGTCCTAATAAGCCTTGATTGGCCCCCCTTTGTCACTGAAATTGCTAACTGGATACACGTGGTTCTAATTAATCTTTATTGTCCCTAATTAGAAATACCTGGTCCTAATTAGAATTAGTTGTCCATATCTGTGTCATTCACATTGCTAATTAGACGCACCTGGTCCGAAATATCATTGATTGGCACATCTGTGCCACTCAAGTTGCTGATTAGGCGTGCCTCATCCTAATTAGCATGAATTGGCCACACCTGTGCCATTGAAACTGCTGATTATTCGCACCTGGTCCTAATTACCCTTGATTGTCCACACCTGTGTCACTGATATTGCTTATTATACGAACCTGGTCCAAATTAGCCTTGATAGTCCACAACTGTGTCACTGAAATTGCTGATTAGATGTACCTGGTTCTAATTAGCCTTGATTGTCCACAACTGTGCCACTGAAATTGGTGATTGGGTGTGCCTGGTCCTAATTAGCCATGATTGGCCTCACCTGTGCCACTGAAATTGCTGAGTAGGCGAGCCTGGTCCTAATGAGCCTTGATTGGCCAGACCTGTGTCACTGAAATTGCTATTTAGAAGCACCTGGTCCTAAATAGCTTTGATGGGCCACACTTCAGTCACTGAAATTCCTAATTAGAAACACCTGGTCCTAATTAGAATAATTTTTCACCCCTGTGTCATTGAAATTGCTAAATAGAAGCACCTGGATCTAATTAGCCTTGATTGGCCACACCCTTGTCATTGAAATTGCTAATTAATAGCACCTGGTCCTAATTAGCCTAGATTGGCCACACCCGTGTCATTGAAATTGCTAATTAGACGCACGTGGACCGAATTAGCCTTGATTGGTTACACCCGTGTCAATGAAATTGCTGATTAGGCACTCCTGGTTCTTATTAGCCACACCTGTGTGACTGAAATTGCTGATTAGGCACGCCAGATCCTAATTAGCCTTTATTCGCCACAACTGTGCCACTGAAATTGCTGATTAGGCGCGCCTCATCCTAATTAGCCTTAATTGGCCAGACCTGTGCTATTGAAATTGCTGATTAGGCGCGCTTCGTCCTAATTAGCCTAGATTGGCCACACCTGTGCCACTGAAATGGCTGATTAGGTGCGCCTGGTTCTAATTACCTTGATTGGCCATGCCCTTGAAACTGAAATGGCTGTTTAGGTGCTCCTGGTCCTAATTAGGTTTGATTGGTCATACCTTTTCCACTAAAACTTCTGATTAGGCTCCCCTGGTCCTAATTAGCTTTAATTGTTCAACCTGTGTCACTAAAATTGCTAATTAGTAACACTTGGTCCTAATTAGCCTTGATTGTCCATACCTGTGTCACTAAAATTGGTAATTAGAAACACCTGGTCCTAATTAGCCTTGGTTGTCCACATCTCTGACACTCTAATTGCTAATAAAGCAAGCCTGGACCTAATTAATCTTGATTGCCGACACCTGTGCTACTGAAATTGCTGAATAGAAACACCTGGTGCTAATGAGCCTTGATTGTCTCTAATTAGAACAACCTGGTCCTAATTAGCCTTGATTGGCCACACCTGTGCCACTGAAATTCCTGATTAGCTGTGCCTGGTCCTAATTAGACTTGATTGGCCACAGCTGTGCCACGGAAATGGCTGATTAGGCGCACCTGGTCCTAATTAGCCTAGATTGTCCACACCCGTGAGATTGAAATTGCTAATTAGACGCACCTGGTCCTAATTACCCTTGATTGTCCACACCTGTGTCACTGATATTGCTTATTATACGAACCTGGTCCAAATTAGCCTTGATAGTCCACAACTGTGTCACTGAAATTGCTCATTAGATGTACCTGGTTCTAATGAGCCTTGATTATCCACAACTGTGCCACTGATATTGGTGATTAGTTGCGTATGGTCCTAATTACCCTTGATTGGCCAAACCTGTGCCACTGAAATTGTTATTTAGAAGCACCTAGTCCTAATTAGCCTTGATTGTTCACACCTGTGTCACTGAAATTGCTAATTAGTAACACCTGGTCCTAATTAGCCTTGATTGTCCATACCTGTGTCACTGAAATTGCTAATTGGAAACACCTGGTCCTAATTAGACTTGATTGTCCAAACCTGTGTCACTGAAATTGGTAATTAGAAACACCTGGTCCTAATTAGCCTTGGTTGTCTCTAATTAGAAACACCTGGTCGTAATAAGCCTTAATTGGCCACGCCTGTGACATAGAAATTGCTGATTAGATGCACCTGGTCCGAATTAGCCTTGATTGGCCACACCTGTGACACTGAAATTGCTAACTGGAAACACCTGGTTCTAATTAATCTTGATGGTCGCTAATTAGAAACACCTGGTCCTAATTAGAATTAATTGTCCATATCTGTATCATTCACATTGCAAATTAGACGCACCTGGTCCGAAATAGTCTTAATTGTCCATATGCGTTTCACTGAAATTGCTAATTAGACGCACCTGGTCCTAATTAGCTAGATTGGCCACACCTGTGTCACTGAAATTGCTAATTAGACGCACCTGGTCCGAAGTAGCCTTGATTGGCTACACCTGTGTCACTGAAATTGCTGATTAGGCGCTCCTGGTCCTTATTAGCCTTGTTTGGCCACACCCCTGCCACTGAAATTGCTGATTAGGCACGCCAGATCCTAATTAGCCTTTATGGGCCACAACTGTGCCACTGAAATTGCTAATTAGGCGCGCCTCATCATAATTAGCCTTAATTGGCCACACCTGTGCCAATGAAATGGCTGATTGGGCGCAACTGGTCCCAATAAGCCTTGATTGGCCACACCTGTGCCACTGAAATGGCTGATTAGGTGCGCCTGGTTCTAATTACCTTGATTGGCCATGCCCTTGAAACTGAAATGGCTGTTTAGGTGCTCCTGGTCCTAATTAGGTTTGATTGGTCATACCTTTTCCACTAAAACTTCTGATTAGGCTCCCCTGGTCCTAATTAGCTTTAATTGTTCAACCTGTGTCACTAAAATTGCTAATTAGTAACACTTGGTCCTAATTAGCCTTGATTGTCCATACCTGTGTCACTAAAATTGGTAATTAGAAACACCTGGTCCTAATTAGCCTTGGTTGTCCACATCTCTGACACTCTAATTGCTAATAAAGCAAGCCTGGACCTAATTAATCTTGATTGCCGACACCTGTGCTACTGAAATTGCTGAATAGAAACACCTGGTGCTAATGAGCCTTGATTGTCTCTAATTAGAACAACCTGGTCCTAATTAGCCTTGATTGGCCACACCTGTGCCACTGAAATTCCTGATTAGCTGTGCCTGGTCCTAATTAGACTTGATTGGCCACAGCTGTGCCACGGAAATGGCTGATTAGGCGCACCTGGTCCTAATTAGCCTAGATTGTCCACACCCGTGTGATTGAAATTGCTAATTAGACGCACCTGGTCCTTATTAGCCTTGATTGGCCAGATCCCTGCCACTGAAATTGCAGATTAGCATGCCTGATCCTAATTAGCCTTTATTGGCCACACCTGTGCCACTGAAATTGCTAATTAGAAAATTCTGGGCCTAATTACCCTTGATTGGACACACGTGTGTCACTCAAATTGCTATTTAGAAGCACCTTTCCTAATTAGCTTTGATTGGCCACACCTCTGTGACTGAAATGGCTAATTAGAAGCACCTGTTGCTAATTATTCTTGATTGGCCACAACTTTGCCACTGAAATTGCTGATTAGGCGCACCTGGTCCTAATTAGCCTAGATTGTCCACACCCGTGAGATTGAAATTGCTAATTAGACGCACCTGGTCCTAATTACCCTTGATTGTCCACACCTGTGTCACTGATATTGCTGATTAGACAAACCTGGTCCAAATTAGCCTTGATAGTCCACAACTGTGTCACTGAAATTGCTCATTAGATGTACCTGGTTCTAATGAGCCTTGATTATCCACAACTGTGCCACTGATATTGGTGATTAGTTGCGTATGGTCCTAATTACCCTTGATTGGCCAAACCTGTGCCACTGAAATTGTTATTTAGAAGCACCTAGTCCTAATTAGCCTTGATTGTTCACACCTGTGTCACTGAAATTGCTAATTAGTAACACCTGGTCCTAATTAGCCTTGAATGTCCACACCTGTGTCACTAAAATTGGTAATTAGAAGCACCTGGTCCTAATTAGCCTTGATTGGTTACACCTGTGTCACTGAAATTGTTCTTTAGACGCACCTGTTCCGAATTAGCCTTGATTGGCCACACCCGTTTCATCTAAATTGCTGATTAGGCACTAGTGGTTCTTATTAGCCTTGATTGGCCACACCTGTGCCACTGAAATTGCTGATTAAGTGTGCCTGGTCCTAATTAGCCTTGATTGACCATACCTGTTCCACTAAAATGGCTGATTAGGCTCGCCTGGTCCTAATTAGCCTTGATTGTTCACACCTGTGTCACTGAAATTGCTAATTAGTAACACCTGGTCCTAATTAGCCTTGATTGTCCATACCTGTGTCACTGAAATTGCTAATTGGAAACACCTGGTCCTAACTACACTTGATTGTCCAAACCTGTGTCACTGAAATTGTTAATTAGAAACACCTGGTCCTAATTAGCCTTGGTTGGCCACACCTCTGACACTCTAATTGCTAATAAAGCAAGGCTGGACCTAATTAATCTTGATTGCCGACACCTGTGCTACTGAAATTGCTGAATAGAAACACCTGGTGCTAAATAGCCTTGGTTGTCTCTAATTAGAAACACCTGGTCCTAATTAGCCTTAATTGGCCATATGCGTTTCACTGAAATTGCTAATTAGACGCACCTGGTCCTAATTAGCTAGATTGGCCGCACCTGTATCACTTAAATTGCTAATTAGACGCACCTGGTCTGAAGTAGCCTTGTTTGGCTAAACCTGTGCGACTGAAATTGCTGATTAGGCGCTCCTGGTCCTTATTAGCCTTGATTGGCCACACCCCTGCCACTGAAATTGCTGATTAGGCACTCCTGATTCTTATTAGCCTTGATTGGCCACACCCCTGCCACAGAAATTGCTGATTAGGCACGCCAAATCCTAATTAGCCTTTATTGGCCACAACTGTGCCATTAAAATTGCTAATTAGGCGCGCCTCATCCTAATTAGCCTTAATTGGCCACACATGTGCCACTGAAATTGCTGATTAGGCCTGCCTGGTCCTAATTAGCCTTGATTGGCCATGCCTGTGACAAAGAAATTGCTGATTAGACGCACCTGGTCCAAATTAGCCTTGATTGGCCCCACCTGTGACACTGAAATTGCTAACTGGAAACACCTGGTTCTAATTAATTTTGATTGTCGCTAATTAGAAACACCTGGTCCTAATTAGAATTAATTGTCCACATCTGTGTCATTCACATTGGTAATTAGACGCACCTGGTCCTAATTAGCCTTAATTGGCCATATGCGTTTCACTGAAACTGCTAATTAGACGCACCTGGTCCTAATTAGCCAGATTGGCGACACCTGTGTCACTGAAATTGCTAATTAGACGCACCTGGTCTGAAGTAGCCTTGATTGGCTACACCTGTGTCACTGAAATTGCTGATTAGGCGTGCCTGGTCCTAATTAGCCTTGGTTGGCCACACCTGTGACAGGAAAAATGCTGTTTAGGCACGCCTGGTTCTAATTAGCCTTGATTGGCCACGCCTGTGCCACAGAAATTGCTGATTAGACGCACCTGGTGCTAATTAGCCTTGATTTTCGCTAATTAGAAACACATGATCCTAATTAACTGTGGTTGGCCACACCTGTGCCATTCAAATTGCTGAGTCAACGTCCTTGGTCCTAATTAGCCTTGATTGACCACACCTGTGCTACTGGAATTGCTGATTAGGACCGCCTGGTCCTAATTAGCCTTGATTGGCCACACCTGTACCATTGAAATTGCTTATGAGATGCGTCTGGTCCCAATTAGCCTTGATTGGCCACATCTGTGCCACTGAAATTGCGGATTAGAAGCTCCTGGTACTAATTAGGCTTGATTGGCCACACGTGTACCCTAAAATTGCTGATTAGGCATGCCTGGTGCTAATTAGCCTTGATTGGCCACACATGTGCCACTGAAATTGCTGATTGGAAATGCCTCGTGCTAATTAGCCTTGATTGTCGATAATTAGAAACACCTAGTCCTATTTAGCCCTGATTGGCCACACCTGTGCCACTGAAATTGCTGATTAGGCGTGCTTCGTCCTAATTAGCCTAGATTGGCCACACCTGTGCCACTGAAATGGCTGATTAGGTGCGCCTGGTTCTAATTAGCCTTGATTGGCCATGCCCTTGAAACTGAAATGGCTGTTTAGGCGCTCCTGGTACTAACTGGTTTGATTGACCATACCTGTTCCACTAAAATGGCTGATTAGGCTCGCCTGGTCCTAATTAGCCTTGATTGTTCACACCTGTGTCACTGAAATTGGTGATTAGGCGTGCCTGGTGCTAATTAGCCTTGATTGGCCTCACCTGTGCCACTGAAATTGCTTAGTAGACGTGACTGGTCCTAATTAGCCTTCATTGGCCACACCTGTGTCCCTATAATATCTAACTTGAAGCACCTGGGCCTAATGAGCCTTGATTGGCCACACCTGTGTCACTGAAATTGCTATTTAGAAGCACACTTCTCTCATTGAAATTCCTAATTAGAAATACCTGGTCCTAATTCGAATTAATTGTTCACCCTGTGTCATTGAAATTGCCAAATAAAAGCACCTGGTCCTAATAGGCCTTGATTGGCCACACCCTTGTCACTGAAATTGCTAATTAGTAGCACCTGGTCCTAAAAAGCCTAGATTGGCCACACCCGTGTCACTGAAATTGCTGATTAAGTGCTCCTGGTTCTTATTAGCCTTGATTGGCCACACCTGTGCAACTGAAATTGCTAATTAGAAACACCTGGTACGAATTAGCATTGATTTTCAATAATTAGAAACACCTGGTCCTAATTAGCCTTGAATGGCCACACCCGTGTCACTGAAATTGCTAATTAGAAACACCTGGTACGAATTAGCATTGATTTTCAATAATTAGAAACACCTGGTCCTAATTAGCCTTGATTGTCCACACATGTGTCACTGAAATTGTTAATTAGAAACACCTGGTCCTAATTAGCCTTGAATGTCCACACCTGTGTCACTAAAATTGCTAATTAGAAGCACCTGGTCCAAAGTAGCCTTGATTGGCCACACCTGTGTCACTGAAAGTGCTATTTAGACGCCCCTGGTCCTAATTAGCCTTGATTGGCCACACCCATGTCACTGAAATTGCTAATTAGACGCACCTGATCCGAATTACCCTTGATTGGCCACACCTGTGTCACTGAAATTGACAATGAGAAATACCTGGTCCTAATTAGAATTAATTGTCCACACCTGTGTCATTGAAATTTCTAATTAAAAGTGCTTGTTCCTAAATAGCCTTGATTGTCCACACCCTTGTCACTGAAATTGCTGATTAAGCGCTCCTGGTTCTTATTAGCCTTGATGGGCCACACCTGTGCCACTGAAATTGCACATTAGGCGCGCCTGGTCCTAATTAGCCTGTATTGGCCACACCTATGTCACTAAAATTGCTAATTAGAAGCACCTGGTCCAAAGTAGCCTTGATTGGCCACACCTGTGTCACTGAAAGTGCTATTTAGACGCCCTTGGTCCTAAGTAGCCTTGATTGGACACACCTGTGTCACTGAAAGTGCTATTTAGAGGCCCCTGGTCCTAATTAGCCTTGATTGGCCACACCCATGTCACTGAAATTGCTAATTAGACCACCTGATCCAAGTTACCCTTGATTGGCCACACCTGTGTCACTGAAATTGACAATGAGAAATACCTGGTCCTATTTAGAATTAATTGTCCACACCTGTGTCATTGAAATTTCTAATTAGACGTGCTTGTTCCTAAATAGCCTTGATTGGACACACTCTTGTCACTGAAATTGCTAATTAGTTGAACCTGGCCCTAATTAGCCTAGATTGGCCATACCCGTGTCATTGAAATTGCTGATTAGGCGCTCCTGGTCCTTATTAGCCTTGATTGGCCACACCCCTGCCACTGAAATTGCACATTAGGCGCGCCTGATCCTAATTAGCCTCTATTGGCCACACCTGTGCCACTGAAATTGCTAATTAGGCGCGCCTCATCCTAATTAGCCTTCATTAGCCACACATGTGTCACTGAAATTGCTGATTAGGCTCGCTGCATCCTAATTAGTTCTGATTGGCCACACCTGTGCCATGAAATGCCTGATTGGGCGCGCCTGGTCCTAATAAGCCTTGATTGGCCACACCTGTGCCAGTGAAATGGCTGATTCGGTGCGCCTGGTTTTAATTAGCCTAGATTGGCCACACCCTTGAAACTGAAATGGCTGATTAGGCGCTCCTGGTCCTAATTAGCCTTGATTGGCCTCACCTGTGCGACTGAAATTGCTGAGTAGACGTGACTGGTCCTAATTAGCCTTCATTGGCCACACCTGTGTCACTATAATATCTAACGTGAAGCACCTGGTCCTAATGAGCCTTGATTGGCCAGACCTGTGTCACTGAAATTGCTATTTAGAAGCACCTAGTCCTAATTAGCTTTGATTGGCCACACTTCTCTCATTGAAATTCCTAATTAGAAATACCTGGTCCTAATTAGAATTAATTGTTCACCCTGTGTCATTGAAATTGCTAAATAGAAGCACCTGGTCCTAATTAGCCTTGATTGGCCACACCCTTGTCACTGAAATTGCTAATTAGTAGCACCTGGTCCTAATTAGCCTAGATTGGCCACACCCGTGTCACTGAAATTGCTGATTAAGCGCTCCTGGTTCTTATTAGCCTTGATGGGCCACACCTGTGCAACTGAAATTGCGGATTAGGCGCTCCTTGACATAATTAGCCTTGATTGGCCACACCTGTGCCACTGAAATGGCTAATTAGAAAAAACTGGGCCTAATTACTCTTGATTGGACACACCTGTGTCACTGAAATTGCTATTTAGAAGCACCTGTTCCTAATTAGCTTTGATTGGCCACACCTCTGTGACTGAAATGGCTAACTAGAAGCACCTGTTGCTAATTATCCTTGATTGGCCACAACTTTGCCACTGAAATTGATGAGTAGGCACACCTGGTCCTAATTAGCATTGACTAGCCACGCCTGTGTCACTGAAAATGCTAAGTAGACACAACTGGTCCTAATTAGCCTTGATTGGCCACACCCCTGCCACTGAAATTGCACATTAGGTGCGCCTGATCCTAATTAGCCTCTATTGGCCACACCTGTGCCACTGACATTGCTAATTAGGCGCGCCTCATCCTAATTACCCTTCATTAGCCACACATGTGTCACTGAAATTGCTGATTAGGCTCGCTGCATCCTAATTAGTCCTGATTGGCCACACCTGTGCCATGAAATGCCTGATTGGGCGCGCCTGGTCCAAATAAGCCTTGATTGGCCACACCTGTGCCAGTGAAATGGCTGATACCATGCGCCTGGTTTTAATTAGCCTTGATTGGCCACACCCTTGAAACTGAAATGGCTGATTAGGCGCTCCTGATCCTAATTAGCCTTGATTGGCCCCACGTGTGTCACTGAAATTGCTAACTGGATACACCTGGTTCTAATTAATCTTGATTGTCGCTAATTAGAAACACGTGGTCCTAATTAGAATTAATTGTCCACATCTGTGTCATTCACATTGCTAATTAGACGCACCTGGTCCAAAATAGACTTGATTGGGCACATCTGTGCCACTGAAATTGTTGATTAGGCGTGCCTCGTCCTAATTAGCAGTAATTGGCCACACCTGTGCCACTGAAACTGCTGATTATTCGCACCTGGTCCTAATTACCCTTTATTGTCCACACCTGTGTCACAGATATTGCTGATTAAATGTACCTGGTTCTAATTAGCCTTGATTGTCCACAACTGTGTCACTGAAATTGCTGATTAGATGTACCTGGTTCTAATTAGCCTTGATTGTCCACAACTGTGCCACCGAAATTGGTGATTAGGCGCGCCTGGTCCTAATTACCCTTGATTTGCCTCACCTGTGCGACTGAAATTGCTGAGTAGATGTGACTGGTCCTAATTAGCCTTCATTGGCCACACCTGTGTAACTATAATATCTAACTTGAAGCACCTGGGCCTAATGAGCCTTGATTGGCCAGACCTGTGTCACTGAAATTGCTATTTAGAAGCACCTAGTCCTAATTAGCTTTGATTGGCCACACTTCTCTCATTGAAATTCCTAATTAGAAATACCTGGTCCTAATTAGAATTAATTGTTCACCCTGTGTCATTGAAATTGCTAAATAGAAGCACCTGGTCCTAATTAGCCTTGATTGGCCACACCCTTGTCACTGAAATTGCTAATTAGTAGCACCTGGTCCTAATTAGCCTAGATTGGCCACACCCGTGTCACTGAAATTGCTGATTAAGCGCTCCTGGTTCTTACTAGCCTTGATGGGCCACACCTGTGCAACTGAAATTGCGGATTAGGCGCTCCTTGACATAATTAGCCTTGATTGGCCACACCTGTGCCACTGAAATTGCTAATTAGAAAAAACTGGGCCTAATTAGCCTTGAATGTCCACACCTGTGTCACTAAAATTGCTAATTAGAAGCACCTGGTCCTAATTAGCCTTGATTGTCCACACATGTGTCACTGAAATTGTTAATTACAAACACCTGGTCCTAATTAGCCTTGAATGTCCACACCTGTGTCACTAAAATTGCTAATTAGAAGCACCTGGTCCTAATTAGCCTTGATTGTCCACACATGTGTCACTGAAATTGTTAATTAGAAACACCTGGTCCTAATTAGCCTTGATTGGCCACACCCATGTCACTGAAATTGCTAATTAGACGCACCTGATCCGAGTTACCCTTGATTGGCCACACCTGTGTCACTGAAATTGACAATGAGAAATACCTGGTCCTAATTAGAATTACTTGTCCACACCTGTGTCATTGAAATTTCTAATTAGACGTGCTTGTTCCTAAATAGCCTTGATTGGACACACTCTTGTCACTGAAATTGCTAATTAGTTGAACCTGGTCCTAATTAGCCTAGATTGGCCACACCCGTGTCACTGAAATTGCTGATTAGGCGCTCCTGGTCCTTATTAGCCTTGATTGGCCACACCCCTGCCACTGAAATTGCACATTAGGCGCGCCTGATCCTAATTAGCCTCTATTGGCCACACCTGTTCCACTGAAATTGCTAATTAGGCGCGCCTCCTCCTAATTAGCCTTCATTAGCCACACATGTGTCACTGAAATTGCTGATTAGGCTCGCTGCATCCTAATTAGTTCTGATTGGCCACACCTGTGCCATGAAATGCCTGATTGGGCGCGCCTGGTCCTAATAAGCCTTGATTGGCCACACCTGTGCCAGTGAAATGGCTGATTCGGTGCGCCTGGTTTTAATTAGCCTTGATTGGCCACACCCTTGAAACTGAAATGGCTGATTAGGCGCTCCTGGTCCTAATTAGCCTTGATTGGCCCCACGTGTGTCACTGAAATTGCTAACTGGATACACCTGGTTCTAATTAATCTTGATTGTTGCTAATTAGAAACACGTGGTCCTAATTAGAATTAATTGTCCACATCTGTGTCATTAACATTGCTAATTAGACGCACCTGGTCCGAAATAGCCTTGATTGGGCACATCTGTGCCACTGAAATTGCTGATTAGGCGTGCCTCGTCCTAATTAGCATTAATTGGCCACACCTGTGCCACTGAAACTGCTGATTATTCGCACCTGGTCCTAATTACCCTTGATTGTCCACACCTGTGTCACAGATATTGCTGATTAAATGTACCTGGTTCTAATTAGCCTTGATTGTCCACAACTGTGTCACTGAAATTGCTGATTAGATGTACCTGGTTCTAATTAGCCTTGATTGTCCACAACTGTGCCACCGAAATTGGTGATTAGGCGCGCCTGGTCCTAATTAGCCTTGATTGGCCTCACCTGTGCCACTGAAATTGCTTAGTAGACGTGACTGGTCCTAATTAGCCTTCATTGGCCACACCTGTGTCACTATAATATCTAACTTGAAGCACCTGGGCCTAATGAGCCTTGATTGGCCAGACCTGTGTCACTGAAATTGCTATTTAGAAGCACCTAGTCCTAATTAGCTTTGATTGGCCACACTTCTCTCATTGAAATTCCTAATTAGAAATACCTGGTCCTAATTCGAATTAATTGTTCACCCTGTGTCATTGAAATTGCTAAATAGAAGCACCTGGTCCTAATAGGCCTTGATTGGCCACACCCTTGTCACTGAAATTGCTAATTAGTAGCACCTGGTCCTAAAAAGCCTAGATTGGCCACACCCGTGTCACTGAAATTGCTGATTAAGCGCTCCTGGTTCTTATTAGCCTTGATTGGCCACACCTGTGCAACTGAAATTGCGGATTAGGCGCTCCTTGACATAATTAGCCTTGATTGGCCACACCTGTGCCACTGAAATTGCTAATTAGAAAAAACTGGGCCTAATTACTCTTGATTGGACACACCTGTGTCACTGAAATTGCTATTTAGAAGCACCTGTTCCTAATTAGCTTTGATTGGCCACACCTCTGTGACTGAAATGGCTAACTAGAAGCACCAGTTGCTAATTATCCTTGATTGGCCACAACTTTGCCACTAAAATTGCTGAGTAGGCACACCTGGTCCTAATTAGCATTGACTGGCCACGCCTGTGTCACTGAAAATGCTAAGTAGACGCAACTGGTCCTAATTAGCCTTGAATGGCCACAACCGTGTCACTGAAATTGCTAATTAGAAACACCTGGTACGAATTAGCATTGATTTTCAATAATTAGAAACACCTGGTCCTAATTAGCCTTGAATGGCCACACCCGTGTCACTGAAACTGCTAATTAGAAACACCTGGTACGAATTAGCATTGATTTTCAATAATTAGAAACACCTGGTCCTAATTAGCCTTGATTGTCCACACATGTGTCACTGAAATTGTTAATTAGAAACACCTGGTCCTAATTAGCATTGAATGTCCACACCTGTGTCACTAAAATTGCTAATTAGAAGCACCTGGTCCAAAGTAGCCTTGATTGGCCACACCTGTGTCACTGAAAGTGCTATTTAGACGCCCCTGGTCCTAAGTAGCCTTGATTGGCCACACCTGTGTCACTGAAAGTGCTATTTCGATGCCCCTGGTCCTAATTAGCCTTGATTGGCCACACCCATGTCACTGAAATTGCTAATTAGACGCACCTGATCCGAATTACCCTTGATTGGCCACACCTGTGTCACTGAAATTGACAATGAGAAATACCTGGTCCTAATTCGAATTAATTGTCCACACCTGTGTCATTGAAATTTCTAATTAGAAGTGCTTGTTCCTAAATAGCCTTGATTGTCCACACCCTTGTCAATGAAATTGCTAATTAGTTGAACCTGGTCCTAATTAGCCTAGATTGGCCACACCCGTGTCATTGAAATTGCTAATTAGACACACCTGGTCCGAATTAGTCTTGATTGTCTACACCCGTGTCACTGAAATTGCTGATTAGTCGCTCCTGGTCCTTATTAGCCTTGATTGGCCACACCTGTGCCACTGAAATTGCACATTAGGCGCGCCTGGTCCTAATTAGCCTGTATTGGCCACACCTATGTCACTAAAATTGCTAATTTGAAGCACCTGGTTCAAAGTAGCCTTGATTGGCCACACCTGTGTCACTGAAAGTGCTATTTAGACGCCCCTGGTCCTAAGTAGCCTTGATTGGCCACACCTGTGTCACTGAAAGTGCTATTTAGAGGCCCCTGGTCCTAATTAGCCTTGATTGGCCACACCCATGTCACTGAAATTGCTAATTAGACCACCTGATCCAAGTTACCCTTGATTGGCCACACCTGTGTCACTGAAATTGACAATGAGAAATACCTGGTCCTATTTAGAATTAATTGTCCACACCTGTGTCATTGAAATTTCTAATTAGACGTGCTTGTTCCTAAATAGCCTTGATTGGACACACTCTTGTCACTGAAATTGCTAATTAGTTGAACCTGGTCCTAATTAGCCTAGATTGGCCACACCCGTGTCATTGAAATTGCTGATTAGGCGCTCCTGGTCCTTATTAGCCTTGATTGGCCACACCCCTGCCACTGAAATTGCACATTAGGCGCGCCTGATCCTAATTAGCCTCTATTGGCCACACCTGTGCCACTGAAATTGCTAATTAGGCGTGCCTCGTCCTAATTAGCCTTCATTAGCCACACATGTGTCACTGAAATTGCTGATTAGGCTCGCTGCATCCTAATTAGTTCTGATTGGCCACACCTGTGCCATGAAATGCCTGATTGGGCGCGCCTGGTCCTAATAAGCCTTGATTGGCCACACCTGTGCCAGTGAAATGGCTGATTCGGTGCGCCTGGTTTTAATTAGCCTTGATTGGCCACACCCTTGAAAGTGAAATGGCTGATTAGGCGCTCCTGGTCCTAATTAGCCTTGATTGGCCTCACCTGTGCGACTGAAATTGCTGAGTAGACGTGACTGGTCCTAATTAGCCTTCATTGGCCACACCTGTGTCACTATAATATCTAACGTGAAGCACCTGGTCCTAATGAGCCTTGATTGGCCAGACCTGTGTCACTGAAATTGCTATTTAGAAGCACATAGTCCTAATTAGCTTTGATTGGCCACACTTCTCTCATTGAAATTCCTAATTAGAAATACCTGGTCCTAATTAGAATTAATTGTTCACCCTGTGTCATTGAAATTGCTAAATAGAAGCACCTGGTCCTAATTAGCCTTGATTGGCCACACCCTTGTCACTGAAATTGCTAATTAGTAGCACCTGGTCCTAATTAGCCTAGATTGGCCACACCCGTGTCACTGAAATTGCTGATTAAGCGCTCCTGGTTCTTATTAGCCTTGATGGGCCACACCTGTGCAACTGAAATTGCGGATTAGGCGCTCCTTGACATAATTAGCCTTGATTGGCCACACCTGTGCCACTGAAATTGCTAATTAGAAAAAACTGGGCCTAATTACTCTTGATTGGACACACCTGTGTCACTGAAATTGCTATTTAGAAGCACCTGTTCCTAATTAGCTTTGATTGGCCACACCTCTGTGACTGAAATGGCTAACTAGAAGCACCTGTTGCTAATTATCCTTGATTGGCCACAACTTTGCCACTGAAATTGATGAGTAGGCACACCTGGTCCTAATTAGCATTGACTGGCCACGCCTGTGTCACTGAAAATGCTAAGTAGACGCAACTGGTCCTAATTAGCCTTGATTGGCCACACCCGTGTCACTGAAATTGCTAATTAGAAACACCTAGTACGAATTAGCATTGATTTTCAATAATTAGAAACACCTGGTCCTAATTAGCCTTGATTGTCCACACATGTGTCACTGAAATTGTTAATTAGAAACACCTGGTCCTAATTAGCCTTGAATGTCCACACCTGTGTCACTAAAATTGCTAATTAGAAGCACCTGGTCCTAAGTAGCCTTGATTGGCCACACATGTGTCACTGAAACTGTTAATTAGAAACACCTGGTCCTAATTAGCCTTGAATGTCCACACCTGTGTCACTAAAATTGCTAATTAGAAACACCTGGTACTAATTACCCTTGAATGGCCACACCCATGTCAATGAAATTGCTAATTAGAAACACCTGGTACGAATTAGCATTGATTTTCAATAATTAGAAACACCTGGTCCTAATTAGCCTTGATTGTCCACACATGTGTCACTGAAATTGTTAATTAGAAACACCTGGTCCTAATTAGCCTTGAATGTCCACATCTGTGTCACTAAAATTGCTAATTAGAAGCACCTGGTCCAAAGTAGCCTTGATTGGCCACACCTGTGTCACTGAAAGTGCTATTTCGATGCCCCTGGTCCTAATTAGCCTTGATTGGCCACACCCATGTCACTAAAATTGCTATTTAGACGCACCTGATCCGAATTACCCTTGATTGGCCACACCTGTGTCACTGAAATTGACAATGAGAAATACGTGGTCCTAATTAGAATTAATTGTCCACACCTGTGTCATTGAAATTTCTAATTAGACGTGCTTGTTCCTAAATAGCCTTGATTGTCCACACCCTTGTCACTGAAATTGCTAATCAGTTGAACCTGGTCCTAATTAGCCTAGATTGGCCACACCCGTGTCATTGAAATTGCTAATTAGACACACCAGGTCCGAATTAGTCTTGATTGTCTACACCCGTGTCACTCAAATTGCTGATTAGTCGCTCCTGGTCCTTATTAGCCTTGATTGGCCACACCCGTGTCACTGAAATTGCTGATTAAGCGCTCCTGGTTCTTATTAGCCTTGATGGGCCACACCTGTGCCACTGAAATTGCTGATTAGGCGTGCCTCGTCCTAATTAGCATTAATTGGCCACACCTGTGCCACTGAAACTGCTGATTATTCACACCTGGTCCTAATTACCCTTGATTGTCCACACCTGTGTCACAGATATTGCTGATTAAATGTACCTGGTTCTAATTAGCCTTGATTGTCCACAACTGTGTCACTGAAATTGCTGATTAGATGTACCTGGTTCTAATTAGCCTTGATTGTCCACAACTGTGCCACCGAAATTGGTGATTAGGCGCGCCTGGTCCTAATTAGCCTTGATTGGCCTCACCTGTGCCACTGAAATTGCTTAGTAGACGTGACTGGTCCTAATTAGCCTTCATTGGCCACACCTGTGTCACTATAATATCTAACTTGAAGCACCTGGGCCTAATGAGCCTTGATTGGCCAGACCTGTGTCACTGAAATTGCTATTTAGAAGCACCTAGTCCTAATTAGCTTTGATTGGCCACACTTCTCTCATTGAAATTCCTAATTAGAAATACCTGGTCCTAATTCGAATTAATTGTTCACCCTGTGTCATTGAAATTGCTAAATAGAAGCACCTGGTCCTAATAGGCCTTGATTGGCCACACCCTTGTCACTGAAATTGCTAATTAGTAGCACCTGGTCCTAAAAGCCTAGATTGGCCACACCCGTGTCACTGAAATTGCTGATTAAGCGCTCCTGGTTCTTATTAGCCTTGATTGGCCACACCTGTGCAACTGAAATTGCGGATTAGGCGCTCCTTGACATAATTAGCCTTGATTGGCCACACCTGTGCCACTGAAATTGCTAATTAGAAAAAACTGGGCCTAATTACTCTTGATTGGACACACCTGTGTCACTGAAATTGCTATTTAGAAGCACCTGTTCCTAATTAGCTTTGATTGGCCACACCTCTGTGACTGAAATGGCTAACTAGAAGCACCAGTTGCTAATTATCCTTGATTGGCCACAACTTTGCCACTAAAATTGCTGAGTAGGCACACCTGGTCCTAATTAGCATTGACTGGCCACGCCTGTGTCACTGAAAATGCTAAGTAGACGCAACTGGTCCTAATTAGCCTTGAATGGCCACAACCGTGTCACTGAAATTGCTAATTAGAAACACCTGGTACGAATTAGCATTGATTTTCAATAATTAGAAACACCTGGTCCTAATTAGCCTTGAATGGCCACACCCGTGTCACTGAAACTGCTAATTAGAAACACCTGGTACGAATTAGCATTGATTTTCAATAATTAGAAACACCTGGTCCTAATTAGCCTTGATTGTCCACACATGTGTCACTGAAATTGTTAATTAGAAACACCTGGTCCTAATTAGCATTGAATGTCCACACCTGTGTCACTAAAATTGCTAATTAGAAGCACCTGGTCCAAAGTAGCCTTGATTGGCCACACCTGTGTCACTGAAAGTGCTATTTAGACGCCCCTGGTCCTAAGTAGCCTTGATTGGCCACACCTGTGTCACTGAAAGTGCTATTTCGATGCCCCTGGTCCTAATTAGCCTTGATTGGCCACACCCATGTCACTGAAATTGCTAATTAGACGCACCTGATCCGAATTACCCTTGATTGGCCACACCTGTGTCACTGAAATTGACAATGAGAAATACCTGGTCCTAATTCGAATTAATTGTCCACACCTGTGTCATTGAAATTTCTAATTAGAAGTGCTTGTTCCTAAATAGCCTTGATTGTCCCACACCCTTGTCAATGAAATTGCTAATTAGTTGAACCTGGTCCTAATTAGCCTAGATTGGCCACACCCGTGTCATTGAAATTGCTAATTAGACACACCTGGTCCGAATTAGTCTTGATTGTCTACACCCGTGTCACTGAAATTGCTGATTAGTCGCTCCTGGTCCTTATTAGCCTTGATTGGCCACACCTGTGCCACTGAAATTGCACATTAGGCGCGCCTGGTCCTAATTAGCCTGTATTGGCCACACCTATGTCACTAAAATTGCTAATTTGAAGCACCTGGTTCAAAGTAGCCTTGATTGGCCACACCTGTGTCACTGAAAGTGCTATTTAGACGCCCCTGGTCCTAAGTAGCCTTGATTGGCCACACCTGTGTCACTGAAAGTGCTATTTAGAGGCCCCTGGTCCTAATTAGCCTTGATTGGCCACACCCATGTCACTGAAATTGCTAATTAGACCACCTGATCCAAGTTACCCTTGATTGGCCACACCTGTGTCACTGAAATTGACAATGAGAAATACCTGGTCCTATTTAGAATTAATTGTCCACACCTGTGTCATTGAAATTTCTAATTAGACGTGCTTGTTCCTAAATAGCCTTGATTGGACACACTCTTGTCACTGAAATTGCTAATTAGTTGAACCTGGTCCTAATTAGCCTAGATTGGCCACACCCGTGTCATTGAAATTGCTGATTAGGCGCTCCTGGTCCTTATTAGCCTTGATTGGCCACACCCCTGCCACTGAAATTGCACATTAGGCGCGCCTGATCCTAATTAGCCTCTATTGGCCACACCTGTGCCACTGAAATTGCTAATTAGGCGTGCCTCGTCCTAATTAGCCTTCATTAGCCACACATGTGTCACTGAAATTGCTGATTAGGCTCGCTGCATCCTAATTAGTTCTGATTGGCCACACCTGTGCCATGAAATGCCTGATTGGGCGCGCCTGGTCCTAATAAGCCTTGATTGGCCACACCTGTGCCAGTGAAATGGCTGATTCGGTGCGCCTGGTTTTAATTAGCCTTGATTGGCCACACCCTTGAAAGTGAAATGGCTGATTAGGCGCTCCTGGTCCTAATTAGCCTTGATTGGCCTCACCTGTGCGACTGAAATTGCTGAGTAGACGTGACTGGTCCTAATTAGCCTTCATTGGCCACACCTGTGTCACTATAATATCTAACGTGAAGCACCTGGTCCTAATGAGCCTTGATTGGCCAGACCTGTGTCACTGAAATTGCTATTTAGAAGCACATAGTCCTAATTAGCTTTGATTGGCCACACTTCTCTCATTGAAATTCCTAATTAGAAATACCTGGTCCTAATTAGAATTAATTGTTCACCCTGTGTCATTGAAATTGCTAAATAGAAGCACCTGGTCCTAATTAGCCTTGATTGGCCACACCCTTGTCACTGAAATTGCTAATTAGTAGCACCTGGTCCTAATTAGCCTAGATTGGCCACACCCGTGTCACTGAAATTGCTGATTAAGCGCTCCTGGTTCTTATTAGCCTTGATGGGCCACACCTGTGCAACTGAAATTGCGGATTAGGCGCTCCTTGACATAATTAGCCTTGATTGGCCACACCTGTGCCACTGAAATTGCTAATTAGAAAAAACTGGGCCTAATTACTCTTGATTGGACACACCTGTGTCACTGAAATTGCTATTTAGAAGCACCTGTTCCTAATTAGCTTTGATTGGCCACACCTCTGTGACTGAAATGGCTAACTAGAAGCACCTGTTGCTAATTATCCTTGATTGGCCACAACTTTGCCACTGAAATTGATGAGTAGGCACACCTGGTCCTAATTAGCATTGACTGGCCACGCCTGTGTCACTGAAAATGCTAAGTAGACGCAACTGGTCCTAATTAGCCTTGATTGGCCACACCCGTGTCACTGAAATTGCTAATTAGAAACACCTAGTACGAATTAGCATTGATTTTCAATAATTAGAAACACCTGGTCCTAATTAGCCTTGATTGTCCACACATGTGTCACTGAAATTGTTAATTAGAAACACCTGGTCCTAATTAGCCTTGAATGTCCACACCTGTGTCACTAAAATTGCTAATTAGAAGCACCTGGTCCTAAGTAGCCTTGATTGGCCACACATGTGTCACTGAAACTGTTAATTAGAAACACCTGGTCCTAATTAGCCTTGAATGTCCACACCTGTGTCACTAAAATTGCTAATTAGAAACACCTGGTACTAATTACCCTTGAATGGCCACACCCATGTCAATGAAATTGCTAATTAGAAACACCTGGTACGAATTAGCATTGATTTTCAATAATTAGAAACACCTGGTCCTAATTAGCCTTGATTGTCCACACATGTGTCACTGAAATTGTTAATTAGAAACACCTGGTCCTAATTAGCCTTGAATGTCCACATCTGTGTCACTAAAATTGCTAATTAGAAGCACCTGGTCCAAAGTAGCCTTGATTGGCCACACCTGTGTCACTGAAAGTGCTATTTCGATGCCCCTGGTCCTAATTAGCCTTGATTGGCCACACCCATGTCACTAAAATTGCTATTTAGACGCACCTGATCCGAATTACCCTTGATTGGCCACACCTGTGTCACTGAAATTGACAATGAGAAATACGTGGTCCTAATTAGAATTAATTGTCCACACCTGTGTCATTGAAATTTCTAATTAGACGTGCTTGTTCCTAAATAGCCTTGATTGTCCACACCCTTGTCACTGAAATTGCTAATCAGTTGAACCTGGTCCTAATTAGCCTAGATTGGCCACACCCGTGTCATTGAAATTGCTAATTAGACACACCAGGTCCGAATTAGTCTTGATTGTCTACACCCGTGTCACTCAAATTGCTGATTAGTCGCTCCTGGTCCTTATTAGCCTTGATTGGCCACACCCGTGTCACTGAAATTGCTGATTAAGCGCTCCTGGTTCTTATTAGCCTTGATGGGCCACACCTGTGCCACTGAAATTGCTGATTAGGCGTGCCTCGTCCTAATTAGCATTAATTGGCCACACCTGTGCCACTGAAACTGCTGATTATTCACACCTGGTCCTAATTACCCTTGATTGTCCACACCTGTGTCACAGATATTGCTGATTAAATGTACCTGGTTCTAATTAGCCTTGATTGTCCACAACTGTGTCACTGAAATTGCTGATTAGATGTACCTGGTTCTAATTAGCCTTGATTGTCCACAACTGTGCCACCGAAATTGGTGATTAGGCGCGCCTGGTGCTAATTAGCCTTGATTGGCCTCACCTGTGCCACTGAAATTGCTTAGTAGACGTGACTGGTCCTAATTAGCCTTCATTGGCCACACCTGTGTCACTATAATATCTAACTTGAAGCACCTGGGCCTAATGAGCCTTGATTGGCCAGACCTGTGTCACTGAAATTGCTATTTAGAAGCACCTAGTCCGAATTAGCTTTGATTGGCCACACTTCTCTCATTGAAATTCCTAATTAGAAACACCTGGTCCTAATTCGAATTAATTGTTCACCCTGTGTCATTGAAATTGCTAAATAGAAGCACCTGGTCCTAATAGGCCTTGATTGGCCACACCCTTGTCACTGAAATTGCTAATTAGTAGCACCTGGTCCTAAAAAGCCTAGATTGGCCACACCCGTGTCACTGAAATTGCTGATTAAGTGCTCCTGGTTCTTATTAGCCTTGATTGGCCACACCTGTGCAACTGAAATTGCGGATTAGGCGCTCCTTGACATAATTAGCCTTGATTGGCCACACCTGTGCCACTGAAATTGCTAATTAGAAAAAACTGGGCCTAATTACTCTTGATTGGACACACCTGTGTCACTGAAATTGCTATTTAGAAGCACCTGTTCCTAATTAGCTTTGATTGGCCACACCTCTGTGACTGAAATGGCTAACTAGAAGCACCAGTTGCTAATTATCCTTGATTGGCCACAACTTTGCCACTGAAATTGCTGAGTAGGCACACCTGGTCCTAATTAGCATTGACTGGCCACGCCTGTGTCACTGAAAATGCTAAGTAGACGCAACTGGTCCTAATTAGCCTTGAATGGCCACAACCGTGTCACTGAAATTGCTAATTAGAAACACCTGGTACGAATTAGCATTGATTTTCAATAATTAGAAACACCTGGTCCTAATTAGCCTTGAATGGCCACACCCGTGTCACTGAAATTGCTAATTAGACGCACCTGATCCGAATTACCCTTGATTGGCCACACCTGTGTCACTGAAATTGACAATGAGAAATACCTGGTCCTAATTAGAATTAATTGTCCACACCTGTGTCATTGAAATTTCTAATTAGAAGTGCTTGTTCCTAAATAGCCTTGATTGTCCACACCCTTGTCACTGAAATTGCTAATCAGTTGAACCTGGTCCTAATTAGCCTAGATTGGCCACACCCGTGTCATTGAAATTGCTAATTAGACACACCTGGTCCGAATTAGTCTTGATTGTCTACACCCGTGTACCTCAAATTGCTGATTAGTCGCTCCTGGTCCTTATTAGCCTTGATTGGCCACACCTGTGCCACTGAAATTGCACATTAGGCACGCCTGGTCCTAATTAGCCTGTATTGGCCACACCTATGTCACTAAAATTGCTAATTAGAAGCACCTGGTCCAAAGTAGCCTTGATTGGCCACACCTGTGTCACTGAAAGTGCTATTTAGACGCCCTTGGTCCTAAGTAGCCTTGATTGGCCACACCTGTGCCACTGAAAGTGCTTTTTAGACGCCCCTGGTCCTAATTAGCCTTGATAGGCCACACCCATGTCACTGAAATTGCTAATTAGACGCACCTGATCCGAGTTACCCTTGATTGGCCACACCTGTGTCACTGAAATTGACAATGAGAAATACCTGGTCCTAATTAGAATTAATTGTCCACACCTGTGTCATTGAAATTTCTAATTAGACGTGCTTGTTCCTAAATAGCCTTGATTGGACACACTCTTGTCACTGAAATTGCTAATTAGTTGAACCTGGTCCTAATTAGCCTAGATTGGCCACACCCGTGTCATTGAAATTGCTGATTAGGCGCTCCTGGTCCTTATTAGCCTTGATTGGCCACACCCCTGCCACTGAAATTGCACATTAGGCGCGCCTGATCCTAATTAGCCTCTATTGGCCACACCTGTGCCACTGAAATTGCTAATTAGGCGGGCCTCGTCCTAATTAGCCTTCATTAGCCACACATGTGTCACTGAAATTGCTGATTAGGCTCGCTGCATCCTAATTAGTCCTGATTGGCCACACCTGTGCCATGAAATGCCTGATTGGGCGCGCCTGGTCCTAATAAGCCTTGATTGGCCACACCTGTGCCAGTGAAATGGCTGATTCGGTGCGCCTGGTTTTAATTAGCCTTGATTGGCCACACCCTTGAAACTGAAATGGCTGATTAGGCGCTCCTGGTCCTAATTAGCCTTGATTGGCCTCACCTGTGCGACTGAAATTGCTGAGTAGACGTGACTGGTCCTAATTAGCCTTCATTGGCCACACCTGTGTCACTATAATATCTAACGTGAAGCACCTGGTCCTAATGAGCCTTGATTGGCCAGACCTGTGTCACTGAAATTGCTATTTAGAAGCACCTAGTCCTAATTACCTTTGATTGGCCACACTTCTCTCATTGAAATTCCTAATTAGAAATACCTGGTAATAATTAGAATTAATTGTTCACCCTGTGTCATTGAAATTGCTAAATAGAAGCACCTGGTCCTAATTAGCCTTGATTGGCCACACCCTTGTCACTGAAATTGCTAATTAGTAGCACCTGGTCCTAATTAGCCTAGATTGGCCACACCCGTGTCACTGAATTGCTGATTAAGCGCTCCTGGTTCTTACTAGCCTTGATGGGCCACACCTGTGCAACTGAAATTGCGGATTAGGCGCTCCTTGACATAATTAGCCTTGATTGGCCACACCTGTGCCACTGAATTGCTAATTAGAAAAAACTGGGCCTAATTACTCTTGATTGGACACACCTGTGTCACTGAAATTGCTATTTAGAAGCACCTGTTCCTAATTAGCTTTGATTGGCCACACCTCTGTGACTGAAATGGCTAACTAGAAGCACCTGTTGCTAATTATCCTTGATTGGCCACAACTTTGCCACTGAAATTGCTGAGTAGGCACACCTGGTCCTAATTAGCA
This sequence comes from Typhlomys cinereus, assembly GCA_023101885.1. Lineage (NCBI taxonomy): Eukaryota > Metazoa > Chordata > Mammalia > Rodentia > Platacanthomyidae > Typhlomys > Typhlomys cinereus. The sequence continues at coordinate 1,581,459 of JALPQD010000435.1, read as the reverse complement.
TTGACTGGCCACGCCTGTGTCACTGAAAATGCTAAGTAGACACAACTGGTCCTAATTAGCCTTGATTGGCCACACCCCTGCCACTGAAATTGCACATTAGGTGAGCCTGATCCTAATTAGCCTCTATTGGCCACACCTGTGCCACTGAAATTGCTAATTAGGCGCGCCTCATCCTAATTAGCCTTCATTAGCCACACATGTGTCACTGAAATTGCTGATTAGGCTCGCTGCATCCTAATTATTCCTGATTGGCCACACCTGTGCCATGAAATGCCTGATTGGGCGCGCCTGGTCCTAATAAGCCTTGATTGGCCACACCTGTGCCAGTGAAATGGCTGATTCCATGCGCCTGCTTTTAATTAGCCTTGATTGGCCACACCCTTGAAACTGAAATGGCTGATTAGGCGCTCCTGATCCTAATTAGCCTTGATTGGCCACACCTGTGTCACTGAAATTGCTAACTGGATACACCTGGTTCTAATTAATCTTGATTGTCGCTAATTAGAAACACGTGGTCCTAATTAGAATTAATTGTCCACATCTGTGTCATTCACATTGCTAATTAGACACACCTGGTCCAAAATATACTTGATTGGGCACATCTGTGCCACTGAAATTGTTGATTAGGCGTGCCTCGTCCTAATTAGCAGTAATTGGCCACACCTGTGCCACTGAAACTGCTGATTATTCGCACCTGGTCCTAATTACCCTTGATTGTCCACACCTGTGTCACAGATATTGCTGATTAAATGTACCTGGTTCTAATTAGCCTTGATTGTCCACAACTGTGTCACTGAAATTGCTGATTAGATGTACCTGGTTCTAATTAGCCTTGATTGTCCACAACTGTGCCACCGAAATTGGTGATTAGGCGCGCCTGGTCCTAATTACCCTTGATTTGCCTCACCTGTGCGACTGAAATTGCTGAGTAGACGTGACTGGTCCTAATTAGCCTTCATTGGCCACACCTGTGTCACTATAATATCTAACTTGAAGCACCTGGGCCTAATGAGCCTTGATTGGCCAGACCTGTGTCACTGAAATTGCTATTTAGAAGCACCTAGTCCTAATTAGCTTTGATTGGCCACACTTCTCTCATTGAAATTCCTAATTAGAAATACCTGGTCCTAATTAGAATTAATTGTTCACCCTGTGTCATTGAAATTGCTAAATAGAAGCACCTGGTCCTAATAGGCCTTGATTGGCCACACCCTTGTCACTGAAATTGCTAATTAGTAGCACCTGGTCCTAATTAGCCTAGATTGGCCACACCCGTGTCACTGAAATTGCTGATTAGGCGCTCCTGGTCCTTATTAGCCTTGATTGGCCACACCCCTGCCACTGAAATTGCACATTAGGCGCGCCTGATCCTAATTAGCCTCTATTGGCCACACCTGTGCCACTGAAATTGCTAATTAGGCGGGCCTCGTCCTAATTAGCCTTCATTAGCCACACATGTGTCACTGAAATTGCTGATTAGGCTCGCTGCAGTCTAATTAGTTCTGATTGGCCACACCTGTGCCATGAAATGCCTGATTGGGTGCGCCTGGTCCTAATAAGCCTTGATTGGCCACACCTGTGCCAGTGAAATGGCTGATTCGGTGCGCCTGGTTTTAATTAGCCTTGATTGGCCACACCCTTGAAACTGAAATGGCTGATTAGGCGCTCCTGGTCCTAATTAGCCTTGATTGGCCTCACCTGTGCGACTGAAATTGCTGAGTAGACGTGACTGGTCCTAATTAGCCTTCATTGGCCATACCTGTGTCACTATAATATCTAACGTGAAGCACCTGGTCCTAATGAGCCTTGATTGGCCAGACCTGTGTCACTGAAATTGCTATTTAGAAGCACCTAGTCCTAATTAGCTTTGATTGGCCTCACTTCTCTCATTGAAATTCCTAATTAGAAATACCTGGTCCTAATTAGAATTAATTGTTCACCCTGTGTCATTGAAATTGCTAAATAGAAGCACCTGGTCCTAATTAGCCTTGATTGGCCACACCCTTGTCACTGAAATTGCTAATTAGTAGCACCTGGTCCTAATTAGCCTAGATTGGCCACACCCGTGTCACTGAAATTGCTGATTAAGCGCTCCTGGTTCTTATTAGCCTTGATTGGCCACACCTGTGCAACTGAAATTGCGGATTAGGCGCTCCTTGACATAATTAGCCTTGATTGGCCACACCTGTGCCACTGAAATTGCTAATTAGAAAAAACTGGGCCTAATTACTCTTGATTGGACACACCTGTGTCACTGAAATTGCTATTTAGAAGCACCTGTTCCTAATTAGCTTTGATTGGCCACACCTCTGTGACTGAAATGGCTAACTAGAAGCACCTGTTGCTAATTATCCTTGATTGGCCACAACTTTGCCACTGAAATTGCTGAGTAGGCACACCTGGTCCTAATTAGCATTGACTGGCCACACCTGTGTCACTGAAAATGTTAAGTAGACGCAACTGGTCCTAATTAGCCTTGATTGGCCACACCCGTGTCACTGAAATTGCTAATTAGAAGCACCTGGTCCTAATTAGCCTTGATTGGCCACACCTGTGCCACTGAAAGTGCTCTTTAGACGCCCCTGGTCCTAATTAGCCTTGATTGGCCACACCCATGTCACTGAAATTGCTAATTAGACGCACCTGATCCGAATTACCCTTGATTGGCCACACCTGTGTCACTGAAATTGACAATGAGAAAGACCTGGTCCTAATTAGCATTGATTGGCCACACCTGTGTCACTGAAAATGTTAAGTAGACGCAACTGGTCCTAATTAGCCTTGTTTGGCCACACCCGTGTCACTGAAATTGCTAATTAGACGCACCTGGTCCGAATTAGTCTTGATTGGCCACACGCGTGTCACTGAAATTGCTGATTAGGCGCCCCTGGTCCTTATTAGCCTTGATTGGCCACACCCCTGCCACTGAAATTGCAGATTAGACGCGCTTCGTCCTAATTCGCCTAGATTGGCCACACCTGTGCCACTGAAATGGCTGATTAGGTGCGCCTGGTCCTAATTAGCCTTGATTGGCCACACGTGTGCCATTGAAATTGCTGATTGGAAATGGCTGGTGCTAATTAGCCTTGATTGTCGGTAATTAGAAACACCTGGTCGTAATTAGCCTTGATTGGCCATACCTATGATTCTGAAATTGCTGATTAGGTGTGCCTGGTCCTAATTAGCCTTGATTGGCCAAACGTATGATTCTGAAATTGCTGATTAAGTGTGCCTGGTCCTAATTAGCCTTGATTGGCCACGCCTGTGACACAGAAATTACTGATTAGGCACGCATGGTCCTAATTAGCCTTGATTGGCCACACCTGTGCAAGTAAATTTGCTGATTTGGCCCGGCTGCTCCTACTGAGCCTTGATTGTCCAAACTTATGACACTGAAATTGCTGATTAGGCGTGCCTCTTTCTAATTAGCCTTGACTGGCCACACCTGTGTCACTGAAATTGCTAATTGGAAACACCTGGTCCTAATTAGCCTTGTTTGGCCACACCTGTGTCACTGAAATTGTTAATTAGACGCACCTGGTCCGAATTAGCCTTGATTGGCTACACCCAAGTCACTGAAATTGCAGATTAGGCACTCCTGGTTCTTATTAGCCTTGATTGGCCACACCCCTGCCACTGAAATTGCTGATTAGGCACGCCAGATCAAAATTAGCCTTTATTGGCCACAACTGTGCCACTGAAATTGCTAATTAGGTGCGCCTCATCCTAATTAGTCTTAATTGGCCACACCTGTGCCACTGAAATTGCTGATTAGGCGCGCTTCGTCCTAATTAGCCTAGATTGGCCACACCTGTGCCACTGAAATGGCTGATTAGTTGCGCCTGATTCCAATTAGCCTTGATTGGCCATGCCCTTGAAACTGAAATGGCTGATTAGGCGCTCCTGGTCCTAACTGGTTTGATTGACCATACCTGTTCCACTAAAATGGCTGATTAGGCTCGCCTGGTCCTAATTAGCCTTGATTGTCCACCATACCTGTGTCACTGAAATTGCTAATTGGAAACACCTGGTCCTAACTAGACTTGATTTTCCAAACCTGTGTCACTGAAATTGGTAATTAGAAACACCTGGTCCTAATTAGCCTTGGTTGGCCACACCTCTGACACTCTAATTGCTAATAAAGCAAGCCTGGACCTAATTAATCTTGATTGCCGACACCTGTGCTACTGAAATTGTTGAATAGAAACACCTGGTGCTAATTAGCCTTGATTGTCTCTAATTAGAAACACCTGGTCCTAATTAGCGTTAATTGGCCATATGCGTTTCACTGAAATTGCTAATTAGACGCACCTGGTCCTAATTAGCCTTAATTGGCCATATGCGTTTCACTGAAATTGCTAATTAGACACACCTGGTCCTAATTAGCTAGATTGGCCACACCTGTGCCAATGAAATGGCTGATTGGGCGCAACTGGTCCCAATAAGCCTTGATTGGCCACACCTGTGCCACTGAAATGGCTGATTAGGTGCGCCTGGTTCTAATTACCTTGATTGGCCATGCCCTTGAAACTGAAATGGCTGATTAGGCGCTCCTGGTCCTAATTAGGTTTGATCGGTCATACCTGTTCCATTAAAATTTCTGATTAGGCTCCCCTGGTCCTAATTAGCCTTAATTGTTCAACCTGTGTCACTAAAATTGTTATTAGTAACACCTGGTCCTAATTAGCCTTGATTGTCCATACCTGTGTCACTAAAATTGGTAATTAGAAACACCTGGTCCTAATTAGCCTTGGTTGTCCACATCTCTGACACTCTAATTGCTAATAAAGCAAGCCTGGACCTAATTAATCTTGATTGCCGACACCTGTGCTACTGAAATTGCTGAATAGAAACACCTGGTGCTAATGAGCCTTGATTGTCTCTAATTAGAACAACCTGGTCCTAATTAGCCTTGATTGGCCACACCTGTGCCACTGAAATATCTGATTAAGCGCGCCTGGTCCTAATTAGCCAAGATTGGCCACACCTGTGCAACTGAAATTGCTGATTAGGCGCTCCTTGACATAATTAGCCTTGATTGGCCACACCTGTGCCACTGAAATTGCTAATTAGAAAAAACTGGGCCTAATTACCCTTGATTGGACACACCTGTGTCACTCAAATTGCTATTTAGAAGTACCTGTTCCTAATTAGCTTTGATTGGCCACACCTCTGTGACTGAAATGGCTAATTAGAAGCACCTGTTGCTAATTATCCTTGATTGGCCACAACTTTGCCACTGAAATTGCTGATTAGGCGCACCTGGTCCTAATTAGCATTGATTGGCCACACCTGTGTCACTGAAAATGTTAAGTAGACGCAACTGGTCCTAATTAGCCTTGTTTGGCCACACCCGTGTCACTGAAATTGCTAATTAGACGCACCTGGTCCGAATTAGTCTTGATTGGCCACACGCGTGTCACTGAAATTGCTGATTAGGCGCCCCTGGTCCTTATTAGCCTTGATTGGCCACACCCCTGCCACTGAAATTGCAGATTAGGCGCGCTTCGTCCTAATTCGCCTAGATTGGCCACACCTGTGCCACTGAAATGGCTGATTAGGTGCGCCTGGTCCTAATTAGCCTTGATTGGCCACACGTGTGCCATTGAAATTGCTGATTGGAAATGGCTGGTGCTAATTAGCCTTGATTGTCGGTAATTAGAAACACCTGGGCCTAATTACCCTTGATTGGACACACCTGTGTCACTCAAATTGCTATTTAGAAGTACCTGTTCCTAATTAGCTTTGATTGGCCACACCTCTGTGACTGAAATGGCTAATTAGAAGCACCTGTTGCTAATTATCCTTGATTGGCCACAACTTTGCCACTGAAATTGCTGATTAGGCGCACCTGGTCCTAATTAGCATTGATTGGCCACACCTGTGTCACTGAAAATGTTAAGTAGACGCAACTGGTCCTAATTAGCCTTGTTTGGCCACACCCGTGTCACTGAAATTGCTAATTAGAAGCACCTGGTCCTAATTAGCCTTGATTGGCCACACCTGTGCCACTGAAAGTGCTCTTTAGACGCCCCTGGTCCTAATTAGCCTTGATTGGCCACACCCATGTCACTGAAATTGCTAATTAGACGCACCTGATCCGAATTACCCTTGATTGGCCACACCTGTGTCACTGAAATTGACAATGAGAAAGACCTGGTCCTAATTAGAATGAATTGTCCACACCTGTGTCATTGAAATTTCTAATTAGACGTGCCTGTTCCTAAATAGCCTTGATTGGCCACACCCTTGTCACTGAAATTGCTAATTAGACGCACCTGGTCCGAATTAGTCTTGATTGGCCACACGCGTGTCACTGAAATTGCTGATTAGGCGCTCCTGGTCCTTATTAGCCTTGATTGGCCACACCCCTGCCACTGAAATTGCAGATTAGGCGCGCTTCGTCCTAATTCGCCTAGATTGGCCACACCTGTGCCACTGAAATGGCTGATTAGGTGCGCCTGGTCCTAATTAGCCTTGATTGGCCACACGTGTGCCATTGAAATTGCTGATTGGAAATGGCTGGTGCTAATTAGCCTTGATTGTCGGTAATTAGAAACACCTGGTCCTAATTAGCCTTGATTGGCCATACCTATGATTCTGAAATTGCTGATTAGGTGTGCCTGGTCCTAATTAGCCTTGATTGGCCAAACCTATGATTCTGAAATTGCTGATTAAGTGTGCCTGGTCCTAATTAGCCTTGATTGGCCACGCCTGTGACACAGAAATTACTGATTAGGCACGCCTGGTCCTAATTAGCCTTGATTGGCCACACCTGTGCAAGTAAATTTGCTGATTTGGCCCGGCTGCTCCTACTGAGCCTTGATTGTCCAAACTTATGACACTGAAATTGCTGATTAGGCGTGCCTCTTTCTAATTAGCCTTGACTGGCCACACCCGTGTCACTGAAATTGCTAATTGGAAACACCTGGTCCTAATTAGCCTTGTTTGGCCACACCTGTGTCACTGAAATTGTTAATTAGACGCACCTGGTCCGAATTAGCCTTGATTGGCCACACCCCTGCCACTGAAATTGCTGATTAGGCACGCCAGATCAAAATTAGCCTTTATTGGCCACAACTGTGCCACTGAAATTGCTAATTAGGTGCGCCTCATCCTAATTAGTCTTAATTGGCCACACCTGTGCCACTGAAATTGCTGATTAGGCGCGCTTCGTCCTAATTAGCCTAGATTGGCCACACCTGTGCCACTGAAATGGCTGATTAGGTGCGCCTGATTCCAATTAGCCTTGATTGGCCATGCCCTTGAAACTGAAATGGCTGATTAGGCGCTCCTGGTCCTAACTGGTTTGATTGACCATACCTGTTCCACTAAAATGGCTGATTAGGCTCGCCTGGTCCTAATTAGCCTTGATTGTCCACCATACCTGTGTCACTGAAATTGCTAATTGGAAACACCTGGTCCTAACTAGACTTGATTTTCCAAACCTGTGTCACTGAAATTGGTAATTAGAAACACCTGGTCCTAATTAGCCTTGGTTGGCCACACCTCTGACACTCTAATTGCTAATAAAGCAAGCCTGGACCTAATTAATCTTGATTGCCGACACCTGTGCTACTGAAATTGTTGAATAGAAACACCTGGTGCTAATTAGCCTTGATTGTCTCTAATTAGAAACACCTGGTCCTAATTAGCATTAATTGGCCATATGCGTTTCACTGAAATTGCTAATTAGACGCACCTGGTCCTAATTAGCCTTAATTGGCCATATGCGTTTCACTGAAATTGCTAATTAGACACACCTGGTCCTAATTAGCTAGATTGGCCACACCTGTGCCAATGAAATGGCTGATTGGGCGCAACTGGTCCCAATAAGCCTTGATTGGCCACACCTGTGCCACTGAAATGGCTGATTAGGTGCGCCTGGTTCTAATTACCTTGATTGGCCATGCCCTTGAAACTGAAATGGCTGATTAGGCGCTCCTGGTCCTAATTAGGTTTGATCGGTCATACCTGTTCCATTAAAATTTCTGATTAGGCTCCCCTGGTCCTAATTAGCCTTAATTGTTCAACCTGTGTCACTAAAATTGTTATTAGTAACACCTGGTCCTAATTAGCCTTGATTGTCCATACCTGTGTCACTAAAATTGGTAATTAGAAACACCTGGTCCTAATTAGCCTTGGTTGTCCACATCTCTGACACTCTAATTGCTAATAAAGCAAGCCTGGACCTAATTAATCTTGATTGCCGACACCTGTGCTACTGAAATTGCTGAATAGAAACACCTGGTGCTAATGAGCCTTGATTGTCTCTAATTAGAACAACCTGGTCCTAATTAGCCTTGATTGGCCACACCTGTGCCACTGAAATATCTGATTAAGCGCGCCTGGTCCTAATTAGCCAAGATTGGCCACACCTGTGCAACTGAAATTGCTGATTAGGCGCTCCTTGACATAATTAGCCTTGATTGGCCACACCTGTGCCACTGAAATTGCTAATTAGAAAAAACTGGGCCTAATTACCCTTGATTGGACACACCTGTGTCACTCAAATTGCTATTTAGAAGTACCTGTTCCTAATTAGCTTTGATTGGCCACACCTCTGTGACTGAAATGGCTAATTAGAAGCACCTGTTGCTAATTATCCTTGATTGGCCACAACTTTGCCACTGAAATTGCTGATTAGGCGCACCTGGTCCTAATTAGCATTGATTGGCCACACCTGTGTCACTGAAAATGTTAAGTAGACGCAACTGGTCCTAATTAGCCTTGTTTGGCCACACCCGTGTCACTGAAATTGCTAATTAGACGCACCTGGTCCGAATTAGTCTTGATTGGCCACACGCGTGTCACTGAAATTGCTGATTAGGCGCCCCTGGTCCTTATTAGCCTTGATTGGCCCGACCCCTGCCACTGAAATTGCAGATTAGGCGCGCTTCGTCCTAATTCGCCTAGATTGGCCACACCTGTGCCACTGAAATGGCTGATTAGGTGCGCCTGGTCCTAATTAGCCTTGATTGGCCACACGTGTGCCATTGAAATTGCTGATTGGAAATGGCTGGTGCTAATTAGCCTTGATTGTCGGTAATTAGAAACACCTGGGCCTAATTACCCTTGATTGGACACACCTGTGTCACTCAAATTGCTATTTAGAAGTACCTGTTCCTAATTAGCTTTGATTGGCCACACCTCTGTGACTGAAATGGCTAATTAGAAGCACCTGTTGCTAATTATCCTTGATTGGCCACAACTTTGCCACTGAAATTGCTGATTAGGCGCACCTGGTCCTAATTAGCATTGATTGGCCACACCTGTGTCACTGAAAATGTTAAGTAGACGCAACTGGTCCTAATTAGCCTTGATTGGCCACACCCGTGTCACTGAAATTGCTAATTAGAAGCACCTGGTCCTAATTAGCCTTGATTGGCCACCCCTGTGCCACTGAAAGTGCTCTTTAGACGCCCCTGGTCCTAATTAGCCTTGATTGGCCACACCCATGTCACTGAAATTGCTAATTAGACGCACCTGATCCGAATTACCCTTGATTGGCCACACCTGTGTCACTGAATTGACAATGAGAAAGACCTGGTCCTAATTAGAATGAATTGTCCACACCTGTGTCATTGAAATTTCTAATTAGACGTGCCTGTTCCTAAATAGCCTTGATTGGCCACACCCTTGTCACTGAAATTGCTAATTAGACGCACCTGGTCCGAATTAGTCTTGATTGGCCACACGCGTGTCACTGAAATTGCTGATTAGGCGCTCCTGGTCCTTATTAGCCTTGATTGGCCACACCCCTGCCACTGAAATTGCAGATTAGGCGCGCTTCGTCCTAATTCGCCTAGATTGGCCACACCTGTGCCACTGAAATGGCTGATTAGGTGCGCCTGGTCCTAATTAGCCTTGATTGGCCACACGTGTGCCATTGAAATTGCTGATTGGAAATGGCTGGTGCTAATTAGCCTTGATTGTCGGTAATTAGAAACACCTGGGCCTAATTACCCTTGATTGGCCATACCTATGATTCTGAAATTGCTGATTAGGTGTGCCTGGTCCTAATTAGCCTTGATTGGCCAAACGTATGATTCTGAAATTGCTGATTAAGTGTGCCTGGTCCTAATTAGCCTTGATTGGCCACGCCTGTGACACAGAAATTACTGATTAGGCACGCCTGGTCCTAATTAGCCTTGATTGGCCACACCTGTGCAAGTAAATTTGCTGATTTGGCCCGGCTGCTCCTACTGAGCCTTGATTGTCCAAACTTATGACACTGAAATTGCTGATTAGGCGTGCCTCTTTCTAATTAGCCTTGACTGGCCACACCCGTGTCACTGAAATTGCTAATTGGAAACACCTGGTCCTAATTAGCCTTGTTTGGCCACACCTGTGTCACTGAAATTGTTAATTAGACGCACCTGGTCCGAATTAGCCTTGATTGGCCACACCCCTGCCACTGAAATTGCTGATTAGGCACGCCAGATCAAAATTAGCCTTTATTGGCCACAACTGTGCCACTGAAATTGCTAATTAGGTGCGCCTCATCCTAATTAGTCTTAATTGGCCACACCTGTGCCACTGAAATTGCTGATTAGGCGCGCTTCGTCCTAATTAGCCTAGATTGGCCACACCTGTGCCACTGAAATGGCTGATTAGGTGCGCCTGATTCCAATTAGCCTTGATTGGCCATGCCCTTGAAACTGAAATGGCTGATTAGGCGCTCCTGGTCCTAACTGGTTTGATTGACCATACCTGTTCCACTAAAATGGCTGATTAGGCTCGCCTGGTCCTAATTAGCCTTGATTGTCCACCATACCTGTGTCACTGAAATTGCTAATTGGAAACACCTGGTCCTAACTAGACTTGATTTTCCAAACCTGTGTCACTGAAATTGGTAATTAGAAACACCTGGTCCTAATTAGCCTTGGTTGGCCACACCTCTGACACTCTAATTGCTAATAAAGCAAGCCTGGACCTAATTAATCTTGATTGCCGACACCTGTGCTACTGAAATTGTTGAATAGAAACACCTGGTGCTAATGAGCCTTGATTGTCTCTAATTAGAACAACCTGGTCCTAATTAGCCTTGATTGGCCACACCTGTGCCACTGAAATATCTGATTAAGCGCGCCTGGTCCTAATTAGCCAAGATTGGCCACACCTGTGCAACTGAAATTGCTGATTAGGCGCTCCTTGACATAATTAGCCTTGATTGGCCACACCTGTGCCACTGAAATTGCTAATTAGAAAAAACTGGGCCTAATTACCCTTGATTGGACACACCTGTGTCACTCAAATTGCTATTTAGATGTACCTGTTCCTAATTAGCTTTGATTGGCCACACCTCTGTGACTGAAATGGCTAATTAGAAGCACCTGTTGCTAATTATCCTTGATTGGCCACAACTTTGCCACTGAAATTGCTGATTAGGCGCACCTGGTCCTAATTAGCATTGATTGGCCACACCTGTGTCACTGAAAATGTTAAGTAGACGCAACTGGTCCTAATTAGCCTTGTTTGGCCACACCCGTGTCACTGAAATTGCTAATTAGACGCACCTGGTCCGAATTAGTCTTGATTGGCCACACGCGTGTCACTGAAATTGCTGATTAGGCGCCCCTGGTCCTTATTAGCCTTGATTGGCCACACCCCTGCCACTGAAATTGCAGATTAGGCGCGCTTCGTCCTAATTCGCCTAGATTGGCCACACCTGTGCCACTGAAATGGCTGATTAGGTGCGCCTGGTCCTAATTAGCCTTGATTGGCCACACGTGTGCCATTGAAATTGCTGATTGGAAATGGCTGGTGCTAATTAGCCTTGATTGTCGGTAATTAGAAACACCTGGGCCTAATTACCCTTGATTGGACACACCTGTGTCACTCAAATTGCTATTTAGAAGTACCTGTTCCTAATTAGCTTTGATTGGCCACACCTCTGTGACTGAAATGGCTAATTAGAAGCACCTGTTGCTAATTATCCTTGATTGGCCACAACTTTGCCACTGAAATTGCTGATTAGGCGCACCTGGTCCTAATTAGCATTGATTGGCCACACCTGTGTCACTGAAAATGTTAAGTAGACGCAACTGGTCCTAATTAGCCTTGTTTGGCCACACCCGTGTCACTGAAATTGCTAATTAGAAGCACCTGGTCCTAATTAGCCTTGATTGGCCACCCCTGTGCCACTGAAAGTGCTCTTTAGACGCCCCTGGTCCTAATTAGCCTTGATTGGCCACACCCATGTCACTGAAATTGCTAATTAGACGCACCTGATCCGAATTACCCTTGATTGGCCACACCTGTGTCACTGAAATTGACAATGAGAAAGACCTGGTCCTAATTAGAATGAATTGTCCACACCTGTGTCATTGAAATTTCTAATTAGACGTGCCTGTTCCTAAATAGCCTTGATTGGCCACACCCTTGTCACTGAAATTGCTAATTAGACGCACCTGGTCCGAATTAGTCTTGATTGGCCACACGCGTGTCACTGAAATTGCTGATTAGGCGCTCCTGGTCCTTATTAGCCTTGATTGGCCACACCCCTGCCACTGAAATTGCAGATTAGGCGCGCTTCGTCCTAATTCGCCTAGATTGGCCACACCTGTGCCACTGAAATGGCTGATTAGGTGCGCCTGGTCCTAATTAGCCTTGATTGGCCACACGTGTGCCATTGAAATTGCTGATTGGAAATGGCTGGTGCTAATTAGCCTTGATTGTTGGTAATTAGAAACACCTGGTCCTAATTACCCTTGATTGGCCATACCTATGATTCTGAAATTGCTGATTAGGTGTGCCTGGTCCTAATTAGCCTTGATTTGCCAAACCTATGATTCTGAAATTGCTGATTAAGTGTGCCTGGTCCTAATTAGCCTTGATTGGCCACGCCTGTGACACAGAAATTACTGATTAGGCACGCCTGGTCCTAATTAGCCTTGATTGGCCACACCTGTGCAAGTAAATTTGCTGATTTGGCCCGGCTGCTCCTACTGAGCCTTGATTGTCCAAACTTATGACACTGAAATTGCTGATTAGGCGTGCCTCTTTCTAATTAGCCTTGACTGGCCACACCCGTGTCACTGAAATTGCTAATTGGAAACACCTGGTCCTAATTAGCCTTGTTTGGCCACACCTGTGTCACTGAAATTGTTAATTAGACGCACCTGGTCCGAATTAGCCTTGATTGGCCACACCCCTGCCACTGAAATTGCTGATTAGGCACGCCAGATCAAAATTAGCCTTTATTGGCCACAACTGTGCCACTGAAATTGCTAATTAGGTGCGCCTCATCCTAATTAGTCTTAATTGGCCACACCTGTGCCACTGAAATTGCTGATTAGGCGCGCTTCGTCCTAATTAGCCTAGATTGGCCACACCTGTGCCACTGAAATGGCTGATTAGGTGCGCCTGATTCCAATTAGCCTTGATTGGCCATGCCCTTGAAACTGAAATGGCTGATTAGGCGCTCCTGGTCCTAACTGGTTTGATTGACCATACCTGTTCCACTAAAATGGCTGATTAGGCTCGCCTGGTCCTAATTAGCCTTGATTGTCCACCATACCTGTGTCACTGAAATTGCTAATTGGAAACACCTGGTCCTAACTAGACTTGATTTTCCAAACCTGTGTCACTGAAATTGGTAATTAGAAACACCTGGTCCTAATTAGCCTTGGTTGGCCACACCTCTGACACTCTAATTGCTAATAAAGCAAGCCTGGACCTAATTAATCTTGATTGCCGACACCTGTGCTACTGAAATTGTTGAATAGAAACACCTGGTGCTAATTAGCCTTGATTGTCTCTAATTAGAAACACCTGGTCCTAATTAGCATTAATTGGCCATATGCGTTCACTGAAATTGCTAATTAGACGCACCTGGTCCTAATTAGCCTTAATTGGCCATATGCGTTTCACTGAAATTGCTAATTAGACACACCTGGTCCTAATTAGCTAGATTGGCCACACCTGTGCCAATGAAATGGCTGATTGGGCGCAACTGGTCCCAATAAGCCTTGATTGGCCACACCTGTGCCACTGAAATGGCTGATTAGGTGCGCCTGGTTCTAATTACCTTGATTGGCCATGCCCTTGAAACTGAAATGGCTGATTAGGCGCTCCTGGTCCTAATTAGGTTTGATCGGTCATACCTGTTCCATTAAAATTTCTGATTAGGCTCCCCTGGTCCTAATTAGCCTTAATTGTTCAACCTGTGTCACTAAAATTGTTATTAGTAACACCTGGTCCTAATTAGCCTTGATTGTCCATACCTGTGTCACTAAAATTGGTAATTAGAAACACCTGGTCCTAATTAGCCTTGGTTGTCCACATCTCTGACACTCTAATTGCTAATAAAGCAAGCCTGGACCTAATTAATCTTGATTGCCGACACCTGTGCTACTGAAATTGCTGAATAGAAACACCTGGTGCTAATGAGCCTTGATTGTCTCTAATTAGAACAACCTGGTCCTAATTAGCCTTGATTGGCCACACCTGTGCCACTGAAATATCTGATTAAGCGCGCCTGGTCCTAATTAGCCAAGATTGGCCACACCTGTGCAACCGAAATTGCTGATTAGGCGCTCCTTGACATAATTAGCCTTGATTGGCCACACCTGTGCCACTGAAATGGCTGATTAGGTGCGCCTGGTTCTAATTACCTTGATTGGCCATGCCCTTGAAACTGAAATGGCAGATTAGGCGCTCCTGGTCCTAATTAGGTTTGATCGGTCATACCTGTTCCATTAAAATTTCTGATTAGGCTCCCCTGGTCCTAATTAGCCTTAATTGTTCAACCTGTGTCACTAAAATTGTTATTAGTAACACCTGGTCCTAATTAGCCTTGATTGTCCATACCTGTGTCACTAAAATTGGTAATTAGAAACACCTGGTCCTAATTAGCCTTGGTTGTCCACATCTCTGACACTCTAATTGCTAATAAAGCAAGCCTGGACCTATTAATCTTGATTGCCGACACCTGTGCTACTGAAATTGCTGAATAGAAACACCTGGTGCTAATGAGCCTTGATTGTCTCTAATTAGAACAACCTGGTCCTAATTAGCCTTGATTGGCCACACCTGTGCCACTGAAATATCTGATTAAGCGCGCCTGGTCCTAATTAGCCAAGATTGGCCACACCTGTGCAACTGAAATTGCTGATTAGGCGCTCCTTGACATAATTAGCCTTGATTGGCCACACCTGTGCCACTGAAATTGCTAATTAGAAAAAACTGGGCCTAATTACCCTTGATTGGACACACCTGTGTCACTCAAATTGCTATTTAGAAGTACCTGTTCCTAATTAGCTTTGATTGGCCACACCTCTGTGACTGAAATGGCTAATTAGAAGCACCTGTTGCTAATTATCCTTGATTGGCCACAACTTTGCCACTGAAATTGCTGATTAGGCGCACCTGGTCCTAATTAGCATTGATTGGCCACACCTGTGTCACTGAAAATGTTAAGTAGACGCAACTGGTCCTAATTAGCCTTGATTGGCCACACCCGTGTCACTGAAATTGCTAATTAGAAGCACCTGGTCCTAATTAGCCTTGATTGGCCACCCCTGTGCCACTGAAAGTGCTCTTTAGACGCCCCTGGTCCTAATTAGCCTTGATTGGCCACACCCATGTCACTGAAATTGCTAATTAGACGCACCTGATCCGAATTACCCTTGATTGGCCACACCTGTGTCACTGAAATTGACAATGAGAAAGACCTGGTCCTAATTAGAATGAATTGTCCACACCTGTGTCATTGAAATTTCTAATTAGACGTGCCTGTTCCTAAATAGCCTTGATTGGCCACACCCTTGTCACTGAAATTGCTAATTAGACGCACCTGGTCCGAATTAGTCTTGATTGGCCACACGCGTGTCACTGAAATTGCTGATTAGGCGCTCCTGGTCCTTATTAGCCTTGATTGGCCACACCCCTGCCACTGAAATTGCAGATTAGGCGCGCTTCGTCCTAATTTGCCTAGATTGGCCACACCTGTGCCACTGAAATGGCTGATTAGGTGCGCCTGGTCCTAATTAGCCTTGATTGGCCACACGTGTGCCATTGAAATTGCTGATTGGAAATGGCTGGTGCTAATTAGCCTTGATTGTCGGTAATTAGAAACACCTTGTCCTAATTAGCCTTGATTGGCCATACCTATGATTCTGAAATTGCTGATTAGGTGTGCCTGGTCCTAATTAGCCTTGATTGGCCAAACGTATGATTCTGAAATTGCTGATTAAGTGTGCCTGGTCCTAATTAGCCTTGATTGGCCACGCCTGTGACACAGAAATTACTGATTAGGCACGCCTGGTCCTAATTAGCCTTGATTGGCCACACCTGTGCAAGTAAATTTGCTGATTTGGCCCGGCTGCTCCTACTGAGCCTTGATTGTCCAAACTTATGACACTGAAATTGCTGATTAGGCGTGCCTCTTTCTAATTAGCCTTGACTGGCCACACCCGTGTCACTGAAATTGCTAATTGGAAACACCTGGTCCTAATTAGCCTTGTTTGGCCACACCTGTGTCACTGAAATTGTTAATTAGACGCACCTGGTCCGAATTAGCCTTGATTGGCCACACCCCTGCCACTGAAATTGCTGATTAGGCACGCCAGATCAAAATTAGCCTTTATTGGCCACAACTGTGCCACTGAAATTGCTAATTAGGTGCGCCTCATCCTAATTAGTCTTAATTGGCCACACCTGTGCCACTGAAATTGCTGATTAGGCGCGCTTCGTCCTAATTAGCCTAGATTGGCCACACCTGTGCCACTGAAATGGCTGATTAGGTGCGCCTGATTCCAATTAGCCTTGATTGGCCATGCCCTTGAAACTGAAATGGCTGATTAGGCGCTCCTGGTCCTAACTGGTTTGATTGACCATACCTGTTTCCACTAAAATGGCTGATTAGGCTCGCCTGGTCCTAATTAGCCTTGATTGTCCACCATACCTGTGTCACTGAAATTGCTAATTGGAAACACCTGGTCCTAACTAGACTTGATTTTCCAACCTGTGTCACTGAAATTGGTATTAGAAACACCTGGTCCTAATTAGCCTTGGTTGGCCACACCTCTGACACTCTAATTGCTAATAAAGCAAGCCTGGACCTAATTAATCTTGATTTCCGACACCTGTGCTACTGAAATTGTTGAATAGAAACACCTGGTGCTAATTAGCCTTGATTGTCTCTAATTAGAAACACCTGGCCCTAATTAGCATTAATTGGCCATATGCGTTTCACTGAAATTGCTAATTAGACGCACCTGGTCCTAATTAGCCTTAATTGGCCATATGCGTTTCACTGAAATTGCTAATTAGACACACCTGGTCCTAATTAGCTAGATTGGCCACACCTGTGCCAATGAAATGGCTGATTGGGCGCAACTGGTCCCAATAAGCCTTGATTGGCCACACCTGTGCCACTGAAATGGCTGATTAGGTGCGCCTGGTTCTAATTACCTTGATTGGCCATGCCTTGAAACTGAAATGGCAGATTAGGCGCTCCTGGTCCTAATTAGGTTTGATCGGTCATACCTGTTCCATTAAAATTTCTGATTAGGCTCCCCTGGTCCTAATTAGCCTTAATTGTTCAACCTGTGTCACTAAAATTGTTATTAGTAACACCTGGTCCTAATTAGCCTTGATTGTCCATACCTGTGTCACTAAAATTGGTAATTAGAAACACCTGGTCCTAATTAGCCTTGGTTGTCCACATCTCTGACACTCTAATTGCTAATAAAGCAAGCCTGGACCTAATTAATCTTGATTGCCGACACCTGTGCTACTGAAATTGCTGAATAGAAACACCTGGTGCTAATGAGCCTTGATTGTCTCTAATTAGAACAACCTGGTCCTAATTAGCCTTGATTGGCCACACCTGTGCCACTGAAATATCTGATTAAGCGCGCCTGGTCCTAATTAGCCAAGATTGGCCACACCTGTGCAACTGAAATTGCTGATTAGGCGCTCCTTGACATAATTAGCCTTGATTGGCCACACCTGTGCCACTGAAATTGCTAATTAGAAAAAACTGGGCCTAATTACCCTTGATTGGACACACCTGTGTCACTCAAATTGCTATTTAGAAGTACCTGTTCCTAATTAGCTTTGATTGGCCACACCTCTGTGACTGAAATGGCTAATTAGAAGCACCTGTTGCTAATTATCCTTGATTGGCCACAACTTTGCCACTGAAATTGCTGATTAGGCGCACCTGGTCCTAATTAGCATTGATTGGCCACACCTGTGTCACTGAAAATGTTAAGTAGACGCAACTGGTCCTAATTAGCCTTGTTTGGCCACACCGTGTCACTGAAATTGCTAATTAGAAGCACCTGGTCCTAATTAGCCTTGATTGGCCACACCTGTGCCACTGAAAGTGCTCTTTAGACGCCCCTGGTCCTAATTAGCCTTGATTGGCCACACCCATGTCACTGAAATTGCTAATTAGACGCACCTGATCCGAATTACCCTTGATTGGCCACACCTGTGTCACTGAAATTGACAATGAGAAAGACCTGGTCCTAATTAGAATGAATTGTCCACACCTGTGTCATTGAAATTTCTAATTAGACGTGCCTGTTCCTAAATAGCCTTGATTGGCCACACCCTTGTCACTGAAATTGCTAATTAGACGCACCTGGTCCGAATTAGTCTTGATTGGCCACACGCGTGTCACTGAAATTGCTGATTAGGCGCTCCTGGTCCTTATTAGCCTTGATTGGCCACACCCCTGCCACTGAAATTGCAGATTAGGCGCGCTTCGTCCTAATTCGCCTAGATTGGCCACACCTGTGCCACTGAAATGGCTGATTAGGTGCGCCTGGTCCTAATTAGCCTTGATTGGTCACACGTGTGCCATTGAAATTGCTGATTGGAAATGGCTGGTGCTAATTAGCCTTGATTGTCGGTAATTAGAAACACCTGGTCCTAATTAGCCTTGATTGGCCATACCTATGATTCTGAAATTGCTGATTAGGTGTGCCTGGTCCTAATTAGCCTTGATTGGCCAAACCTATGATTCTGAAATTGCTGATTAAGTGTGCCTGGTCCTAATTAGCCTTGATTGGCCACGCCTGTGACACAGAAATTACTGATTAGGCACGCCTGGTCCTAATTAGCCTTGATTGGCCACACCTGTGCAAGTAAATTTGCTGATTTGGCCCGGCTGCTCCTACTGAGCCTTGATTGTCCAAACTTATGACACTGAAATTGCTGATTAGGCGTGCCTCTTTCTAATTAGCCTTGACTGGCCACACCCGTGTCACTGAAATTGCTAATTGGAAACACCTGGTCCTAATTAGCCTTGTTTGGCCACACCTGTGTCACTGAAATTGTTAATTAGACGCACCTGGTCCGAATTAGCCTTGATTGGCCACACCCCTGCCACTGAAATTGCTGATTAGGCACGCCAGATCAAAATTAGCCTTTATTGGCCACAACTGTGCCACTGAAATTGCTAATTAGGTGCGCCTCATCCTAATTAGTCTTAATTGGCCACACCTGTGCCACTGAAATTGCTGATTAGGCGCGCTTCGTCCTAATTAGCCTAGATTGGCCACACCTGTGCCACTGAAATGGCTGATTAGGTGCGCCTGATTCCAATTAGCCTTGATTGGCCATACCCTTAAAACTGAAATGGCTGATTAGGCGCTCCTGGTCCTAACTGGTTTGATTGACCATACCTGTTCCACTAAAATGGCTGATTAGGCTCGCCTGGTCCTAATTAGCCTTGATTGTCCACCATACCTGTGTCACTGAAATTGCTAATTGGAAACACCTGGTCCTAACTAGACTTGATTTTCCAAACCTGTGTCACTGAAATTGGTAATTAGAAACACCTGGTCCTAATTAGCCTTGGTTGGCCACACCTCTGACACTCTAATTGCTAATAAAGCAAGCCTGGACCTAATTAATCTTGATTGCCGACACCTGTGCTACTGAAATTGTTGAATAGAAACACCTGGTGCTAATTAGCCTTGATTGTCTCTAATTAGAAACACCTGGTCCTAATTAGCATTAATTGGCCATATGCGTTTCACTGAAATTGCTAATTAGACGCACCTGGTCCTAATTAGCCTTAATTGGCCATATGCGTTTCACTGAAATTGCTAATTAGACACACCTGGTCCTAATTAGCTAGATTGGCCACACCTGTGCCAATGAAATGGCTGATTGGGCGCAACTGGTCCCAATAAGCCTTGATTGGCCACACCTGTGCCACTGAAATGGCTGATTAGGTGCGCCTGGTTCTAATTACCTTGATTGGCCATGCCCTTGAAACTGAAATGGCTGATTAGGCGCTCCTGGTCCTAATTAGGTTTGATCGGTCATACCTGTTCCATTAAAATTTCTGATTAGGCTCCCCTGGTCCTAATTAGCCTTAATTGTTCAACCTGTGTCACTAAA
This sequence comes from Typhlomys cinereus, assembly GCA_023101885.1. NCBI lineage: Eukaryota > Metazoa > Chordata > Mammalia > Rodentia > Platacanthomyidae > Typhlomys > Typhlomys cinereus. Next base: position 1,561,092 of record JALPQD010000435.1, on the reverse strand, counting down.
ATTGTTATTAGTAACACCTGGTCCTAATTAGCCTTGATTGTCCATACCTGTGTCACTAAAATTGGTAATTAGAAACACCTGGTCCTAATTAGCCTTGGTTGTCCACATCTCTGACACTCTAATTGCTAATAAAGCAAGCCTGGACCTAATTAATCTTGATTGCCGACACCTGTGCTACTGAAATTGCTGAATAGAAACACCTGGTGCTAATGAGCCTTGATTGTCTCTAATTAGAACAACCTGGTCCTAATTAGCCTTGATTGGCCACACCTGTGCCACTGAAATATCTGATTAAGCGCGCCTGGTCCTAATTAGCCAAGATTGGCCACACCTGTGCAACCGAAATTGCTGATTAGGCGCTCCTTGACATAATTAGCCTTGATTGGCCACACCTGTGCCACTGAAATTGCTAATTAGAAAAAACTGGGCCTAATTACCCTTGATTGGACACACCTGTGTCACTCAAATTGCTATTTAGAAGTACCTGTTCCTAATTAGCTTTGATTGGCCACACCTCTGTGACTGAAATGGCTAATTAGAAGCACCTGTTGCTAATTATCCTTGATTGGCCACAACTTTGCCACTGAAATTGCTGATTAGGCGCACCTGGTCCTAATTAGCATTGATTGGCCACACCTGTGTCACTGAAAATGTTAAGTAGACGCAACTGGTCCTAATTAGCCTTGTTTGGCCACACCCGTGTCACTGAAATTGCTAATTAGACGCACCTGGTCCGAATTAGTCTTGATTGGCCACACGCGTGTCACTGAAATTGCTGATTAGGCGCCCCTGGTCCTTATTAGCCTTGATTGGCCCCACCCCTGCCACTGAAATTGCAGATTAGGCGCGCTTCGTCCTAATTCGCCTAGATTGGCCACACCTGTGCCACTGAAATGGCTGATTAGGTGCGCCTGGTCCTAATTAGCCTTGATTGGCCACACGTGTGCCATTGAAATTGCTGATTGGAAATGGCTGGTGCTAATTAGCCTTGATTGTCGGTAATTAGAAACACCTGGGCCTAATTAGCCTTGATTGGCCATACCTATGATTCTGAAATTGCTGATTAGGTGTGCCTGGTCCTAATTAGCCTTGATTGGCCAAACGTATGATTCTGAAATTGCTGATTAAGTGTGCCTGGTCCTAATTAGCCTTGATTGGCCACGCCTGTGACACAGAAATTACTGATTAGGCACGCCTGGTCCTAATTAGCCTTGATTGGCCACACCTGTGCAAGTAAATTTGCTGATTTGGCCCGGCTGCTCCTACTGAGCCTTGATTGTCCAAACTTATGACAGTGAAATTGCTGATTAGGCGTGCCTCTTTCTAATTAGCCTTGACTGGCCACACCCGTGTCACTGAAATTGGTAATTGGAAACACCTGGTCCTAATTAGCCTTGTTTGGCCACACCTGTGTCACTGAAATTGTTAATTAGACGCACCTGGTCCGAATTAGCCTTGATTGGCTACACCCAAGTCACTGAAATTGCAGATTAGGCACTCCTGGTTCTTATTAGCCTTGATTGGCCACACCCCTGCCACTGAAATTGCTGATTAGGCACGCCAGATCAAAATTAGCCTTTATTGGCCACAACTGTGCCACTGAAATTGCTAATTAGGTGCACCTCATCCTAATTAGTCTTAATTGGCCACACCTGTGCCACTGAAATTGCTGATTAGGCGCGCTTCATCCTAATTAGCCTAGATTGGCCACACCTGTGCCACTGAAATGGCTGATTAGGTGCGCCTGATTCCAATTAGCCTTGATTGGCCATGCCCTTGAAACTGAAATGGCTGATTAGGCGCTCCTGGTCCTAACTGGTTTGATTGACCATACCTGTTCCACTAAAATGGCTGATTAGGCTCGCCTGGTCCTAATTAGCCTTGATTGTCCACCATACCTGTGTCACTGAAATTGCTAATTGGAAACACCTGGTCCTAACTAGACTTGATTTTCCAAACCTGTGTCACTGAAATTGGTAATTAGAAACACCTGGTCCTAATTAGCCTTGGTTGGCCACACCTCTGACACTCTAATTGCTAATAAAGCAAGCCTGGACCTAATTAATCTTGATTTCCGACACCTGTGCTACTGAAATTGTTGAATAGAAACACCTGGTGCTAATTAGCCTTGATTGTCTCTAATTAGAAACACCTGGTCCTAATTAGCGTTAATTGGCCATATGCGTTTCACTGAAATTGCTAATTAGACGCACCTGGTCCTAATTAGCCTTAATTGGCCATATGCGTTTCACTGAAATTGCTAATTAGACACACCTGGTCCTAATTAGCTAGATTGGCCACACCTGTGCCAATGAAATGGCTGATTGGGCGCAACTGGTCCCAATAAGCCTTGATTGGCCACACCTGTGCCACTGAAATGGCTGATTAGGTGCGCCTGGTTCTAATTACCTTGATTGGCCATGCCCTTGAAACTGAAATGGCTGATTAGGCGCTCCTGGTCCTAATTAGGTTTGATCGGTCATACCTGTTCCATTAAAATTTCTGATTAGGCTCCCCTGGTCCTAATTAGCCTTAATTGTTCAACCTGTGTCACTAAAATTGTTATTAGTAACACCTGGTCCTAATTAGCCTTGATTGTCCATACCTGTGTCACTAAAATTGGTAATTAGAAACACCTGGTCCTAATTAGCCTTGGTTGTCCACATCTCTGACACTCTAATTGCTAATAAAGCAAGCCTGGACCTAATTAATCTTGATTGCCGACACCTGTGCTACTGAAATTGCTGAATAGAAACACCTGGTGCTAATGAGCCTTGATTGTCTCTAATTAGAACAACCTGGTCCTAATTAGCCTTGATTGGCCACACCTGTGCCACTGAAATATCTGATTAAGCGCGCCTGGTCCTAATTAGCCAAGATTGGCCACACCTGTGCAACTGAAATTGCTGATTAGGCGCTCCTTGACATAATTAGCCTTGATTGGCCACACCTGTGCCACTGAAATTGCTAATTAGAAAAAACTGGGCCTAATTACCCTTGATTGGACACACCTGTGTCACTCAAATTGCTATTTAGAAGTACCTGTTCCTAATTAGCTTTGATTGGCCACACCTCTGTGACTGAAATGGCTAATTAGAAGCACCTGTTGCTAATTATCCTTGATTGGCCACAACTTTGCCATTGAAATTGCTGATTAGGCGCACCTGGTCCTAATTAGCATTGATTGGCCACACCTGTGTCACTGAAAATGTTAAGTAGACGCAACTGGTCCTAATTAGCCTTGATTGGCCACACCCGTGTCACTGAAATTGCTAATTAGAAGCACCTGGTCCTAATTAGCCTTGATTGGCCACCCCTGTGCCACTGAAAGTGCTCTTTAGACGCCCCTGGTCCTAATTAGCCTTGATTGGCCACACCCATGTCACTGAAATTGCTAATTAGACGCACCTGATCCGAATTACCCTTGATTGGCCACACCTGTGTCACTGAAATTGACAATGAGAAAGACCTGGTCCTAATTAGAATGAATTGTCCACACCTGTGTCATTGAAATTTCTAATTAGACGTGCCTGTTCCTAAATAGCCTTGATTGGCCACACCCTTGTCACTGAAATTGCTAATTAGACGCACCTGGTCCGAATTAGTCTTGATTGGCCACACGCGTGTCACTGAAATTGCTGATTAGGCGCTCCTGGTCCTTATTAGCCTTGATTGGCCACACCCCTGCCACTGAAATTGCAGATTAGGCGCGCTTCGTCCTAATTTGCCTAGATTGGCCACACCTGTGCCACTGAAATGGCTGATTAGGTGCGCCTGGTCCTAATTAGCCTTGATTGGCCACACGTGTGCCATTGAAATTGCTGATTGGAAATGGCTGGTGCTAATTAGCCTTGATTGTCGGTAATTAGAAACACCTGGTCCTAATTAGCCTTGATTGGCCATACCTATGATTCTGAAATTGCTGATTAGGTGTGCCTGGTCCTAATTAGCCTTGATTGGCCAAACCTATGATTCTGAAATTGCTGATTAAGTGTGCCTGGTCCTAATTAGCCTTGATTGGCCACGCCTGTGACACAGAAATTACTGATTAGGCACGCCTGGTCCTAATTAGCCTTGATTGGCCACACCTGTGCAAGTAAATTTGCTGATTTGGCCCGGCTGCTCCTACTGAGCCTTGATTGTCCAAACTTATGACACTGAAATTGCTGATTAGGCGTGCCTCTTTCTAATTAGCCTTGACTGGCCACACCTGTGTCCTGAAATTGCTAATTGGAAACACCTGGTCCTAATTAGCCTTGTTTGGCCACACCTGTGTCACTGAAATTGTTAATTAGACGCACCTGGTCCGAATTAGCCTTGATTGGCTACACCCAAGTCACTGAAATTGCAGATTAGGCACTCCTGGTTCTTATTAGCCTTGATTGGCCACACCCCTGCCACTGAAATTGCTGATTAGGCACGCCAGATCAAAATTAGCCTTTATTGGCCACAACTGTGCCACTGAAATTGCTAATTAGGTGCACCTCATCCTAATTAGTCTTAATTGGCCACACCTGTGCCACTGAAATTGCTGATTAGGCGCGCTTCATCCTAATTAGCCTAGATTGGCCACACCTGTGCCACTGAAATGGCTGATTAGGTGCGCCTGATTCCAATTAGCCTTGATTGGCCATGCCCTTGAAACTGAAATGGCTGATTAGGCGCTCCTGGTCCTAACTGGTTTGATTGACCATACCTGTTCCACTAAAATGGCTGATTAGGCTCGCCTGGTCCTAATTAGCCTTGATTGTCCACCATACCTGTGTCACTGAAATTGCTAATTGGAAACACCTGGTCCTAACTAGACTTGATTTTCCAAACCTGTGTCACTGAAATTGGTAATTAGAAACACCTGGTCCTAATTAGCCTTGGTTGGCCACACCTCTGACACTCTAATTGCTAATAAAGCAACCCTGGACCTAATTAATCTTGATTTCCGACACCTGTGCTACTGAAATTGTTGAATAGAACACCTGGTGCTAATTAGCCTTGATTGTCTCTAATTAGAAACACCTGGTCCTAATTAGCGTTAATTGGCCATATGCGTTTCACTGAAATTGCTAATTAGACGCACCTGGTCCTAATTAGCCTTAATTGGCCATATGCGTTTCACTGAAATTGCTAATTAGACACACCTGGTCCTAATTAGCTAGATTGGCCACACCTGTGCCAATGAAATGGCTGATTGGGCGCAACTGGTCCCAATAAGCCTTGATTGGCCACACCTGTGCCACTGAAATGGCTGATTAGGTGCGCCTGGTTCTAATTACCTTGATTGGCCATGCCCTTGAAACTGAAATGGCTGATTAGGCGCTCCTGGTCCTAATTAGTTTGATCGGTCATACCTGTTCCATTAAAATTTCTGATTAGGCTCCCCTGGTCCTAATTAGCCTTAATTGTTCAACCTGTGTCACTAAAATTGTTATTAGTAACACCTGGTCCTAATTAGCCTTGATTGTCCATACCTGTGTCACTAAAATTGGTAATTAGAAACACCTGGTCCTAATTAGCCTTGGTTGTCCACATCTCTGACACTCTAATTGCTAATAAAGCAAGCCTGGACCTAATTAATCTTGATTGCCGACACCTGTGCTACTGAAATTGCTGAATAGAAACACCTGGTGCTAATGAGCCTTGATTGTCTCTAATTAGAACAACCTGGTCCTAATTAGCCTTGATTGGCCACACCTGTGCCACTGAAATATCTGATTAAGCGCGCCTGGTCCTAATTAGCCAAGATTGGCCACACCTGTGCAACTGAAATTGCTGATTAGGCGCTCCTTGACATAATTAGCCTTGATTGGCCACACCTGTGCCACTGAAATTGCTAATTAGAAAAAACTGGGCCTAATTACCCTTGATTGGACACACCTGTGTCACTCAAATTGCTATTTAGAAGTACCTGTTCCTAATTAGCTTTGATTGGCCACACCTCTGTGACTGAAATGGCTAATTAGAAGCACCTGTTGCTAATTATCCTTGATTGGCCACAACTTTGCCATTGAAATTGCTGATTAGGCGCACCTGGTCCTAATTAGCATTGATTGGCCACACCTGTGTCACTGAAAATGTTAAGTAGACGCAACTGGTCCTAATTAGCCTTGATTGGCCACACCCGTGTCACTGAAATTGCTAATTAGAAGCACCTGGTCCTAATTAGCCTTGATTGGCCACCCCTGTGCCACTGAAAGTGCTCTTTAGACGCCCCTGGTCCTAATTAGCCTTGATTGGCCACACCCATGTCACTGAAATTGCTAATTAGACGCACCTGATCCGAATTACCCTTGATTGGCCACACCTGTGTCACTGAAATTGATAATGAGAAAGACCTGGTCCTAATTAGAATGAATTGTCCACACCTGTGTCATTGAAATTTCTAATTAGACGTGCCTGTTCCTAAATAGCCTTGATTGGCCACACCCTTGTCACTGAAATTGCTAATTAGACGCACCTGGTCCGAATTAGTCTTGATTGGCCACACGCGTGTCACTGAAATTGCTGATTAGGCGCTCCTGGTCCTTATTAGCCTTGATTGGCCACACCCCTGCCACTGAAATTGCAGATTAGGCGCGCTTCGTCCTAATTTGCCTAGATTGGCCACACCTGTGCCACTGAAATGGCTGATTAGGTGCGCCTGGTCCTAATTAGCCTTGATTGGCCACACGTGTGCCATTGAAATTGCTGATTGGAAATGGCTGGTGCTAATTAGCCTTGATTGTCGGTAATTAGAAACACCTGGTCCTAATTAGCCTTGATTGGCCATACCTATGATTCTGAAATTGCTGATTAGGTGTGCCTGGTCCTAATTAGCCTTGATTGGCCAAACGTATGATTCTGAAATTGCTGATTAAGTGTGCCTGGTCCTAATTAGCCTTGATTGGCCACGCCTGTGACACAGAAATTACTGATTAGGCACGCCTGGTCCTAATTAGCCTTGATTGGCCACACCTGTGCAAGTAAATTTGCTGATTTGGCCCGGCTGCTCCTACTGAGCCTTGATTGTCCAAACTTATGACACTGAAATTGCTGATTAGGCGTGCCTCTTTCTAATTAGCCTTGACTGGCCACACCTGTGTCACTGAAATTGCTAATTGGAAACACCTGGTCCTAATTAGCCTTGTTTGGCCACACCTGTGTCACTGAAATTGTTAATTAGACGCACCTGGTCCGAATTAGCCTTGATTGGCTACACCCAAGTCACTGAAATTGCAGATTAGGCACTCCTGGTTCTTATTAGCCTTGATTGGCCACACCCCTGCCACTGAAATTGCTGATTAGCACGCCAGATCAAAATTAGCCTTATTGGCCACAACTGTGCCACTGAATTGCTAATTAGGTGCACCTCATCCTAATTAGTCTTAATTGGCCACACCTGTGCCACTGAAATTGCTGATTAGGCGCGCTTCATCCTAATTAGCCTAGATTGGCCACACCTTGTGCCACTGAAATGGCTGATTAGGTGCGCCTGATTCCAATTAGCCTTGATTGGCCATGCCCTTGAAACTGAAATGGCTGATTAGGCGCTCCTGGTCCTAACTGGTTTGATTGACCATACCTGTTCCACTAAAATGGCTGATTAGGCTCGCCTGGTCCTAATTAGCCTTGATTGTCCACCATACCTGTGTCACTGAAATTGCTAATTGGAAACACCTGGTCCTAACTAGACTTGATTTCCAAACCTGTGTCACTGAAATTGGTAATTAGAAACACCTGGTCCTAATTAGCCTTGGTTGGCCACACCTCTGACACTCTAATTGCTAATAAAGCAAGCCTGGACCTAATTAATCTTGATTTCCGACACCTGTGCTACTGAAATTGTTGAATAGAAACACCTGGTGCTAATTAGCCTTGATTGTCTCTAATTAGAAACACCTGGTCCTAATTAGCGGTAATTGGCCATATGCGTTTCACTGAAATTGCTAATTAGACGCACCTGGTCCTAATTAGCCTTAATTGGCCATATGCGTTTCACTGAAATTGCTAATTAGACACACCTGGTCCTAATTAGCTAGATTGGCCACACCTGTGCCAATGAAATGGCTGATTGGGCGCAACTGGTCCCAATAAGCCTTGATTGGCCACACCTGTGCCACTGAAATGGCTGATTAGGTGCGCCTGATTCTAATTACCTTGATTGGCCATGCCCTTGAAACTGAAATGGCTGATTAGGCGCTCCTGGTCCTAATTAGGTTTGATCGGTCATACCTGTTCCATTAAAATTTCTGATTAGGCTCCCCTGGTCCTAATTAGCCTTAATTGTTCAACCTGTGTCACTAAAATTGTTATAGTAACACCTGGTCCTAATTAGCCTTGATTGTCCATACCTGTGTCACTAAAATTGGTAATTAGAAACACCTGGTCCTAATTAGCCTTGGTTGTCCACATCTCTGACACTCTAATTGCTAATAAAGCAAGCCTGGACCTAATTAATCTTGATTGCCGACACCTGTGCTACTGAAATTGCTGAATAGAAACACCTGGTGCTAATGAGCCTTGATTGTCTCTAATTAGAACAACCTGGTCCTAATTAGCCTTGATTGGCCACACCTGTGCCACTGAAATATCTGATTAAGCGCGCCTGGTCCTAATTAGCCAAGATTGGCCACACCTGTGCAACTGAAATTGCTGATTAGGCGCTCCTTGACATAATTAGCCTTGATTGGCCACACCTGTGCCACTGAAATTGCTAATTAGAAAAAACTGGGCCTAATTACCCTTGATTGGACACACCTGTGTCACTCAAATTGCTATTTAGAAGTACCTGTTCCTAATTAGCTTTGATTGGCCACACCTCTGTGACTGAAATGGCTAATTAGAAGCACCTGTTGCTAATTATCCTTGATTGGCCACAACTTTGCCATTGAAATTGCTGATTAGGCGCACCTGGTCCTAATTAGCATTGATTGGCCACACCTGTGTCACTGAAAATGTTAAGTAGACGCAACTGGTCCTAATTAGCCTTGATTGGCCACACCCGTGTCACTGAAATTGCTAATTAGAAGCACCTGGTCCTAATTAGCCTTGATTGGCCACCCCTGTGCCACTGAAAGTGCTCTTTAGACGCCCCTGGTCCTAATTAGCCTTGATTGGCCACACCCATGTCACTGAAATTGCTAATTAGACGCACCTGATCCGAATTACCCTTGATTGGCCACACCTGTGTCACTGAAATTGACAATGAGAAAGACCTGGTCCTAATTAGAATGAATTGTCCACACCTGTGTCATTGAAATTTCTAATTAGACGTGCCTGTTCCTAAATAGCCTTGATTGGCCACACCCTTGTCACTGAAATTGCTAATTAGACGCACCTGGTCCGAATTAGTCTTGATTGGCCACACGCGTGTCACTGAAATTGCTGATTAGGCGCTCCTGGTCCTTATTAGCCTTGATTGGCCACACCCCTGCCATTGAAATTGCAGATTAGGCGCGCTTCGTCCTAATTTGCCTAGATTGGCCACACCTGTGCCACTGAAAATGGCTGATTAGGTGCGCCTGGTCCTAATTAGCCTTGATTGGCCACACGTGTGCCATTGAAATTGCTGATTGGAAATGGCTGGTGCTAATTAGCCTTGATTGTCGGTAATTAGAAACACCTGGTCCTAATTAGCCTTGATTGGCCATACCTATGATTCTGAAATTGCTGATTAGGTGTGCCTGGTCCTAATTAGCCTTGATTGGCCAAACGTATGATTCTGAAATTGCTGATTAAGTGTGCCTGGTCCTAATTAGCCTTGATTGGCCACGCCTGTGACACAGAAATTACTGATTAGGCACGCCTGGTCCTAATTAGCCTTGATTGGCCACACCTGTGCAAGTAAATTTGCTGATTTGGCCCGGCTGCTCCTACTGAGCCTTGATTGTCCAAACTTATGACACTGAAATTGCTGATTAGGCGTGCCTCTTTCTAATTAGCCTTGACTGGCCACACCTGTGTCACTGAAATTGCTAATTGGAAACACCTGGTCCTAATTAGCCTTGTTTGGCCACACCTGTGTCACTGAAATTGTTAATTAGACGCACCTGGTCCGAATTAGCCTTGATTGGCTACACCCAGTCACTGAAATTGCAGATTAGGCACTCCTGGTTCTTATTAGCCTTGATTGCCACACCCCTGCCACTGAAATTGCTGATTAGGCACGCCAGATCAAAATTAGCCTTTATTGGCCACAACTGTGCCACTGAAATTGCTAATTAGGTGCACCTCATCCTAATTAGTCTTAATTGGCCACACCTGTGCCACTGAAATTGCTGATTAGGCGCGCTTCATCCTAATTAGCCTAGATTGGCCACACCTGTGCCACTGAAATGGCTGATTAGGTGCGCCTGATTCCAATTAGCCTTGATTGGCCATGCCCTTGAAACTGAAATGGCTGATTAGGCGCTCCTGGTCCTAACTGGTTTGATTGACCATACCTGTTCCACTAAAATGGCTGATTAGGCTCGCCTGGTCCTAATTAGCCTTGATTGTCCACCATACCTGTGTCACTGAAATTGCTAATTGGAAACACCTGGTCCTAACTAGACTTGATTTTCCAAACCTGTGTCACTGAAATTGGTAATTAGAAACACCTGGTCCTAATTAGCCTTGGTTGGCCACACCTCTGACACTCTAATTGCTAATAAAGCAAGCCTGGACCTAATTAATCTTGATTTCCGACACCTGTGCTACTGAAATTGTTGAATAGAAACACCTGGTGCTAATTAGCCTTGATTGTCTCTAATTAGAAACACCTGGTCCTAATTAGCGTTAATTGGCCATATGCGTTTCACTGAAATTGCTAATTAGACGCACCTGGTCCTAATTAGCCTTAATTGGCCATATGCGTTTCACTGAAATTGCTAATTAGACACACCTGGTCCTAATTAGCTAGATTGGCCACACCTGTGCCAATGAAATGGCTGATTGGGCGCAACTGGTCCCAATAAGCCTTGATTGGCCACACCTGTGCCACTGAAATGGCTGATTAGGTGCGCCTGGTTCTAATTACCTTGATTGGCCATGCCCTTGAAACTGAAATGGCTGATTAGGCGCTCCTGGTCCTAATTAGGTTTGATCGGTCATACCTGTTCCATTAAAATTTCTGATTAGGCTCCCCTGGTCCTAATTAGCCTTAATTGTTCAACCTGTGTCACTAAAATTGTTATTAGTAACACCTGGTCCTAATTAGCCTTGATTGTCCATACCTGTGTCACTAAAATTGGTAATTAGAAACACCTGGTCCTAATTAGCCTTGGTTGTCCACATCTCTGACACTCTAATGCTAATAAAGCAAGCCTGGACCTAATTAATCTTGATTGCCGACACCTGTGCTACTGAAATTGCTGAATAGAAACACCTGGTGCTAATGAGCCTTGATTGTCTCTAATTAGAACAACCTGGTCCTAATTAGCCTTGATTGGCCACACCTGTGCCACTGAAATATCTGATTAAGCGCGCCTGGTCCTAATTAGCCAAGATTGGCCACACCTGTGCAACTGAAATTGCTGATTAGGCGCTCCTTGACATAATTAGCCTTGATTGGCCACACCTGTGCCACTGAAATTGCTAATTAGAAACACCTGGGCCTAATTACCCTTGATTGGACACACCTGTGTCACTCAAATTGCTATTTAGAAGTACCTGTTCCTAATTAGCTTTGATTGGCCACACCTCTGTGACTGAAATGGCTAATTAGAAGCACCTGTTGCTAATTATCCTTGATTGGCCACAACTTTGCCATTGAAATTGCTGATTAGGCGCACCTGGTCCTAATTAGCATTGATTGGCCACACCTGTGTCACTGAAAATGTTAAGTAGACGCAACTGGTCCTAATTAGCCTTGATTGGCCACACCCGTGTCACTGAAATTGCTAATTAGAAGCACCTGGTCCTAATTAGCCTTGATTGGCCACCCCTGTGCCACTGAAAGTGCTCTTTAGACGCCCCTGGTCCTAATTAGCCTTGATTGGCCACACCCATGTCACTGAAATTGCTAATTAGACGCACCTGATCCGAATTACCCTTGATTGGCCACACCTGTGTCACTGAAATTGACAATGAGAAAGACCTGGTCCTAATTAGAATGAATTGTCCACACCTGTGTCATTGAAATTTCTAATTAGACGTGCCTGTTCCTAAATAGCCTTGATTGGCCACACCCTTGTCACTGAAATTGCTAATTAGACGCACCTGGTCCGAATTAGTCTTGATTGGCCACACGCGTGTCACTGAAATTGCTGATTAGGCGCTCCTGGTCCTTATTAGCCTTGATTGGCCACACCCCTGCCACTGAAATTGCAGATTAGGCGCGCTTCGTCCTAATTTGCCTAGATTGGCCACACCTGTGCCACTGAAATGGCTGATTAGGTGCGCCTGGTCCTAATTAGCCTTGATTGGCCACACGTGTGCCATTGAAATTGCTGATTGGAAATGGCTGGTGCTAATTAGCCTTGATTGTCGGTAATTAGAAACACCTGGTCCTAATTAGCCTTGATTGGCCATACCTATGATTCTGAAATTGCTGATTAGGTGTGCCTGGTCCTAATTAGCCTTGATTGGCCAAACGTATGATTCTGAAATTGCTGATTAAGTGTGCCTGGTCCTAATTAGCCTTGATTGGCCACGCCTGTGACACAGAAATTACTGATTAGGCACGCCTGGTCCTAATTAGCCTTGATTGGCCACACCTGTGCAAGTAAATTTGCTGATTTGGCCCGGCTGCTCCTACTGAGCCTTGATTGTCCAAACTTATGACACTGAAATTGCTGATTAGGCGTGCCTCTTTCTAATTAGCCTTGACTGGCCACACCTGTGTCACTGAAATTGCTAATTGGAAACACCTGGTCCTAATTAGCCTTGTTTGGCCACACCTGTGTCACTGAAATTGTTAATTAGACGCACCTGGTCCGAATTAGCCTTGATTGGCTACACCCAAGTCACTGAAATTGCAGATTAGGCACTCCTGGTTCTTATTAGCCTTGATTGGCCACACCCCTGCCACTGAAATTGCTGATTAGGCACGCCAGATCAAAATTAGCCTTTATTGGCCACAACTGTGCCACTGAAATTGCTAATTAGGTGCACCTCATCCTAATTAGTCTTAATTGGCCACACCTGTGCCACTGAAATTGCTGATTAGGCGCGCTTCATCCTAATTAGCCTAGATTGGCCACACCTGTGCCACTGAAATGGCTGATTAGGTGCGCCTGATTCCAATTAGCCTTGATTGGCCATGCCCTTGAAACTGAAATGGCTGATTAGGCGCTCCTGGTCCTAACTGGTTTGATTGACCATACCTGTTCCACTAAAATGGCTGATTAGGCTCGCCTGGTCCTAATTAGCCTTGATTGTCCACCATACCTGTGTCACTGAAATTGCTAATTGGAAACACCTGGTCCTAACTAGACTTGATTTTCCAAACCTGTGTCACTGAAATTGGTAATTAGAAACACCTGGTCCTAATTAGCCTTGGTTGGCCACACCTCTGACACTCTAATTGCTAATAAAGCAAGCCTGGACCTAATTAATCTTGATTTCCGACACCTGTGCTACTGAAATTGTTGAATAGAAACACCTGGTGCTAATTAGCCTTGATTGTCTCTAATTAGAAACACCTGGTCCTAATTAGCGTTAATTGGCCATATGCGTTTCACTGAAATTGCTAATTAGACGCACCTGGTCCTAATTAGCCTTAATTGGCCATATGCGTTTCACTGAAATTGCTAATTAGACACACCTGGTCCTAATTAGCTAGATTGGCCACACCTGTGCCAATGAAATGGCTGATTGGGCGCAACTGGTCCCAATAAGCCTTGATTGGCCACACCTGTGCCACTGAAATGGCTGATTAGGTGCGCCTGGTTCTAATTACCTTGATTGGCCATGCCCTTGAAACTGAAATGGCTGATTAGGCGCTCCTGGTCCTAATTAGGTTTGATCGGTCATACCTGTTCCATTAAAATTTCTGATTAGGCTCCCCTGGTCCTAATTAGCCTTAATTGTTCAACCTGTGTCACTAAAATTGTTATTAGTAACACCTGGTCCTAATTAGCCTTGATTGTCCATACCTGTGTCACTAAAATTGGTAATTAGAAACACCTGGTCCTAATTAGCCTTGGTTGTCCACATCTCTGACACTCTAATTGCTAATAAAGCAAGCCTGGACCTAATTAATCTTGATTGCCGACACCTGTGCTACTGAAATTGCTGAATAGAAACACCTGGTGCTAATGAGCCTTGATTGTCTCTAATTAGAACAACCTGGTCCTAATTAGCCTTGATTGGCCACACCTGTGCCACTGAAATATCTGATTAAGCGCGCCTGGTCCTAATTAGCCAAGATTGGCCACACCTGTGCAACTGAAATTGCTGATTAGGCGCTCCTTGACATAATTAGCCTTGATTGGCCACACCTGTGCCACTGAAATTGCTAATTAGAAAAAACTGGGCCTAATTACCCTTGATTGGACACACCTGTGTCACTCAAATTGCTATTTAGAAGTACCTGTTCCTAATTAGCTTTGATTGGCCACACCTCTGTGACTGAAATGGCTAATTAGAAGCACCTGTTGCTAATTATCCTTGATTGGCCACAACTTTGCCACTGAAATTGCTGATTAGGCGCACCTGGTCCTAATTAGCATTGATTGGCCACACCTGTGTCACTGAAAATGTTAAGTAGACGCAACTGGTCCTAATTAGCCTTGATTGGCCACACCCGTGTCACTGAAATTGCTAATTAGAAGCACCTGGTCCTAATTAGCCTTGATTGGCCACCCCTGTGCCACTGAAAGTGCTCTTTAGACGCCCCTGGTCCTAATTAGCCTTGATTGGCCACACCCATGTCACTGAAATTGCTAATTAGACGCACCTGATCCGAATTACCCTTGATTGGCCACACCTGTGTCACTGAAATTGACAATGAGAAAGACCTGGTCCTAATTAGAATGAATTGTCCACACCTGTGTCATTGAAATTTCTAATTAGACGTGCCTGTTCCTAAATAGCCTTGATTGGCCACACCCTTGTCACTGAAATTGCTATTAGACGCACCTGGTCCGAATTAGTCTTGATTGGCCACACGCGTGTCACTGAAATTGCTGATTAGGCGCTCCTGGTCCTTATTAGCCTTGATTGGCCACACCCCTGCCACTGAAATTGCAGATTAGGCGCGCTTCGTCCTAATTTGCCTAGATTGGCCACACCTGTGCCACTGAAATGGCTGATTAGGTGCGCCTGGTCCTAATTAGCCTTGATTGGCCACACGTGTGCCATTGAAATTGCTGATTGGAAATGGCTGGTGCTAATTAGCCTTGATTGTCGGTAATTAGAAACACCTGGTCCTAATTAGCCTTGATTGGCCATACCTATGATTCTGAAATTGCTGATTAGGTGTGCCTGGTCCTAATTAGCCTTGATTGGCCAAACGTATGATTCTGAAATTGCTGATTAAGTGTGCCTGGTCCTAATTAGCCTTGATTGGCCACGCCTGTGACACAGAAATTACTGATTAGGCACGCCTGGTCCTAATTAGCCTTGATTGGCCACACCTGTGCAAGTAAATTTGCTGATTTGGCCCGGCTGCTCCTACTGAGCCTTGATTGTCCAAACTTATGACACTGAAATTGCTGATTAGGCGTGCCTCTTTCTAATTAGCCTTGACTGGCCACACCCGTGTCACTGAAATTGCTAATTGGAAACACCTGGTCCTAATTAGCCTTGTTTGGCCACACCTGTGTCACTGAAATTGTTAATTAGACGCACCTGGTCCGAATTAGCCTTGATTGGCCACACCCCTGCCACTGAAATTGCTGATTAGGCACGCCAGATCAAAATTAGCCTTTATTGGCCACAACTGTGCCACTGAAATTGCTAATTAGGTGCGCCTCATCCTAATTAGTCTTAATTGGCCACACCTGTGCCACTGAAATTGCTGATTAGGCGCGCTTCGTCCTAATTAGCCTAGATTGGCCACACCTGTGCCACTGAAATGGCTGATTAGGTGCGCCTGATTCCAATTAGCCTTGATTGGCCATGCCCTTGAAACTGAAATGGCTGATTAGGCGCTCCTGGTCCTAACTGGTTTGATTGACCATACCTGTTCCACTAAAATGGCTGATTAGGCTTGCCTGGTCCTAATTAGCCTTGATTGTCCACCATACCTGTGTCACTGAAATTGCTAATTGGAAACACCTGGTCCTAACTAGACTTGATTTTCCAAACCTGTGTCACTGAAATTGGTAATTAGAAACACCTGGTCCTAATTAGCCTTGGTTGGCCACACCTCTGACACTCTAATTGCTAATAAAGCAAGCCTGGACCTAATTAATCTTGATTGCCGACACCTGTGCTACTGAAATTGTTGAATAGAAACACCTGGTGCTAATGAGCCTTGATTGTCTCTAATTAGAACAACCTGGTCCTAATTAGCCTTGATTGGCCACACCTGTGCCACTGAAATATCTGATTAAGTGCGCCTGGTCCTAATTAGCCAAGATTGGCCACACCTGTGCAACTGAAATTGCTGATTAGGCGCTCCTTGACATAATTAGCCTTGATTGGCCACACCTGTGCCACTGAAATTGCTAATTAGAAAAAACTGGGCCTAATTACCCTTGATTGGACACACCTGTGTCACTCAAATTGCTATTTAGAAGTACCTGTTCCTAATTAGCTTTGATTGGCCACACCTCTGTGACTGAAATGGCTAATTAGAAGCACCTGTTGCTAATTATCCTTGATTGGCCACAACTTTGCCACTGAAATTGCTGATTAGGCGCACCTGGTCCTAATTAGCATTGATTGGCCACACCTGTGTCACTGAAAATGTTAAGTAGACGCAACTGGTCCTAATTAGCCTTGTTTGGCCACACCCGTGTCACTGAAATTGCTAATTAGAAGCACCTGGTCCTAATTAGCCTTGATTGGCCACCCCTGTGCCACTGAAAGTGCTCTTTAGACGCCCCTGGTCCTAATTAGCCTTGATTGGCCACACCCATGTCACTGAAATTGCTAATTAGACGCACCTGATCCGAATTACCCTTGATTGGCCACACCTGTGTCACTGAAATTGACAATGAGAAAGACCTGGTCCTAATTAGAATGAATTGTCCACACCTGTGTCATTGAAATTTCTAATTAGACGTGCCTGTTCCTAAATAGCCTTGATTGGCCACACCCTTGTCACTGAAATTGCTAATTAGACGCACCTGGTCCGAATTAGTCTTGATTGGCCACACGCGTGTCACTGAAATTGCTGATTAGGCGCTCCTGGTCCTTATTAGCCTTGATTGGCCACACCCCTGCCACTGAAATTGCAGATTAGGCGCGCTTCGTCCTAATTTGCCTAGATTGGCCACACCTGTGCCACTGAAATGGCTGATTAGGTGCGCCTGGTCCTAATTAGCCTTGATTGGCCACACGTGTGCCATTGAAATTGCTGATTGGAAATGGCTGGTGCTAATTAGCCTTGATTGTCGGTAATTAGAAACACCTGGTCCTAATTAGCCTTGATTGGCCATACCTATGATTCTGAAATTGCTGATTAGGTGTGCCTGGTCCTAATTAGCCTTGATTGGCCAAACGTATGATTCTGAAATTGCTGATTAAGTGTGCCTGGTCCTAATTAGCCTTGATTGGCCACGCCTGTGACACAGAAATTACTGATTAGGCACGCCTGGTCCTAATTAGCCTTGATTGGCCACACCTGTGCAAGTAAATTTGCTGATTTGGCCCGGCTGCTCCTACTGAGCCTTGATTGTCCAAACTTATGACACTGAAATTGCTGATTAGGCGTGCCTCTTTCTAATTAGCCTTGACTGGCCACACCTGTGTCACTGAAATTGCTAATTGGAAACACCTGGTCCTAATTAGCCTTGTTTGGCCACACCTGTGTCACTGAAATTGTTAATTAGACGCACCTGGTCCGAATTAGCCTTGATTGGCTACACCCAAGTCACTGAAATTGCAGATTAGGCACTCCTGGTTCTTATTAGCCTTGATTGGCCACACCCCTGCCACTGAAATTGCTGATTAGGCACGCCAGATCAAAATTAGCCTTTATTGGCCACAACTGTGCCACTGAAATTGCTAATTAGGTGCACCTCATCCTAATTAGTCTTAATTGGCCACACCTGTGCCACTGAAATTGCTGATTAGGCGCGCTTCATCCTAATTAGCCTAGATTGGCCACACCTGTGCCACTGAAATGGCTGATTAGGTGCGCCTGATTCCAATTAGCCTTGATTGGCCATGCCCTTGAAACTGAAATGGCTGATTAGGCGCTCCTGGTCCTAACTGGTTTGATTGACCATACCTGTTCCACTAAAATGGCTGATTAGGCTCGCCTGGTCCTAATTAGCCTTGATTGTCCACCATACCTGTGTCACTGAAATTGCTAATTGGAAACACCTGGTCCTAACTAGACTTGATTTTCCAAACCTGTGTCACTGAAATTGGTAATTAGAAACACCTGGTCCTAATTAGCCTTGGTTGGCCACACCTCTGACACTCTAATTGCTAATAAAGCAAGCCTGGACCTAATTAATCTTGATTTCCGACACCTGTGCTACTGAAATTGTTGAATAGAAACACCTGGTGCTAATTAGCCTTGATTGTCTCTAATTAGAAACACCTGGTCCTAATTAGCGTTAATTGGCCATATGCGTTTCACTGAAATTGCTAATTAGACGCACCTGGTCCTAATTAGCCTTAATTGGCCATATGCGTTTCACTGAAATTGCTAATTAGACACACCTGGTCCTAATTAGCTAGATTGGCCACACCTGTGCCAATGAAATGGCTGATTGGGCGCAACTGGTCCCAATAAGCCTTGATTGGCCACACCTGTGCCACTGAAATGGCTGATTAGGTGCGCCTGGTTCTAATTACCTTGATTGGCCATGCCCTTGAAACTGAAATGGCTGATTAGGCGCTCCTGGTCCTAATTAGGTTTGATCGGTCATACCTGTTCCATTAAAATTTCTGATTAGGCTCCCCTGGTCCTAATTAGCCTTAATTGTTCAACCTGTGTCACTAAAATTGTTATTAGTAACACCTGGTCCTAATTAGCCTTGATTGTCCATACCTGTGTCACTAAAATTGGTAATTAGAAACACCTGGTCCTAATTAGCCTTGGTTGTCCACATCTCTGACACTCTAATTGCTAATAAAGCAAGCCTGGACCTAATTAATCTTGATTGCCGACACCTGTGCTACTGAAATTGCTGAATAGAAACACCTGGTGCTAATGAGCCTTGATTGTCTCTAATTAGAACAACCTGGTCCTAATTAGCCTTGATTGGCCACACCTGTGCCACTGAAATATCTGATTAAGCGCGCCTGGTCCTAATTAGCCAAGATTGGCCACACCTGTGCAACTGAAATTGCTGATTAGGCGCTCCTTGACATAATTAGCCTTGATTGGCCACACCTGTGCCACTGAAATTGCTAATTAGAAAAAACTGGGCCTAATTACCCTTGATTGGACACACCTGTGTCACTCAAATTGCTATTTAGAAGTACCTGTTCCTAATTAGCTTTGATTGGCCACACCTCTGTGACTGAAATGGCTAATTAGAAGCACCTGTTGCTAATTATCCTTGATTGGCCACAACTTTGCCACTGAAATTGCTGATTAGGCGCACCTGGTCCTAATTAGCATTGATTGGCCACACCTGTGTCACTGAAAATGTTAAGTAGACGCAACTGGTCCTAATTAGCCTTGATTGGCCACACCCGTGTCACTGAAATTGCTAATTAGAAGCACCTGGTCCTAATTAGCCTTGATTGGCCACCCCTGTGCCACTGAAAGTGCTCTTTAGACGCCCCTGGTCCTAATTAGCCTTG
This sequence comes from Typhlomys cinereus, assembly GCA_023101885.1. Classification (NCBI taxonomy): domain Eukaryota; kingdom Metazoa; phylum Chordata; class Mammalia; order Rodentia; family Platacanthomyidae; genus Typhlomys; species Typhlomys cinereus. The sequence goes on along the minus strand of JALPQD010000435.1, from coordinate 1,541,265 downwards.
ATTGGCCACACCCATGTCACTGAAATTGCTAATTAGACGCACCTGATCCGAATTACCCTTGATTGGCCACACCTGTGTCACTGAAATTGACAATGAGAAAGACCTGGTCCTAATTAGAATGAATTGTCCACACCTGTGTCATTGAAATTTCTAATTAGACGTGCCTGTTCCTAAATAGCCTTGATTGGCCACACCCTTGTCACTGAAATTGCTAATTAGACGCACCTGGTCCGAATTAGTCTTGATTGGCCACACGCGTGTCACTGAAATTGCTGATTAGGCGCTCCTGGTCCTTATTAGCCTTGATTGGCCACACCCCTGCCACTGAAATTGCAGATTAGGCGCGCTTCGTCCTAATTTGCCTAGATTGGCCACACCTGTGCCACTGAAATGGCTGATTAGGTGCGCCTGGTCCTAATTAGCCTTGATTGGCCACACGTGTGCCATTGAAATTGCTGATTGGAAATGGCTGGTGCTAATTAGCCTTGATTGTCGGTAATTAGAAACACCTGGTCCTAATTAGCCTTGATTGGCCATACCTATGATTCTGAAATTGCTGATTAGGTGTGCCTGGTCCTAATTAGCCTTGATTGGCCAAACCTATGATTCTGAAATTGCTGATTAAGTGTGCCTGGTCCTAATTAGCCTTGATTGGCCACGCCTGTGACACAGAAATTACTGATTAGGCACGCCTGGTCCTAATTAGCCTTGATTGGCCACACCTGTGCAAGTAAATTTGCTGATTTGGCCCGGCTGCTCCTACTGAGCCTTGATTGTCCAAACTTATGACACTGAAATTGCTGATTAGGCGTGCCTCTTTCTAATTAGCCTTGACTGGCCACACCTGTGTCACTGAAATTGCTAATTGGAAACACCTGGTCCTAATTAGCCTTGTTTGGCCACACCTGTGTCACTGAAATTGTTAATTAGACGCACCTGGTCCGAATTAGCCTTGATTGGCTACACCCAAGTCACTGAAATTGCAGATTAGGCACTCCTGGTTCTTATTAGCCTTGATTGGCCACACCCCTGCCACTGAAATTGCTGATTAGGCACGCCAGATCAAAATTAGCCTTTATTGGCCACAACTGTGCCACTGAAATTGCTAATTAGGTGCACCTCATCCTAATTAGTCTTAATTGGCCACACCTGTGCCACTGAAATTGCTGATTAGGCGCGCTTCATCCTAATTAGCCTAGATTGGCCACACCTGTGCCACTGAAATGGCTGATTAGGTGCGCCTGATTCCAATTAGCCTTGATTGGCCATGCCCTTGAAACTGAAATGGCTGATTAGGCGCTCCTGGTCCTAACTGGTTTGATTGACCATACCTGTTCCACTAAAATGGCTGATTAGGCTCGCCTGGTCCTAATTAGCCTTGATTGTCCACCATACCTGTGTCACTGAAATTGCTAATTGGAAACACCTGGTCCTAACTAGACTTGATTTTCCAAACCTGTGTCACTGAAATTGGTAATTAGAAACACCTGGTCCTAATTAGCCTTGGTTGGCCACACCTCTGACACTCTAATTGCTAATAAAGCAACCCTGGACCTAATTAATCTTGATTTCCGACACCTGTGCTACTGAAATTGTTGAATAGAAACACCTGGTGCTAATTAGCCTTGATTGTCTCTAATTAGAAACACCTGGTCCTAATTAGCGTTAATTGGCCATATGCGTTTCACTGAAATTGCTAATTAGACGCACCTGGTCCTAATTAGCCTTAATTGGCCATATGCGTTTCACTGAAATTGCTAATTAGACACACCTGGTCCTAATTAGCTAGATTGGCCACACCTGTGCCAATGAAATGGCTGATTGGGCGCAACTGGTCCCAATAAGCCTTGATTGGCCACACCTGTGCCACTGAAATGGCTGATTAGGTGCGCCTGGTTCTAATTACCTTGATTGGCCATGCCCTTGAAACTGAAATGGCTGATTAGGCGCTCCTGGTCCTAATTAGGTTTGATCGGTCATACCTGTTCCATTAAAATTTCTGATTAGGCTCCCCTGGTCCTAATTAGCCTTAATTGTTCAACCTGTGTCACTAAAATTGTTATTAGTAACACCTGGTCCTAATTAGCCTTGATTGTCCATACCTGTGTCACTAAAATTGGTAATTAGAAACACCTGGTCCTAATTAGCCTTGGTTGTCCACATCTCTGACACTCTAATTGCTAATAAAGCAAGCCTGGACCTAATTAATCTTGATTGCCGACACCTGTGCTACTGAAATTGCTGAATAGAAACACCTGGTGCTAATGAGCCTTGATTGTCTCTAATTAGAACAACCTGGTCCTAATTAGCCTTGATTGGCCACACCTGTGCCACTGAAATATCTGATTAAGCGCGCCTGGTCCTAATTAGCCAAGATTGGCCACACCTGTGCAACTGAAATTGCTGATTAGGCGCTCCTTGACATAATTAGCCTTGATTGGCCACACCTGTGCCACTGAAATTGCTAATTAGAAAAAACTGGGCCTAATTACCCTTGATTGGACACACCTGTGTCACTCAAATTGCTATTTAGAAGTACCTGTTCCTAATTAGCTTTGATTGGCCACACCTCTGTGACTGAAATGGCTAATTAGAAGCACCTGTTGCTAATTATCCTTGATTGGCCACAACTTTGCCATTGAAATTGCTGATTAGGCGCACCTGGTCCTAATTAGCATTGATTGGCCACACCTGTGTCACTGAAAATGTTAAGTAGACGCAACTGGTCCTAATTAGCCTTGATTGGCCACACCCGTGTCACTGAAATTGCTAATTAGAAGCACCTGGTCCTAATTAGCCTTGATTGGCCACCCCTGTGCCACTGAAAGTGCTCTTTAGACGCCCCTGGTCCTAATTAGCCTTGATTGGCCACACCCATGTCACTGAAATTGCTAATTAGACGCACCTGATCCGAATTACCCTTGATTGGCCACACCTGTGTCACTGAAATTGACAATGAGAAAGACCTGGTCCTAATTAGAATGAATTGTCCACACCTGTGTCATTGAAATTTCTAATTAGACGTGCCTGTTCCTAAATAGCCTTGATTGGCCACACCCTTGTCACTGAAATTGCTAATTAGACGCACCTGGTCCGAATTAGTCTTGATTGGCCACACGCGTGTCACTGAAATTGCTGATTAGGCGCTCCTGGTCCTTATTAGCCTTGATTGGCCACACCCCTGCCACTGAAATTGCAGATTAGGCGCGCTTCGTCCTAATTTGCCTAGATTGGCCACACCTGTGCCACTGAAATGGCTGATTAGGTGCGCCTGGTCCTAATTAGCCTTGATTGGCCACACGTGTGCCATTGAAATTGCTGATTGGAAATGGCTGGTGCTAATTAGCCTTGATTGTCGGTAATTAGAAACACCTGGTCCTAATTAGCCTTGATTGGCCATACCTATGATTCTGAAATTGCTGATTAGGTGTGCCTGGTCCTAATTAGCCTTGATTGGCCAAACCTATGATTCTGAAATTGCTGATTAAGTGTGCCTGGTCCTAATTAGCCTTGATTGGCCACGCCTGTGACACAGAAATTACTGATTAGGCACGCCTGGTCCTAATTAGCCTTGATTGGCCACACCTGTGCAAGTAAATTTGCTGATTTGGCCCGGCTGCTCCTACTGAGCCTTGATTGTCCAAACTTATGACACTGAAATTGCTGATTAGGCGTGCCTCTTTCTAATTAGCCTTGACTGGCCACACCTGTGTCACTGAAATTGCTAATTGGAAACACCTGGTCCTAATTAGCCTTGTTTGGCCACACCTGTGTCACTGAAATTGTTAATTAGACGCACCTGGTCCGAATTAGCCTTGATTGGCTACACCCAAGTCACTGAAATTGCAGATTAGGCACTCCTGGTTCTTATTAGCCTTGATTGGCCACACCCCTGCCACTGAAATTGCTGATTAGGCACGCCAGATCAAAATTAGCCTTTATTGGCCACAACTGTGCCACTGAAATTGCTAATTAGGTGCACCTCATCCTAATTAGTCTTAATTGGCCACACCTGTGCCACTGAAATTGCTGATTAGGCGCGCTTCATCCTAATTAGCCTAGATTGGCCACACCTGTGCCACTGAAATGGCTGATTAGGTGCGCCTGATTCCAATTAGCCTTGATTGGCCATGCCCTTGAAACTGAAATGGCTGATTAGGCGCTCCTGGTCCTAACTGGTTTGATTGACCATACCTGTTCCACTAAAATGGCTGATTAGGCTCGCCTGGTCCTAATTAGCCTTGATTGTCCACCATACCTGTGTCACTGAAATTGCTAATTGGAAACACCTGGTCCTAACTAGACTTGATTTTCCAAACCTGTGTCACTGAAATTGGTAATTAGAAACACCTGGTCCTAATTAGCCTTGGTTGGCCACACCTCTGACACTCTAATTGCTAATAAAGCAAGCCTGGACCTAATTAATCTTGATTTCCGACACCTGTGCTACTGAAATTGTTGAATAGAAACACCTGGTGCTAATTAGCCTTGATTGTCTCTAATTAGAAACACCTGGTCCTAATTAGCGTTAATTGGCCATATGCGTTTCACTGAAATTGCTAATTAGACGCACCTGGTCCTAATTAGCCTTAATTGGCCATATGCGTTTCACTGAAATTGCTAATTAGACACACCTGGTCCTAATTAGCTAGATTGGCCACACCTGTGCCAATGAAATGGCTGATTGGGCGCAACTGGTCCCAATAAGCCTTGATTGGCCACACCTGTGCCACTGAAATGGCTGATTAGGTGCGCCTGATTCTAATTACCTTGATTGGCCATGCCCTTGAAACTGAAATGGCTGATTAGGCGCTCCTGGTCCTAATTAGGTTTGATCGGTCATACCTGTTCCATTAAAATTTCTGATTAGGCTCCCCTGGTCCTAATTAGCCTTAATTGTTCAACCTGTGTCACTAAAATTGTTATTAGTAACACCTGGTCCTAATTAGCCTTGATTGTCCATACCTGTGTCACTAAAATTGGTAATTAGAAACACCTGGTCCTAATTAGCCTTGGTTGTCCACATCTCTGACACTCTAATTGCTAATAAAGCAAGCCTGGACCTAATTAATCTTGATTGCCGACACCTGTGCTACTGAAATTGCTGAATAGAAACACCTGGTGCTAATGAGCCTTGATTGTCTCTAATTAGAACAACCTGGTCCTAATTAGCCTTGATTGGCCACACCTGTGCCACTGAAATATCTGATTAAGCGCGCCTGGTCCTAATTAGCCAAGATTGGCCACACCTGTGCAACTGAAATTGCTGATTAGGCGCTCCTTGACATAATTAGCCTTGATTGGCCACACCTGTGCCACTGAAATTGCTAATTAGAAAAAACTGGGCCTAATTACCCTTGATTGGACACACCTGTGTCACTCAAATTGCTATTTAGAAGTACCTGTTCCTAATTAGCTTTGATTGGCCACACCTCTGTGACTGAAATGGCTAATTAGAAGCACCTGTTGCTAATTATCCTTGATTGGCCACAACTTTGCCATTGAAATTGCTGATTAGGCGCACCTGGTCCTAATTAGCATTGATTGGCCACACCTGTGTCACTGAAAATGTTAAGTAGACGCAACTGGTCCTAATTAGCCTTGATTGGCCACACCCGTGTCACTGAAATTGCTAATTAGAAGCACCTGGTCCTAATTAGCCTTGATTGGCCACCCCTGTGCCACTGAAAGTGCTCTTTAGACGCCCCTGGTCCTAATTAGCCTTGATTGGCCACACCCATGTCACTGAAATTGCTAATTAGACGCACCTGATCCGAATTACCCTTGATTGGCCACACCTGTGTCACTGAAATTGACAATGAGAAAGACCTGGTCCTAATTAGAATGAATTGTCCACACCTGTGTCATTGAAATTTCTAATTAGACGTGCCTGTTCCTAAATAGCCTTGATTGGCCACACCCTTGTCACTGAAATTGCTAATTAGACGCACCTGGTCCGAATTAGTCTTGATTGGCCACACGCGTGTCACTGAAATTGCTGATTAGGCGCTCCTGGTCCTTATTAGCCTTGATTGGCCACACCCCTGCCATTGAAATTGCAGATTAGGCGCGCTTCGTCCTAATTTGCCTAGATTGGCCACACCTGTGCCACTGAAATGGCTGATTAGGTGCGCCTGGTCCTAATTAGCCTTGATTGGCCACACGTGTGCCATTGAAATTGCTGATTGGAAATGGCTGGTGCTAATTAGCCTTGATTGTCGGTAATTAGAAACACCTGGTCCTAATTAGCCTTGATTGGCCATACCTATGATTCTGAAATTGCTGATTAGGTGTGCCTGGTCCTAATTAGCCTTGATTGGCCAAACGTATGATTCTGAAATTGCTGATTAAGTGTGCCTGGTCCTAATTAGCCTTGATTGGCCACGCCTGTGACACAGAAATTACTGATTAGGCACGCCTGGTCCTAATTAGCCTTGATTGGCCACACCTGTGCAAGTAAATTTGCTGATTTGGCCCGGCTGCTCCTACTGAGCCTTGATTGTCCAAACTTATGACACTGAAATTGCTGATTAGGCGTGCCTCTTTCTAATTAGCCTTGACTGGCCACACCTGTGTCACTGAAATTGCTAATTGGAAACACCTGGTCCTAATTAGCCTTGTTTGGCCACACCTGTGTCACTGAAATTGTTAATTAGACGCACCTGGTCCGAATTAGCCTTGATTGGCTACACCCAAGTCACTGAAATTGCAGATTAGGCACTCCTGGTTCTTATTAGCCTTGATTGGCCACACCCCTGCCACTGAAATTGCTGATTAGGCACGCCAGATCAAAATTAGCCTTTATTGGCCACAACTGTGCCACTGAAATTGCTAATTAGGTGCACCTCATCCTAATTAGTCTTAATTGGCCACACCTGTGCCACTGAAATTGCTGATTAGGCGCGCTTCATCCTAATTAGCCTAGATTGGCCACACCTGTGCCACTGAAATGGCTGATTAGGTGCGCCTGATTCCAATTAGCCTTGATTGGCCATGCCCTTGAAACTGAAATGGCTGATTAGGCGCTCCTGGTCCTAACTGGTTTGATTGACCATACCTGTTCCACTAAAATGGCTGATTAGGCTCGCCTGGTCCTAATTAGCCTTGATTGTCCACCATACCTGTGTCACTGAAATTGCTAATTGGAAACACCTGGTCCTAACTAGACTTGATTTTCCAAACCTGTGTCACTGAAATTGGTAATTAGAAACACCTGGTCCTAATTAGCCTTGGTTGGCCACACCTCTGACACTCTAATTGCTAATAAAGCAAGCCTGGACCTAATTAATCTTGATTTCCGACACCTGTGCTACTGAAATTGTTGAATAGAAACACCTGGTGCTAATTAGCCTTGATTGTCTCTAATTAGAAACACCTGGTCCTAATTAGCGTTAATTGGCCATATGCGTTTCACTGAAATTGCTAATTAGACGCACCTGGTCCTAATTAGCCTTAATTGGCCATATGCGTTTCACTGAAATTGCTAATTAGACACACCTGGTCCTAATTAGCTAGATTGGCCACACCTGTGCCAATGAAATGGCTGATTGGGCGCAACTGGTCCCAATAAGCCTTGATTGGCCACACCTGTGCCACTGAAATGGCTGATTAGGTGCGCCTGGTTCTAATTACCTTGATTGGCCATGCCCTTGAAACTGAAATGGCTGATTAGGCGCTCCTGGTCCTAATTAGGTTTGATCGGTCATACCTGTTCCATTAAAATTTCTGATTAGGCTCCCCTGGTCCTAATTAGCCTTAATTGTTCAACCTGTGTCACTAAAATTGTTATTAGTAACACCTGGTCCTAATTAGCCTTGATTGTCCATACCTGTGTCACTAAAATTGGTAATTAGAAACACCTGGTCCTAATTAGCCTTGGTTGTCCACATCTCTGACACTCTAATTGCTAATAAAGCAAGCCTGGACCTAATTAATCTTGATTGCCGACACCTGTGCTACTGAAATTGCTGAATAGAAACACCTGGTGCTAATGAGCCTTGATTGTCTCTAATTAGAACAACCTGGTCCTAATTAGCCTTGATTGGCCACACCTGTGCCACTGAAATATCTGATTAAGCGCGCCTGGTCCTAATTAGCCAAGATTGGCCACACCTGTGCAACTGAAATTGCTGATTAGGCGCTCCTTGACATAATTAGCCTTGATTGGCCACACCTGTGCCACTGAAATTGCTAATTAGAAAAAACTGGGCCTAATTACCCTTGATTGGACACACCTGTGTCACTCAAATTGCTATTTAGAAGTACCTGTTCCTAATTAGCTTTGATTGGCCACACCTCTGTGACTGAAATGGCTAATTAGAAGCACCTGTTGCTAATTATCCTTGATTGGCCACAACTTTGCCATTGAAATTGCTGATTAGGCGCACCTGGTCCTAATTAGCATTGATTGGCCACACCTGTGTCACTGAAAATGTTAAGTAGACGCAACTGGTCCTAATTAGCCTTGATTGGCCACACCCGTGTCACTGAAATTGCTAATTAGAAGCACCTGGTCCTAATTAGCCTTGATTGGCCACCCCTGTGCCACTGAAAGTGCTCTTTAGACGCCCCTGGTCCTAATTAGCCTTGATTGGCCACACCCATGTCACTGAAATTGCTAATTAGACGCACCTGATCCGAATTACCCTTGATTGGCCACACCTGTGTCACTGAAATTGACAATGAGAAAGACCTGGTCCTAATTAGAATGAATTGTCCACACCTGTGTCATTGAAATTTCTAATTAGACGTGCCTGTTCCTAAATAGCCTTGATTGGCCACACCCTTGTCACTGAAATTGCTAATTAGACGCACCTGGTCCGAATTAGTCTTGATTGGCCACACGCGTGTCACTGAAATTGCTGATTAGGCGCTCCTGGTCCTTATTAGCCTTGATTGGCCACACCCCTGCCACTGAAATTGCAGATTAGGCGCGCTTCGTCCTAATTTGCCTAGATTGGCCACACCTGTGCCACTGAAATGGCTGATTAGGTGCGCCTGGTCCTAATTAGCCTTGATTGGCCACACGTGTGCCATTGAAATTGCTGATTGGAAATGGCTGGTGCTAATTAGCCTTGATTGTCGGTAATTAGAAACACCTGGTCCTAATTAGCCTTGATTGGCCATACCTATGATTCTGAAATTGCTGATTAGGTGTGCCTGGTCCTAATTAGCCTTGATTGGCCAAACGTATGATTCTGAAATTGCTGATTAAGTGTGCCTGGTCCTAATTAGCCTTGATTGGCCACGCCTGTGACACAGAAATTACTGATTAGGCACGCCTGGTCCTAATTAGCCTTGATTGGCCACACCTGTGCAAGTAAATTTGCTGATTTGGCCCGGCTGCTCCTACTGAGCCTTGATTGTCCAAACTTATGACACTGAAATTGCTGATTAGGCGTGCCTCTTTCTAATTAGCCTTGACTGGCCACACCTGTGTCACTGAAATTGCTAATTGGAAACACCTGGTCCTAATTAGCCTTGTTTGGCCACACCTGTGTCACTGAAATTGTTAATTAGACGCACCTGGTCCGAATTAGCCTTGATTGGCTACACCCAAGTCACTGAAATTGCAGATTAGGCACTCCTGGTTCTTATTAGCCTTGATTGGCCACACCCCTGCCACTGAAATTGCTGATTAGGCACGCCAGATCAAAATTAGCCTTTATTGGCCACAACTGTGCCACTGAAATTGCTAATTAGGTGCACCTCATCCTAATTAGTCTTAATTGGCCACACCTGTGCCACTGAAATTGCTGATTAGGCGCGCTTCATCCTAATTAGCCTAGATTGGCCACACCTGTGCCACTGAAATGGCTGATTAGGTGCGCCTGATTCCAATTAGCCTTGATTGGCCATGCCCTTGAAACTGAAATGGCTGATTAGGCGCTCCTGGTCCTAACTGGTTTGATTGACCATACCTGTTCCACTAAAATGGCTGATTAGGCTCGCCTGGTCCTAATTAGCCTTGATTGTCCACCATACCTGTGTCACTGAAATTGCTAATTGGAAACACCTGGTCCTAACTAGACTTGATTTTCCAAACCTGTGTCACTGAAATTGGTAATTAGAAACACCTGGTCCTAATTAGCCTTGGTTGGCCACACCTCTGACACTCTAATTGCTAATAAAGCAAGCCTGGACCTAATTAATCTTGATTTCCGACACCTGTGCTACTGAAATTGTTGAATAGAAACACCTGGTGCTAATTAGCCTTGATTGTCTCTAATTAGAAACACCTGGTCCTAATTAGCGTTAATTGGCCATATGCGTTTCACTGAAATTGCTAATTAGACGCACCTGGTCCTAATTAGCCTTAATTGGCCATATGCGTTTCACTGAAATTGCTAATTAGACACACCTGGTCCTAATTAGCTAGATTGGCCACACCTGTGCCAATGAAATGGCTGATTGGGCGCAACTGGTCCCAATAAGCCTTGATTGGCCACACCTGTGCCACTGAAATGGCTGATTAGGTGCGCCTGGTTCTAATTACCTTGATTGGCCATGCCCTTGAAACTGAAATGGCTGATTAGGCGCTCCTGGTCCTAATTAGGTTTGATCGGTCATACCTGTTCCATTAAAATTTCTGATTAGGCTCCCCTGGTCCTAATTAGCCTTAATTGTTCAACCTGTGTCACTAAAATTGTTATTAGTAACACCTGGTCCTAATTAGCCTTGATTGTCCATACCTGTGTCACTAAAATTGGTAATTAGAAACACCTGGTCCTAATTAGCCTTGGTTGTCCACATCTCTGACACTCTAATTGCTAATAAAGCAAGCCTGGACCTAATTAATCTTGATTGCCGACACCTGTGCTACTGAAATTGCTGAATAGAAACACCTGGTGCTAATGAGCCTTGATTGTCTCTAATTAGAACAACCTGGTCCTAATTAGCCTTGATTGGCCACACCTGTGCCACTGAAATATCTGATTAAGCGCGCCTGGTCCTAATTAGCCAAGATTGGCCACACCTGTGCAACTGAAATTGCTGATTAGGCGCTCCTTGACATAATTAGCCTTGATTGGCCACACCTGTGCCACTGAAATTGCTAATTAGAAAAAACTGGGCCTAATTACCCTTGATTGGACACACCTGTGTCACTCAAATTGCTATTTAGAAGTACCTGTTCCTAATTAGCTTTGATTGGCCACACCTCTGTGACTGAAATGGCTAATTAGAAGCACCTGTTGCTAATTATCCTTGATTGGCCACAACTTTGCCACTGAAATTGCTGATTAGGCGCACCTGGTCCTAATTAGCATTGATTGGCCACACCTGTGTCACTGAAAATGTTAAGTAGACGCAACTGGTCCTAATTAGCCTTGATTGGCCACACCCGTGTCACTGAAATTGCTAATTAGAAGCACCTGGTCCTAATTAGCCTTGATTGGCCACCCCTGTGCCACTGAAAGTGCTCTTTAGACGCCCCTGGTCCTAATTAGCCTTGATTGGCCACACCCATGTCACTGAAATTGCTAATTAGACGCACCTGATCCGAATTACCCTTGATTGGCCACACCTGTGTCACTGAAATTGACAATGAGAAAGACCTGGTCCTAATTAGAATGAATTGTCCACACCTGTGTCATTGAAATTTCTAATTAGACGTGCCTGTTCCTAAATAGCCTTGATTGGCCACACCCTTGTCACTGAAATTGCTAATTAGACGCACCTGGTCCGAATTAGTCTTGATTGGCCACACGCGTGTCACTGAAATTGCTGATTAGGCGCTCCTGGTCCTTATTAGCCTTGATTGGCCACACCCCTGCCACTGAAATTGCAGATTAGGCGCGCTTCGTCCTAATTTGCCTAGATTGGCCACACCTGTGCCACTGAAATGGCTGATTAGGTGCGCCTGGTCCTAATTAGCCTTGATTGGCCACACGTGTGCCATTGAAATTGCTGATTGGAAATGGCTGGTGCTAATTAGCCTTGATTGTCGGTAATTAGAAACACCTGGTCCTAATTAGCCTTGATTGGCCATACCTATGATTCTGAAATTGCTGATTAGGTGTGCCTGGTCCTAATTAGCCTTGATTGGCCAAACGTATGATTCTGAAATTGCTGATTAAGTGTGCCTGGTCCTAATTAGCCTTGATTGGCCACGCCTGTGACACAGAAATTACTGATTAGGCACGCCTGGTCCTAATTAGCCTTGATTGGCCACACCTGTGCAAGTAAATTTGCTGATTTGGCCCGGCTGCTCCTACTGAGCCTTGATTGTCCAAACTTATGACACTGAAATTGCTGATTAGGCGTGCCTCTTTCTAATTAGCCTTGACTGGCCACACCTGTGTCACTGAAATTGCTAATTGGAAACACCTGGTCCTAATTAGCATTGATTGGCCACACCTGTGTCACTGAAATTGTTAAGTAGATGCAACTGGTCCTAATTAGCCTTGATTGGCCACACCCGTGTCACTGAAATTGCTAATGAGAAACACCTGGTCCGAATTAGCATTGATTTTTAATAATTAGAAACACCTGGTCCTAATTAGGCTTGATAGTCCACACATGTGTCACTGAAATTGCTAATTAGAAGCACCTGGTCCTAATTAGTCTTGATTGGCCACACCTGTGCCACGGAAAGTGCTCGTTAAACGCCCCTGGTCCTAATTAGCCTTGATTGGCCACACCCATGTCAGTGAAATTGCTAATTAGACGCACCTGATCTGAATTACCCTTGATTGGCCACACCTGTGTCACCGAAATTGACAATGAGAAAGACCTGGTCCTAATTAGAATGAATTGTCCACACATGTGTCATTGAAATTTCTAATTAGACGTGCCTATTCCTAAATAGCCTTGATTGGCCACACCCTTGTCACTGAAATTGCTAATTAGACGCACCTGATCCGAATTACCCTTGATTGGCCATACCTGTGTCACTGAAATTGCCAATGAGAAATACCTGGTCCTAATTAGAATTAATTGTGCACACCTGTGTCATTGAAATTGCTAATTAGACGCACCTGGTCATAATTAGCCTTGATTGGCCACACCCGTGTCACTGAAATTGCTAATTAGTAGCACCTTGTCCTAATTAGCCTAGATTGTCCACACCCGTGTCATTGAAATTGCTAATTAGATGCACCTGGTCCGAATTAGCCTTGATTGACCACACCTGTGCAACTGAAATTGCTGATTAGGCGCTCCTTGACATAATTAGCTTTGATTGGCCACACCTGTGCCACTAAAATTGCTAATTAGAAAAAACTGGGCCTAATTACTCTTGATTGGACACACCTGTGTCACTGAAATTGCTATTTAGAAGCACCTGTTCCTAATTAGCTTTGATTGGCCACACCTCTGTGACTGAAATGGCTAATTAGAAGCACCTGTTGCTAATTAGCCTTGATTGGCCACACCTTTGCCACTGAAATTGCTGAGTAGGCACACCTGGTCCTAATTAGCTTTGATTGTCCACGCCTGTGTCACTGAAAATGCTAAGTAGACGCAACTGGTCCTAATTAGCCTTGATTGGCCACACCTGTGTCACTGAAATTGCTAATTAGAAACACCTGGTCCGAATTAGCATTGATTTTCAATAACTAGAAACACCTGGTCCTAATTAGCCTTGATTGTCCACACATGTGTCACTGAAATTGTTAATTAGAAACACCTGGTCCTAATTAGCCTTGAATGTCCACACCTGTGTCACTAAAATTGCTCATTAGAAGCACCTGGTCCTAATTAGCCTTGATTGGCCACACCTGTGTCACTGATATTGCTGATTAGACAAACCTGGTCCAAATTAGCCTTGATAATCCAAAACTGTGTCACTGAAATTGCTGATTAGATGTACCTGGTTCTAATTAGCCTTGATTGTCCACAACTGTGCCACCGAAATTGGTGATTAGGTGCGCCTGGTCCTAATTAGCCTTGATTGGCCACACCTGTGCGACTGAAATTGCTGAGTAGGCGTGCCTGGTCCTAATTAGCCTTCATTGGCCACACCTGTGTCACTATAATATCTAACTTGAAGCACCTGGTCCTAATGAGCCTTGATTGGCCAGACCTGTGTCACTGAAATTGACAATGAGAAAGACCTGGTCCTAATTAGAATGAATTGTCCACACATGTGTCATTGAAATTTCTAATTAGACGTTCCTGTTCCTAAATAGCCTTGATTGGCCACGCCCTGTTCACTGAAATTGCTAATTAGCTGCACCTGGTCCTAAATAGCCTAGATTGGCCACACCCGTGTCATTGAAATTGCTAATTAGATGCACCTGGTCCGAATTAGCCTTCATTGGCTATACCTGTGTCACTGAAATTGCTGATTAGGCGCTCCTGGTCCTTATTAGCTTTGATTGGCCACAACTCTGTCACTGAAATTCCTGATTAGGCACTCCTGGTTCTTATTAGCCTTGATTGGCCACACCTGTGTCACTGAAATTGCTGATTAGGCACGCCAGATCCTAATTATCCTTTATTGGCCACAACTGTGCCACAGAAATTGCTGATTAGGCGCGCCTCATCCTAATTAGCCTTAATTGGCCACACCTGTGCCACTGAAATTGCTGAGTAGGCGTGCCTGGTCCTCACTAGACTTGATTGTTCACTCCTGTGTCACTGAAATTGGTAATGAAAAACACCTACTCCTAATTAGCCTTGATTGTCACTAATTAGAAAATCCTGGTCATAAGTAGACTTGATCGTCCACACCTGTGTCACTGAAATTGCTAATTAGATGTACCTGGTTCTAATTAGCCTTGATCGTCCACAACTGTGCCACTGAAATTGGTGATTAGGCGCGCATGGTCCTAATTAGCCTTGATTGGCCACACCTGTGCCACTGAAATTGCTGAGTAGGCGTGCCTGGTCCTCACTAGACTTGATTGTTCACTCCTGTGTCACTGAAATTGGTAATGAAAAACACCTACTCCTAATTAGCCTTGATTTTGTCACTAATTAGAAAATCCTGGTCATAAGTAGACTTGATCGTCCACACCTGTGTCACTGAAATTGCTAATTAGATGTACCTGGTTCTAATTAGCCTTGATTGTCCACAACTGTGCCACCGAAATTGGTGATTAGGCGCGCCTGGTCCTAATTAGCCTTGATTGGCCACACCTGTGCAACTGAAATTGCTGAGTAGGCGTGCCTGGTCCTAATTAGCCTTCATTGGCCACACCTGTGTCACTATAATATCTAACTTGAAGCACCTGGTCCTGATGAGCCTTGATTGGCCAGACCTGTGTCACTGAAATTGACAATGAGAAAGACCTGGTCCTAATTAGAATGAATTGTCCACACATGTGTCATTGAAATTTCTAATTAGATGTGCCTGTTCCTAAATAGCCTTGATTGGCCACACCCTTGTCACTGAAATTGCTAATTAGCTGCACCTGGTCCTAAATAGCCTAGATTGGCCACACCCGTGTCATTGAAATTGCTAATTAGACACACCTGGTCCGAATTAGCCTTCATTGGCTACACCTGTGTCACTGAAATTGCTGATTAGGCGCTCCTGGTCCTTATTAGCCTTGATTGGCCACAACTCTGTCACTGAAATTCCTGATTAGGCACTCCTGGTTCTTATTAGCCTTGATTGGCCACCCCTGTGTCACTGAAATTGCTGATTAGGCACGCCAGATCCTAATTAGCCTTTGTTGGCCACAACTGTGCCACAGAAATTGCTGATTAGGCGCGCCTCATCCTAATTAGCCTTAATTGGCCACACCTGTGCCACTGAAATTGCTGAGTAGGCGTGCCTGGTCCTCACTAGACTTGATTGTTCACTCCTGTGTCACTGAAATTGGTAATGAAAAACACCTACTCCTAATTAGCCTTGATTGTCACTAATTAGAAAATCCTGGTCGTAAGTAGACTTGATCGTCCACACCTGTGTCACTGAAATTGCTAATTAGATGTACCTGGTTCTAATTTGCCTTGATTGTCCACAACTGTGCCACTGAAATTGGTGATTAGGCGTGCATGGTCCTAATTAGCCTTGATTGGCCACACCTGTGACACGAAAATTGCTGATTAGGGGTACATGGTCCTAATTAGCATTGATTGGCCACACCTATGTCACTGAAAATGCTAAGTAGACGCAACTGGTCCTAGTAAGCTTTGATTGGCCATACCAGTGTCACTGAAATTGCTAATTAGAAACACCTGCTCCGAATTAGCATTGATTGTCCACACATGTGTCACTGAAATTGCTAATTAGAAGCACTTGGTCCTAATTAGCCTTGATTGGCCACACCTGTGTCACTGAAAATGCTATTTAGACGCCCCTGGTCCTAATTAGCCTTGATTGGCCACACCCATGTCATTGAAATTGCTAATTAGAAGCACCTGGTTCTAATTAGCCTTGATTGGCCACACCCTTGTCACTGAAAATGCTAATTAGTAGCACCTTGTCCTAATTAGCCTAGATTGTCCACACCCCTGTCATTGAAATTGCTAATTAGATGCACCTGGTCCGAATTAGCCTTCATTGGCTACACCTGGGTCACTGAAATTGCTGATTAGGCGCTCCTGGTCCTTATTAGCCTTGATTGGCCACAACTCTGTCACTGAAATTCCTAATTAGAAACACATGGTCTAATTAGCCTTCATTGTTCACACCTGTGTCACTGAAATTGCTGATTAGATGTACCTGGTTCTAATTAGCCTTGATTGTCCACAACTGTGCCACTGAAATTGGTGATTAGGCGCGCCTGGTCTTAATTAGCCTTGATTGGCCACACCTGTGCCACTGAAATTGCTGAGTAGGCGTGCCTGGTCCTAACTAGACTTGATTGTTCACTCCTGTGAACAATCACTGAAATTGGTCATGAAAAACACCTACTCCTAATTAGCCTTGATTGTCACTAATTAGAAAATCCTGGTCGTAAGTAGACTTGATCGTCCACACTTGTGTCACTGAAATTGCTAATTAGAAAAAACTGGGCCTAATTACCCTTGATTGGACACACCTGTGTCACTGAAATTGCTATTTAGAAGCACCTGTTCCTAATTAACTTTGATTGGCCCCACCTCTGTGACTGAAATGGCTAATTAGAAGCACCCGTTGCTAACTATCCTTGATTGGCCACAACTTTGCCACTGAAATTGCTGATTAGGCGCACCTGGTCCTAATTAGCATTGATTGGCCACACCTGTGTCACCGAAAATGTTAAGTAGATGCAACTGGTCCTAATTAGCCTTGATTGGCCACACCCGTGTCACTGAAATTGCTAATTAGAAACACCTGGTCCGAATTAGCATTGATTTTTAATAATTAGAAACACCTGGTCCTAATTAGGCTTGATAGTCCACACATGTGTCACTGAAATTGCTAATTAGAAGCACCTGGTCCTAATTAGTCTTGATTGGCCACACCTGTGTCACGGAAAGTGCTCGTTAAACGCCCCTGGTCCTAATTAGCCTTGATTGGCCACACCCATGTTAGTGAAATTGCTAATTAGACGCACCTGATCTGAATTACCCTTGATTGGCCACACCTGTGTCGCCGAAATTGACAATGAGAAAGACCTGGTCCTAATTAGAATGAATTGTCCACACATGTGTCATTGAAATTTCTAATTAGACATTCCTGTTCCTAAATAGCCTTGATTGGCCACACCCTTGTCACTGAAATTGCTAATTAGCTGCACCTGGTCCTAAATAGCCTAGATTGGCCATACCCGTGTCACTGAAATTGCTAATTAGACGCACCTGGTCCGAATTAGTCTTGATTGGCTACACCCATGTCACTGAAATTGCTGATTAGGCGCTCCTGGTCCTAATTAGCCCTGTTTGGCCACACCCCTGCCACTGAAATTGCAGATTAGACGCGAATGATCCTAATTATCCTTTATTGGCCACACGTGTGCCACTGAAATTGCTAATTAGGCGCGCCCCTTCCTAATTAGCCTTAATTGGCCACACATGTGTCACTGAAATTGCTGATTAGGCTCGCTTCATCCTAATTAGTCCTGATTGGCCACACCTGTGCCATGAAATGCCTGATTGGGCACACCTGGTCCTAATGAGCCTTGATTGGCCACACCTGTGCCACTGAAATGGCTGATTCGTTGCGTCTGGTTTTAATTAGCCTTGATTGGCCACACCCTTGAAACTGAAATGTCTGATTAGGCGCTCCTGGTCCTAATTAGCCTTGCTTGGCTCCACCTGTGTCACTGAAATTGCTAACTGGATACCCCTGGTTCTAATTAATCTTGATTGTCGCTAATTAGAAACACCTGGTCCTAATTAGAATTAATTGTCCACATCTGTGTCATTCACATTGCTAATTAGACGAACCTGGTCCGAAATAGCCTTGATTGGGCACATCTGTGCCACTGAAATTGCTGATTAGGCGGGCCTCGTCCTAATTAGCATTAATTGGCCACACCTGTGCCACTGAAACTGCTGATTATTCGCACGTGGTCCTAATTACCCTTGATTGTCCACACCTGTGTCACTGATATTGCTGATTAGACAAACCTGGTCCAAATTAGCCTTGATAGTCCACAACTGTGACACTGAAATTGCTGATTAGATGTACCCGGTTCTAATTAGCCTTGATTGTCCACAACTGTGCCACCGAAATTGGTGATTTGGCGCGCCTGGTCCTAAGTAGCCTTGATTGGCCACACCTGTGTCACTGAAAATGCTATTTAGACTCCCCTGGTCCTAATTAGCCTTGATTGGCCACACCCATGTCTCTGAAATTGCTAATTAGACGCACCTGATCCGAATTGCCCTTGATTGGCCACACCTGTGTCACTGAAATTGCCAATGAGAAATACCTGGTCCTAATTAGAATTAATTGTGCACACCTGTGTCATTGAAATTGCTAATTAGACGCACCTGGTCATAATTAGCCTTGATTGGCCACACCTGTGTCACTGAAATTGCTAATTAGTAGCACCTTGTCCTAATTAGCCTAGATTGTCCACACCCGTGTCATTGAAATTGCTAATTAGACGCACCTGGTCCGAATTAGCCTTGATTGACCACACCTGTGCAACTGAAATTGCTGATTAGGCGCTCCTGGACATAATTACCTTTGATTGGCCACACCTGTGCCACTGAAATTGCTAATTATAAAAAACTGGGCCTAATTACTCTTGATTGGACACACCTGTGTCACTGAAATTGCTATTTAGAAGCACCTGTTCCTAATTAGCTTTGATTGGCCACACCTCTGTGACTGAAATGGCTAATTAGAAGCACCTGTTGCTAATTAGCCTTGATTGGCTGCACCTTTGCCACTGAAATTGCTGAGTAGGCACACCTGCTCCTAATTCGCATTGATTGTCCACGCCTGTGTCACTGAAAATGCTAAGTAGACGCAACTGGTCCTAATTAGCCATGATTGGCCACACCTGTGTCACTGAAATTGCTAATTAGAAACACCTGGTCCGAATTAGCATTGATTTTCAATAACTGGAAACACCTGGTCCTAATTAGCCTTGATTGTCCACACATGTGTCACTGAAATTGTTAATTAGAAACACCTGGTCCTAATTAGCCTTGAATGTCCACACCTGTGTCACTAAAATTGCTCATTAGAAGCACCTGGTCCTAATTAGCCTTGATTGGCCACACCTGTGTCACTGATATTGCTGATTAGACAAACCTGGTCCAAATTAGCCTTGATAATCCAAAACTGTGTCACTGAAATTGCTGATTAGATGTACCTGGTTCTAATTAGCCTTGATTGTCCACAACTGTGCCACCGAAATTGGTGATTAGGCGCGCCTGGTCCTAATTAGCCTTGATTGGCCACACCTGTGCGACTGAAATTGCTGAGTAGGCGTGCCTGGTCCTAATTAGCCTTCATTGGCCACACCTGTGTCACTATAATATCTAACTTGAAGCACCTGGTCCTAATGAGCCTTGATTGGCCAGACCTGTGTCACTGAAATTGTCAATGAGAAAGACCTGGTCCTAATTAGAATGAATTGTCCACACATGTGTCATTGAAATTTCTAATTAGATGTGCCTGTTCCTAAATAGCCTTGATTGGCCACACCCTTGTCACTGAAATTGTTAATTAGCTGCACCTGGTCCTAAATAGCCTAGATTGGCCACACCCGTGTCATTGAAATTGCTAATTAGACACACCTGGTCCGAATTAGCCTTCATTGGCTACACCTGTGTCACAGAAATTGCTGATTAGGCGCTCCTGGTCCTTATTAGCCTTGATTGGCCACAACTCTGTCACTGAAATTCCTGATTAGGCACTCCTGGTTCTTATTAGCCTTGATTGGCCACCCCTGTGTCACTGAAATTGCTGATTAGGCACGCCAGATCCTAATTAGCCTTTGTTGGCCACAACTGTGCCACAGGAATTGCTGATTAGGCGCGCCTCATCCTAATTAGCCTTAATTGGCCACACCTGTGCCACTGAAATTGCTGAGTAGGCGTGCCTGGTCCTCACTAGACTTGATTGTTCACTCCTGTGTCACTGAAATTGGTAATGAAAAACACCTACTCCTAATTAGCCTTGATTGTCACTAATTAGAAAATCCTGGTCGTAAGTAGACTTGATCGTCCACACCTGTGTCACTGAAATTGCTAATTAGATGTACCTGGTTCTAATTTGCCTTGATTGTCCACAACTGTGCCACTGAAATTGGTGATTAGGCGCGCATGGTCCTAATTAGCCTTGATTGGCCACACCTGTGACACGAAAATTGCTGATTAGGGGTACCTGGTCCTAATTAGCATTGATTGGCCACACCTATGTCACTGAAAATGCTAAGTAGACGCAACTGGTCCTAATTAGCTTTGATTGGCCATACCGGTGTCACTGAAATTGCTAATTAGAAACACCTGGTCCTAATTAGCCTTGATTGTCCACACATGTGTCACTGAAATTGCTAATTAGAAGCACTTGGTCCTAATTAACCTTGATTGGCCACACCTGTGTCACTGAAAATGCTATTTAGACGCCCCTGGTCCTAATTAGCCTTGATTGGCCACACCCATGTCATTGAAATTGCTAATTAGAAGCACCTGGTTCTAATTAGCCTTGATTGGCCACACCCTTGTCACTGAAAATGCTAATTAGTAGCACCTTGTCCTAATTAGCCTAGATTGTCCACACCCCTGTCATTGAAATTGCTAATTAGATGCACCTGGTCCGAATTAGCCTTCATTGGCTACACCTGGGTCACTGAAATTGCTGATTAGGCGCTCCTGGTCCTTATTAGCCTTGATTGGCCACAACTCTGTCACTGAAATTCCTAATTAGAAACACATGGTCTAATTAGCCTTCATTGTTCACACCTGTGTCACTGAAATTGCTGATTAGATGTACCTGGTTCTAATTAGCCTTGATTGTCCACAACTGTGCCACTGAAATTGGTGATTAGGCGCGCCTGGTCTTAATTAGCCTTGATTGGCCACACCTGTGCCACTAAAATTGCTGAGTAGGCGTGCCTGGTCCTAACTAGACTTGATTGTTCACTCCTGTGAACAATCACTGAAATTGGTCATGAAAAACACCTACTCCTAATTAGCCTTGATTGTCACTAATTAGAAAATCCTGGTAGTAAGTAGACTTGATCGTCCACACCTGTGTCACTGAAATTGCTAATTAGAAAAAACTGGGCCTAATTACCCTTGATTGGACACACCTGTGTCACTGAAATTGCTATTTAGAAGCACCTGTTCCTAATTAACTTTGATTGGCCCCACCTCTGTGACTGAAATGGCTAATTAGAAGCACCCGTTGCTAACTATCCTTGATTGGCCACAACTTTGCCACTGAAATTGCTGATTAGGCGCACCTGGTCCTAATTAGCATTGATTGGCCACACCTGTGTCACCGAAAATGTTAAGTAGATGCAACTGGTCCTAATTAGCCTTGATTGGCCACACCCGTGTCACTGAAATTGCTAATTAGAAACACCTGGTCCGAATTAGCATTGATTTTTAATAATTAGAAACACCTGGTCCTAATTAGGCTTGATAGTCCACACATGTGTCACTGAAATTGCTAATTAGAAGCACCTGGTCCTAATTAGTCTTGATTGGCCACACCTGTGTCACGGAAAGTGCTCGTTAAACGCCCCTGGTCCTAATTAGCCTTGATTGGCCACACCCATGTTAGTGAAATTGCTAATTAGACGCACCTGATCTGAATTACCCTTGATTGGCCACACCTGTGTCACCGAAATTGACAATGAGAAAGACCTGGTCCTAATTAGAATGAATTGTCCACACATGTGTCATTGAAATTTCTAATTAGACATGCCTGTTCCTAAATAGCCTTGATTGGCCACACCCTTGTCACTGAAATTGCTAATTAGCTGCACCTGGTCCTAAATAGCCTAGATTGGCCATACCCGTGTCACTGAAATTGCTAATTAGACGCACCTGGTCCGAATTAGTCTTGATTGGCTACACCAATGTCACTGAAATTGCTGATTAGGCGCACCTGGTCCTAATTAGCATTGATTGGCCACACCTGTGTCACTGAAAATGTTAAGTAGACGCAACTGGTCCTAATTAGCCTTGATTGGCCACACCCGTGTCACTGAAATTGCTAATGAGAAACACCTGGTCCGAATTAGCATTGATTTTTAATAATTAGAAACACCTGGTCCTAATTAGGCTTGATAGTCCACACATGTGTCACTGAAATTGCTAATTAGAAGCACCTGGTCCTAATTAGTCTTGATTGGCCACACCTGTGCTACGGAAAGTGCTCGTTAAACGCCCCTGGTCCTAATTAGCCTTGATTGGCCACACCCATGTCAGTGAAATTGCTAATTAGACGCACCTGATCTGAATTACCCTTGATTGGCCACACCTGTGTCACCGAAATTGACAATGAGAAAGACCTGGTCCTAATTAGAATGAATTGTCCACACATGTGTCATTGAAATTTCTAATTAGACGTGCCTATTCCTAAATAGCCTTGATTGGCCACACCCTTGTCACTGAAATTGCTAATTAGCTGCACCTGGTCCTAAATAGCCTAGATTGGCCATACCCGTGTCACTGAAATTGCTAATTAGACGCACCTGGTCCGAATTAGTCTTGATTGGCTACACCCATGTCACTGAAATTGCTGATTAGGCGCTCCTGGTCCTAATTAGCCCTGTTTGGCCACACCCCTGCCACTGAAATTGCAGATTAGACGCGAATGATCCTAATTATCCTTTATTGGCCACACGTGTGCCACTGAAATTGCTAATTAGGCGCGCCCCTTCCTAATTAGCCTTAATTGGCCACACATGTGTCACTGAAATTGCTGATTAGGCTCGCTTCATCCTAATTAGTCCTGATTGGCCACACCTGTGCCATGAAATGCCTGATTGGGCACACCTGGTCCTAATGAGCCTTGATTGGCCACACCTGTGCCACTGAAATGGCTGATTCGTCGCGTCTGGTTTTAATTAGCCTTGATTGGCCACACCCTTGAAACTGAAATGTCTGATTAGGCGCTCCTGGTCCTAATTAGCCTTGCTTGGCTCCACCTGTGTCACTGAAATTGCTAACTGGATACCCCTGGTTCTAATTAATCTTGATTGTCACTAATTAGAAACACCTGGTCCTAATTAGAATTAATTGTCCACATCTGTGTCATTCACATTGCTAATTAGACGAACCTGGTCCGAAATAGCCTTGATTGGGCACATCTGTGCCACTGAAATTGCTGATTAGGCGGGCCTCGTCCTAATTAGCATTAATTGGCCACACCTGTGCCACTGAAACTGCTGATTATTCGCACGTGGTCCTAATTACCCTTGATTGTCCACACCTGTGTCACTGATATTGCTGATTAGACAAACCTGGTCCAAATTAGCCTTGATAGTCCACAACTGTGACACTGAAATTGCTGATTAGATGTACCCGGTTCTAATTAGCCTTGATTGTCCACAACTGTGCCACCGAAATTGGTGATTTGGCGCGCCTGGTCCTAAGTAGCCTTGATTGGCCACACCTGTGTCACTGAAAATGCTATTTAGACTCCCCTGGTCCTAATTAGCCTTGATTGGCCACACCCATGTCTCTGAAATTGCTAATTAGACGCACCTGATCCGAATTGCCCTTGATTGGCCACACCTGTGTCACTGAAATTGCCAATGAGAAATACCTGGTCCTAATTAGAATTAATTGTGCACACCTGTGTCATTGAAATTGCTAATTAGACGCACCTGGTCATAATTAGCCTTGATTGGCCACACCCGTGTCACTAAAATTGCTAATTAGTAGCACCTTGTCCTAATTAGCCTAGATTGTCCACACCCGTGTCATTGAAATTGCTAATTAGACGCACCTGGTCCGAATTAGCCTTGATTGACCACACCTGTGCAACTGAAATTGCTGATTAGGCGCTCCTTGACATAATTAGCTTTGATTGGCCACACCTGTGCCACTGAAATTGCTAATTATAAAAAACTGGGCCTAATTACTCTTGATTGGACCACCTGTGTCACTGAAATTGCTATTTAGAAGCACCTGTTCCTAATTAGCTTTAATTGGCCACACCTCTGTGACTGAAATGGCTAATTAGAAGCAACCCGTTGCTAATATCCTTGATTGGCCACAACTTTGCCACTGAAATTGCTGATTAGGCGCACCTGGTCCTAATTAGCATTGATTGGCCACACCTGTGTCACCGAAAATGTTAAGTAGACGCAACTGGTCCTAATTAGCCTTGATTGGCCACACCCGTGTCACTGAAATTGCTAATTAGAAACACCTGGTCCGAATTAGCATTGATTTTTAATAATTAGAAACACCTGGTCCTAATTAGGCTTGATAGTCCACACATGTTTCACTGAAATTGCTAATTAGAAGCACCTGGTACTAATTAGTCTTGATTGGCCACACCTGTGTCACTGAAAGTGCTCTTTAGACGCCCCTGGTCCTAATTAGCCTTGATTGGCCACAACTCCATGTCAGTGAAATTGCTAATTAGACGCAACCTGATCCGAATTACCCTTGATTGGCCACACCCTTGTGTCGCCGAAATTGACAATGAGAAAGACCTTGGTCCTAATTAGAATAATTTTCCACACATGTGTCATTGAAAATTTCTAATTAACGTGCCTGTTCCTAAATTGCCTTGATTGGCCACACCCTTGTCACTGAAATTGCTAATTAGCTGCACCTGGTCCTAAATAGCCTAGATTGGCCACACCGAGTCATTGAAATTGCTAATATAGACACACCTGGTCCGAATTAGTCTTGATTGGCTACACCCCTGTCACTGAAAATTCGCTGATTAGGCGCTCCTGGTCCTAATTAGCCTCTGTTTGCCACACCCCTGCCACTGAAATTGCAGATTAGACGCGAATGATCCTAATTATCCTTTATTGGCCACACGTGTGCCACTGAAATTGCTAATTAGGCGCGCCCCTTCCTAATTAGCCTTAATTGGCCACACATGTGTCACTGAAATTGCTGATTAGGCTCGCTTCATCCTAATTAGTCCTGATTGGCCACACCTGTGCCATGAAATGCCTGATTGGGCACGCCTGGTCCTAATGAGCCTTGATTGGCCACACCTGTGCCACTGAAATGGCTGATTCGGCGCGTCTGGTTTTAATTAGCCTTGATTGGCCACACCCTTGAAACTGAAATGTCTGATTAGGCACTCCTGGTCTTATTAGCCTTGCTTGGCCCCACCTGTGTCACTGAAATTGCTAACTGGATACCCCTGGTTCTAATTAATCTTGATTGTCACTAATTAGAAACACCTGGTCCTAATTAGAATTAATTGTCCACATCTGTGTCATTCACATTGCTAATTAGACGAACCTGGTCCGAATAGCCTTGATTGGGCACATCTGTGCCACTGAAATTGCTGATTAGCGGGCCTCTTCCTAATTAGCATTAATTGGCCACACCTGTGCCACTGAAACTGCTGATTATTCGCACCTGGTCCTAATTACCCTTGATTGTCCACACCTGTGTCACTGATATTGCTGATTAGACAAACCTGATCCCAAATTAGCCTTGATAGTCCACAACTGTGTCACTGAAATTGCTGATTAGATGTACCCGGTTCTAATTAGCCTTGATTGTCCACAACTGTGCCACCGAAATTGGTGATTAGGCGCGCCTGGTCCTAAGTAGCCTTGATGGCCACACCTGTGCCACTGAAATTGCTGAGTAGGCATGCCTGGTCCTAATTAGCCTTCATTGGCCACACCTGTGTCACTATAATATCTAACTTGAAGCACCTGGTCCTGATGAGCCTTGATTGGCCAGACCTGTGTCACTGAAATTGACAATGAGAAAGACCTGGTCCTAATTAGAATGAATTGTCCACACATGTGTCATTGAAATTTTCTAATTAGACGTACCTGTTCCTAAATAGCCTTGATTGGCCACACCCTTGTCACTGAATTGCTAATTAGCTGCACCTGGTCCTAAATAGCCTAGATTGGCCACACCCGTGTCATTGAAATTGCTAATTAGACACACCTGGTCCGAATTAGCCTTCATTGGCTACACCTGTGTCACTGAAATTGCTGATTAGGCGCTCCTGGTCCTTATTAGCCTTGATTGGCCACAACTCTGTCACTGAAATTCCTGATTAGGCACTCCTGGTTCTTATTAGCCTTGATTGGCCACACCTGTGTCACTGAAATTGCTGATTAGGCACGCCAGATCCTAATTAGCCTTTGTTGGCCACAACTGTGCCACAGGAATTGCTGATTAGGCGCGCCTCATCCTAATTAGCCTTAATTGGCCACACCTGTGCCACTGAAATTGCTGAGTAGGCGTGCCTGGTCCTCACTAGACTTGATTGTTCACCTCCTGTGTCACTGAAATTGGTAATGAAAAACACCTACTCCTAATTAGCCTTGATTGTCACTAATTAGAAAATCCTGGTCATAAGTAGACTTGATCGTCCACACCTGTGTCACTGAAATTGCTAATTAGATGTACCTGGTTCTAATTTGCCTTGATTGTCCACAACTGTGCCACTGAAATTGGTGATTAGGCGCGCATGGTCCTAATTAGCCTTGATTGGCCACACCTGTGACACGAAAATTGCTGATTAGGGGTACCTGGTCCTAATTAGCATTGATTGGCCACACCTATGTCACTGAAAATGCTAAGTAGACGCAACTGGTCCTAATTAGCTTTGATTGGCCATACAGGTGTCACTGAAATTGCTAATTAGAAACACCTGCTACGAATTAGCATTGATTTTCAATAATTAGAAACACCTGGTCCTAATTAGCCTTGATTGTCCACACATGTGTCACTGAAATTGCTAATTAGAAGCACTTGGTCCTAATTAGCCTTGATTGGCCACACCTGTGTCACTGAAAATGCTATTTAGACGCCCCTGGTCCTAATTAGCCTTGATTGGCCACACCCATGTCATTGAAATTGCTAATTAGAAGCACCTGGTTCTAATTAGCCTTGATTGGCCACCACCCTTGTCACTGAAAATGCTAATTAGTAGCACCTTGTCCTAATTAGCCTAGATTGTCCACACCCCTGTCATTGAATTGCTAATTAGATGCACCTGGTCCGAATTAGCCTTCATTGGCTACACCTGGGTCACTGAAATTGCTGATTAGGCGCTCCTGGTCCTATTAGCCTTGATTGGCCACAACTCTGTCACTGAAATTCCTAATTAGAAACACATGGTCTAATTAGCCTTCATTGTTCACACCTGTGTCACTGAAATTGCTGATTAGATGTACCTGGTTCTAATTAGCCTTGATTGTCCACAACTGTGCCACTGAAATTGGTGATTAGGCGCGCCTGGTCTTAATTAGCCTTGATTGGCCCAACCTGTGCCACTGAAATTGCTGAGTAGGCATGCCTGGTCCTAACTAGACTTGATTGTTCACTCCTGTGAACAATCACTGAAATTGGTCATGAAAAACACCTACTCCTAATTAGCCTTGATTGTCACTAATTAGAAAATCCTGGTCGTAAGTAGACTTGATCGTCCACACCTGTGTCACTGAAATTGCTCATTAGAAAAACTGGGCCTAATTACCCGTGATTGGACACACCTGTGTCACTTGAAATTGCTATTTAGAAGCACCTGTTCCTAATTAACTTTGATTGGCCCCCACCTCTGTGACTGAATGGCTAATTAGAAGCACCCGTTGCTAATTATCCTTGATTGGCCACAACTTTGTCACTGAAATTGCTGATTAGGCGCACCTGGTCCTAATTTAGCATTGAATGGCCACACCTGTGTCACCGAAATGTTAAGTAGACGCAACTGGTCCTAATTAGCCTTGATTGGCCACACCCGTGTCACTGAAATTGCTAATTAGAAACACCTGCGTCCGAATTAGCATTGATTTTTCATAATTAGAACACCAGGTCCTAATTAGGCTTGATAGTCCACACATGTGTCACTGAAATTGCTAATTAGAAGCACCTGGTCCTAATTAGTCTTGATTGGCCACACCTGTGTCACTGAAAGTGCTCTTTAGACGCCCCTGGTCCTAATTAGCCTTGATTGGCCACACCATGTCAGTGAAATTGCTAATTAGACGCACCTGATCCGAATTACCCTTGATTGGCCACACCTGTATCGCCGAAATTGACAATGAGAAAGACCTGGTCCTAATTAGAATGAATTGTCCACACATGTGTCATTGAAATTTCTAATTAGACGTGCCTGTTCCTAAATTGCCTTGATTGGCCACACCCTTGTCACTGAACTGCTAATTAGCTGCACTGGTCCTAAATAGCCTAGATTGGCCACACCCGAGTCATTGAAATTGCTAATTAGACACACCTGGTCCGAATTAGTCTTGATTGGCTACACCCCTGTCACTGAAATTGCTGATTAGGCGCTCCTGGTCCTAATTAGCCCTGTTTGGCCACACCCCTGCCACTGAAATTGCAGATTAGACGCGAATGATCCTAATTATCCTTTATTGGCCACACGTGTGCCACTGAAATTGCTAATTAGCGCGCGCCCCTTCCTAATTAGCCTTAATTGGCCACACATGTGTCACTGAAATTGATGATTAGGCTCGCTTCATCCTAATTAGTCCTGATTGGCCACACCTGTGCCATGAAATGCCTGATTGGGCACGCCTGGTCCTAATGAGCCTTGATTGGCCACACCTGTGCCACTGAAATGGCTGATTCGGCGCGTGCTGGTTTTAATTAGCCTTGATTGGCCACACCCTTGAAACTGAAATGTCTGATTAGGCACTCCTGGTCCTTATTAGCCTTGCTTGGCCCCACCTGTGTCACTGAAATTGCTAACTGGATACCCCTGGTTCTAATTAATCTTGATTGTCATAATTAGAAACACCTGGTCCTAATTAGAATTAATTGTCCACATCTGTGTCATTCACATTGCTAATTAGACGAACCTGGTCCGAAATAGCCTTGATTGGGCACATCTGTGCCATGAAATTGCTGATTAGGGCCTCTTCCTAATTAGCATTAATTGGCCACACCTGTGCCACTGAAACTGCTGATTATTCGCACCTGGTCCTAATTACCCTTGATTGTCCACACCTGTGTCACTGATTTGCTGATTAGACAAACCTGATCCAAATTAGCCTTGATAGTCCACAACTGTGTCACTGAAATTGCTGATTAGATGTACCCGGTTCTAATTAGCCTTGATTGTCCCAACTGTGCCACCGAAATTGGTGATTAGGGCGCCTGGTCCTAAGTAGCCTTGATTGGCCACACCTGTGCCACTGAAATTGCTGTAGTAGGCATGCCTGGTCCTAATTAGCCTTCATTGGCCACACCTGTGTCACTATAATATCTAACTTGAAGCACCTGGTCCTGATGAGCCTTGATTGGCCAGACCTGTGTCACTGAAATTGACAATGAGAAAGACCTGGTCCTAATTAGAATGAATTGTCCACAAGTGCATTGAAATTTCTAATTAGACGTACTGTTCCTAAAAGCCTTGATTGGCCACACCCTTGTCACTGAAATTGCTAATTAGCTGCACCTGGTCCTAAATAGCTAGATTGGCCACACCCGTGTCATTGAAATTGCTAATTAGACACACCTGGTCCGAATTAGCCTTCATTGGCTACATGTGTCACTGAAATTGCTGATTAGCGCTCCTGGTCCTTATTAGCCTTGATTGGCCACAACTCTGTCACTGAAATTCCTGATTAGCACTCCTGGTTCTTATTAGCCTTGATTGGCCACACCTGTGTCACTGAAATTGCTGATTAGGCACGCCAGATCCTAATTAGCCTTTGTTGGCCACAACTGTGCCCAGGAATTGCTGATTAGGCGCGCCTCATCCTAATTAGCCTTAATTGGCCACACCTGTGCCACTGAAATTGCTGAGTAGGCGTGCCTGGTCCTCACTAGACTTGATTGTTCACTCCTGTGTCACTGAAATTGGTAATGAAAAACACCTACTCCTAATTAGCCTTGATTGTCACTAATTAGAAAATCCTGGTCAAGTAGACTTGATCGTCCACACCTGTGTCACTGAAATTGCTAATTAGATGTACCTGGTTCTAATTTGCCTTGATTGTCCACAACTGTGCCACTGAAATTGGTGATTAGGCGCGCATGGTCCTAATTAGCCTTGATTGGCCACACCTGTGACACGAAAATTGCTGATTAGGGGTACCTGGTCCTAATTAGCATTGATTGGCCACACCTATGTCACTGAAAATGCTAAGTAGAAACTGGTCCTAATTAGCTTTGATTGGCCATACAGGTGTCACTGAAATTGCTAATTAGAAACACCTGCTACGAATTAGCATTGATTTTCAATAATTAGAAACACCTGGTCCTAATTAGCCTTGATTGTCCACACATGTGTCACTGAAATTGCTAATTAGAAGCACTTGGTCCTAATTAGCCTTGATTGGCCACACCTGTGTCACTGAAATGCTATTTAGACGCCCCTGGTCCTAATTAGCCTTGATTGGCCACACCCATGTCATTGAAATTGCTAATTAGAAGCACCTGGTTCTAATTAGCCTTGATTGGCCACACCCTTGTCACTGAAAATGCTAATTAGTAGCACCTTGTCCTAATTAGCCTAGATTGTCCACACCCCTGTCATTGAAATTGCTAATTAGATGCACCTGGTCCGAATTAGCCTTCATTGGCTACACCTGGGTCACTGAAATTGCTGATTAGGCGCTCCTGGTCCTTATTAGCCTTGATTGGCCACAACTCTGTCACTGAAATTCCTAATTAGAAACACATGGTCTAATTAGCCTTCATTGTTCACACCTGTGTCACTGAAATTGCTGATTAGATGTACCTGGTTCTAATTAGCCTTGATTGTCCACAACTGTGCCACTGAAATTGGTGATTAGGCGCGCCTGGTCTTAATTAGCCTTGATTGGCCACACCTGTGCCACTGAAATTGCTGAGTAGGCGTGCCTGGTCCTAACTAGACTTGATTGTTCACTCCTGTGAACAATCACTGAAATTGGTCATGAAAAACACCTACTCCTAATTAGCCTTGATTGTCACTAATTAGAAAATCCTGGTCGTAAGTAGACTTGATCGTCCACACCTGTGTCACTGAAATTGCTAATTAGAAAAAACTGGGCCTAATTACCCTTGATTGGACACACCTGTGTCACTGAAATTGCTATTTAGAAGCACCTGTTCCTAATTAACTTTGATTGGCCCCACCTCTGTGACTGAAATGGCTAATTAGAAGCACCCGTTGCTAACTATTGATTGGCCACAACTTTGCCACTGAAATTGCTGATTAGGCGCACCTGGTCCTAATTAGCATTGATTGGCCACACCTGTGTCAC
This sequence comes from Typhlomys cinereus, assembly GCA_023101885.1. Lineage (NCBI taxonomy): Eukaryota > Metazoa > Chordata > Mammalia > Rodentia > Platacanthomyidae > Typhlomys > Typhlomys cinereus. Next base: position 1,509,589 of record JALPQD010000435.1, on the reverse strand, counting down.
CGAAAATGTTAAGTAGATGCAACTGGTCCTAATTAGCCTTGATTGGCCACACCCGTGTCACTGAAATTGCTAATTAGAAACACCTGGTCCGAATTAGCATTGATTTTTAATAATTAGAAACACCTGGTCCTAATTAGGCTTGATAGTCCACACATGTGTCACTGAAATTGCTAATTAGAAGCACCTGGTCCTAATTAGTTGATTGGCCACACTGTGTCACGGAAAGTGCTCGTTAAACGCCCCTGGTCCTAATTAGCCTTGATTGGCCACACCCATGTTAGTGAAATTGCTAATTAGACGCACCTGATCTGAATTACCCTTGATTGGCCACACCTGTGTCCGAAATTGACAATGAGAAAGACCTGGTCCTAATTAGAATGAATTGTCCACACATGTGTCATTGAAATTTCTAATTAGACGTCCTGTTCCTAAATAGCCTTGATTGGCCACACCCTTGTCACTGAAATTGCTAATTAGCTGCACCTGGTCCTAAATAGCCTAGATTGGCCATACCCGTGTCATTGAAATTGCTAATTAGACGCACCTGGTCCGAATTAGTCTTGATTGGCTACACCCATGTCACTGAAATTGCTGATTAGGCGCTCCTGGTCCTAATTAGCCCTGTTTGGCCACACCCCTGCCACTGAAATTGCAGATTAGACGCGAATGATCCTAATTATCCTTTATTGGCCACACGTGTGCCACTGAAATTGCTAATTAGGCGCGCCCCTTCCTAATTAGCCTTAATTGGCCACACATGTGTCACTGAAATTGCTGATTAGGCTCGCTTCATCCTAATTAGTCCTGATTGGCCACACCTGTGCCATGAAATGCCTGATTGGGCACACCTGGTCCTAATGAGCCTTGATTGGCCACACCTGTGCCACTGAAATGGCTGATTCGTTGCGTCTGGTTTTAATTAGCCTTGATTGGCCACACCCTTGAAACTGAAATGTCTGATTAGGCGCTCCTGGTCCTAATTAGCCTTGCTTGGCTCCACCTGTGTCACTGAAATTGCTAACTGGATACCCCTGGTTCTAATTAATCTTGATTGTCGCTAATTAGAAACACCTGGTCCTAATTAGAATTAATTGTCCACATCTGTGTCATTCACATTGCTAATTAGACGAACCTGGTCCGAAATAGCCTTGATTGGGCACATCTGTGCCACTGAAATTGCTGATTAGGCGGGCCTCGTCCTAATTAGCATTAATTGGCCACACCTGTGCCACTGAAACTGCTGATTATTCGCACGTGGTCCTAATTACCCTTGATTGTCCACACCTGTGTCACTGATATTGCTGATTAGACAAACCTGGTCCAAATTAGCCTTGATAGTCCACAACTGTGACACTGAAATTGCTGATTAGATGTACCCGGTTCTAATTAGCCTTGATTGTCCACAACTGTGCCACCGAAATTGGTGATTGGCGCGCCTGGTCCTAAGTAGCCTTGATTGGCCACACCTGTGTCACTGAAAATGCTATTTAGACTCCCCTGGTCCTAATTAGCCTTGATTGGCCACACCATGTCTCTGAAATTGCTAATTAGACGCACCTGATCCGAATTGCCCTTGATTGGCCACACCTGTGTCACTGAAATTGCCAATGAGAAATACCTGGTCCTAATTAGAATTAATTGTGCACACCTGTGTCATTGAAATTGCTAATTAGACGCACCTGGTCATAATTAGCCTTGATTGGCCACACCTGTGTCACTGAAATTGCTAATTAGTAGCACCTTGTCCTAATTAGCCTAGATTGTCCACACCGTGTCATTGAAATTGCTAATTAGACGCACCTGGTCCGAATTAGCCTTGATTGACCACACCTGTGCAACTGAAATTGCTGATTAGGCGCTCCTGGACATAATTACCTTTGATTGGCCACACCTGTGCCACTGAAATTGCTAATTATAAAAAACTGGGCCTAATTACTCTTGATTGGACACACCTGTGTCACTGAAATTGCTATTTAGAAGCACCTGTTCCTAATTAGCTTTGATTGGCCACACCTCTGTGACTGAAATGGCTAATTAGAAGCACCTGTTGCTAATTAGCCTTGATTGGCTGCACCTTTGCCACTGAAATTGCTGAGTAGGCACACCTGCTCCTAATTCGCATTGATTGTCCACGCCTGTGTCACTGAAATGCTAAGTAGACGCAACTGGTCCTAATTAGCCATGATTGGCCACACCTGTGTCACTGAAATTGCTAATTAGAAACACCTGGTCCGAATTAGCATTGATTTTCAATAACTGGAAACACCTGGTCCTAATTAGCCTTGATTGTCCACACATGTGTCACTGAAATTGTTAATTAGAAACACCTGGTCCTAATTAGCCTTGAATGTCCACACCTGTGTCACTAAAATTGCTCATTAGAAGCACCTGGTCCTAATTAGCCTTGATTGGCCACACCTGTGTCACTGATATTGCTGATTAGACAAACCTGGTCCAAATTAGCCTTGATAATCCAAAACTGTGTCACTGAAATTGCTGATTAGATGTACCTGGTTCTAATTAGCCTTGATTGTCCACAACTGTGCCACCGAAATTGGTGATTAGGCGCGCCTGGTCCTAATTAGCCTTGATTGGCCACACCTGTGCGACTGAAATTGCTGAGTAGGCGTGCCTGGTCCTAATTAGCCTTCATTGGCCACACCTGTGTCACTATAATATCTAACTTGAAGCACCTGGTCCTAATGAGCCTTGATTGGCCAGACCTGTGTCACTGAAATTGTCAATGAGAAAGACCTGGTCCTAATTAGAATGAATTGTCCACACATGTGTCATTGAAATTTCTAATTAGATGTGCCTGTTCCTAAATAGCCTTGATTGGCCACACCCTTGTCACTGAAATTGTTAATTAGCTGCACCTGGTCCTAAATAGCCTAGATTGGCCACACCCGTGTCATTGAAATTGCTAATTAGACACACCTGGTCCGAATTAGCCTTCATTGGCTACACCTGTGTCACAGAAATTGCTGATTAGGCGCTCCTGGTCCTTATTAGCCTTGATTGGCCACAACTCTGTCACTGAAATTCCTGATTAGGCACTCCTGGTTCTTATTAGCCTTGATTGGCCACCCCTGTGTCACTGAAATTGCTGATTAGGCACGCCAGATCCTAATTAGCCTTTGTTGGCCACAACTGTGCCACAGGAATTGCTGATTAGGCGCGCCTCATCCTATTAGCCTTAATTGGCCACACCTGTGCCACTGAAATTGCTGAGTAGGCGTGCCTGGTCCTCACTAGACTTGATTGTTCACTCCTGTGTCACTGAAATTGGTAATGAAAAACACCTACTCCTAATTAGCCTTGATTGTCACTAATTAGAAAATCCTGGTCGTAAGTAGACTTGATCGTCCACACCTGTGTCACTGAAATTGCTAATTAGATGTACCTGGTTCTAATTGCCTTGATTGTCCACAACTGTGCCACTGAAATTGGTGATTAGGCGCGCATGGTCCTAATTAGCCTTGATTGGCCACACCTGTGACACGAAAATTGCTGATTAGGGGTACCTGGTCCTAATTAGCATTGATTGGCCACACCTATGTCACTGAAAATGCTAAGTAGACGCAACTGGTCCTAATTAGCTTTGATTGGCCATACCGGTGTCACTGAAATTGCTAATTAGAAACACCTGGTCCTAATTAGCCTTGATTGTCCACACATGTGTCACTGAAATTGCTAATTAGAAGCACTTGGTCCTAATTAACCTTGATTGGCCACACCTGTGTCACTGAAAATGCTATTTAGACGCCCCTGGTCCTAATTAGCCTTGATTGGCCACACCCATGTCATTGAAATTGCTAATTAGAAGCACCTGGTTCTAATTAGCCTTGATTGGCCACACCCTTGTCACTGAAAATGCTAATTAGTAGCACCTTGTCCTAATTAGCCTAGATTGTCCACACCCCTGTCATTGAAATTGCTAATTAGATGCACCTGGTCCGAATTAGCCTTCATTGGCTACACTGGGTCACTGAAATTGCTGATTAGGCGCTCCTGGTCCTTATTAGCCTTGATTGGCCACAACTCTGTCACTGAAATTCCTAATTAGAAACACATGGTCTAATTAGCCTTCATTGTTCACACCTGTGTCACTGAAATTGCTGATTAGATGTACCTGGTTCTAATTAGCCTTGATTGTCCACAACTGTGCCACTGAAATTGGTGATTAGGCGCGCCTGGTCTTAATTAGCCTTGATTGGCCACACCTGTGCCACTAAAATTGCTGAGTAGGCGTGCCTGGTCCTAACTAGACTTGATTGTTCACTCCTGTGAACAATCACTGAAATTGGTCATGAAAAACACCTACTCCTAATTAGCCTTGATTGTCACTAATTAGAAAATCCTGGTAGTAAGTAGACTTGATCGTCCACCTGTGTCACTGAAATTGCTAATTAGAAAAAACTGGGCCTAATTACCCTTGATTGGACACACCTGTGTCACTGAAATTGCTATTTAGAAGCACCTGTTCCTAATTAACTTTGATTGGCCCCACCTCTGTGACTGAAATGGCTAATTAGAAGCACCCGTTGCTAACTATCCTTGATTGGCCACAACTTTGCCACTGAAATTGCTGATTAGGCGCACCTGGTCCTAATTAGCATTGATTGGCCACACCTGTGTCACCGAAAATGTTAAGTAGATGCAACTGGTCCTAATTAGCCTTGATTGGCCACACCCGTGTCACTGAAATTGCTAATTAGAAACACCTGGTCCGAATTAGCATTGATTTTTAATAATTAGAAACACCTGTCCTAATTAGGCTTGATAGCCACACATGTGTCACTGAAATTGCTAATTAGGCACCTGGTCCTAATTAGTCTTGATTGGCCACACCTGGTCACGGAAAGTGCTCGTTAAACGCCCCTGGTCCTAATTAGCCTTGATTGGCCACACCCATGTTAGTGAAATTGCTAATTAGACGCACCTGATCTGAATTACCCTTGATTGGCCACACCTGTGTCACCGAAATTGACAATGAGAAAGACCTGGTCCTAATTAGAATGAATTGTCCACACATGTGTCATTGAAATTTCTAATTAGACATGCCTGTTCCTAAATAGCCTTGATTGGCCACACCCTTGTCACTGAAATTGCTAATTAGCTGCACCTGGTCCTAAATAGCCTAGATTGGCCATACCCGTGTCACTGAAATTGCTAATTAGACGCACCTGGTCCGAATTAGTCTTGATTGGCTACACCAATGTCACTGAAATTGCTGATTAGGCGCACTGGTCCTATTAGCATTGATTGGCACACCTGTGTCACTGAAAATGTTAAGTAGACGCAACTGGTCCTAATTAGCCTTGATTGGCCACACCCGTGTCACTGAAATTGCTAATGAGAAACACCTGGTCCGAATTAGCATTGATTTTTAATAATTAGAAACACCTGGTCCTAATTAGGCTTGATAGTCCAACATGTGTCACTGAAATTGCTAATTAGAAGCACCTGGTCCTAATTAGTCTTGATTGGCCACACCTGTGCTACGGAAAGTGTCGTTAAACGCCCCTGGTCCTAATTAGCCTTGATTGGCCACACCCATGTCAGTGAAATTGCTAATTAGACGCACCTGATCTGAATTACCCTTGATTGGCCACACCTGTGTCACCGAAATTGACATGAGAAAGACCTGGTCCTAATTAGAATGAATTGTCCACACATGTGTCATTGAAATTCTAATTAGACGTGCCTATTCCTAAATAGCCTTGATTGGCCACACCCTTGTCACTGAAATTGCTAATTAGCTGCACCTGGTCCTAAATAGCCTAGATTGGCCATACCCGTGTCACTGAAATTGCTAATTAGACGCACCTGGTCCGAATTAGTCTTGATTGGCTACACCCATGTCACTGAAATTGCTGATTAGGCGCTCCTGGTCCTATTAGCCCTGTTTGGCCACACCCCTGCCACTGAAATTGCAGATTAGACGCGAATGATCCTAATTATCCTTTATTGGCCACACGTGTGCCACTGAAATTGCTAATTAGGCGCGCCCCTTCCTAATTAGCCTTAATTGGCCACACATGTGTCACTGAAATTGCTGATTAGGCTCGCTTCATCCTAATTAGTCCTGATTGGCCACCTGTGCCATGAAATGCCTGATTGGGCACACCTGGTCCTAATGAGCCTTGATTGGCCACACCTGTGCCACTGAAATGGCTGATTCGTCGCGTCTGGTTTTAATTAGCCTTGATTGGCCACACCCTTGAAACTGAAATGTCTGATTAGGCGCTCCTGGTCCTAATTGCCTTGCTTGGCTCCACCTGTGTCACTGAAATTGCTAACTGGATACCCTGGTTCTAATTAATCTTGATTGTCACTAATTAGAAACACCTGGTCCTAATTAGAATTAATTGTCCACATCTGTGTCATTCACATTGCTAATTAGACGAACCTGGTCCGAAATAGCCTTGATTGGGCACATCTGTGCCACTGAAATTGCTGATTAGGCGGGCCTCGTCCTAATTAGCATTAATTGGCCACACCTGTGCCACTGAAACTGCTGATTATTCGCACGTGGTCCTAATTACCCTTGATTGTCCACACCTGTGTCACTGATATTGCTGATTAGACAAACCTGTCCAATTAGCCTTGATAGTCCACAACTGTGACACTGAAATTGCTGATTATGTACCGGTTCTAATTAGCCTGATTGTCCACAACTGTGCACCGAAATTGGTGATTTGGCGCGCCTGGTCCTAAGTAGGCCTTGATTGGCCACACCTGTGTCACTGAAAATGCTATTTGACTCCCCTGGTCCTAATTAGCCTTGATTGGCCACACCCATGTCTCTGAAATTGCTAATAGACGCACCTGATCCGAATTGCCCTTGATTGGCCACACCTGTGTCACTGAAATTGCCAATGAGAAATACCTGGTCCTAATTAGAATTAATTGTGCACACCTGTGTCATTGAAATTGCTAATTAGACGCACCTGGTCATAATTAGCCTTGATTGGCCACACCCGTGTCACTAAAATTGCTAATTAGTAGCACCTTGTCCTAATTAGCCTAGATTGTCCACCCCGTGTCATTGAAATTGCTAATTAGACGCACCTGGTCCGATTAGCCTTGATTGACCACACCTGTGCACTGAAATTGCTGATTAGGCGCTCCTTGACATAATTAGCTTTGATTGGCCACCTGTGCCACTGAAATTGCTAATTATAAAAAAACTGGGCCTAATTACTCTTGATTGGCACACCTGTGTCACTGAAATTGCTATTTAGAAGCACCTGTTCCTAATTAGCTTTAATTGGCCACACCTCTGTGACTGAAAGGCTAATTAGAAGCACCCGTTGCTAATTATCCTTGATTGGCCACAACTTGCCACTGAAATGCTGATTAGGCGCACCTGGTCCTAATTAGCATTGATTGGCCACACCTGTGTCACGAAAATGTTAAGTAGACGCAACTGGTCCTAATTAGCCTTGATTGCCACACCGTGTCACTGAAATTGCTAATTAGAAACACCTGGTCCGAATTAGCATGATTTTTAATAATTAGAACACCTGGTCCTAATTAGGCTTGATAGTCCCACACATGTTTCACTGAAATTGCTAATTAGAAGCACCTGGTACTAATTAGTCTTGATTGGCCACACCTGTGTCACTGAAAGTGCTCGTTAGACGCCCCTGGTCCTAATAGCCTTGATTGGCACACCCATGTCAGTGAAATTGCTAATTAGACGCACTATCCGATTACCCTTGATTGGCCCACCCGTGTCGCCGAAATGACAATGAGAAAGACCTGGTCCTAATTAGAATGAATTTTTCCACACATGTGTCATTGAAATTTCTAATTAGACGTGCCTGTTCCTAAATTGCCTTGATTGGCCACACCCTTGTCACTGAAATTGCTAATTAGCTGCACCTGGTCCTAAATAGCCTAGATTGGCCAACACCGAGTCATTGAAATTGCTATTAGACACACCTGGTCCGAATTAGTCTTGATTGGCTACACCCCTGTCACTGAAATTGCTGATTAGGCGCTCCTGGTCCTAAGCAGCCCTGTTTGGCCCACACCCTGCCACTGAAATTGCAGATTACGCGAATGATCCTAATTATCCTTATTGGCCACACGTGTGCCACTGAAATTGCTAATTAGGCGCGCCCCTTCCTAATTAGCCTTAATTGGCCACACATGTGTCACTGAAATTGCTGATTAGGCTCGCTTCATCCTAATTAGTCCTGATTGGCCACCTGTGCCATGAAATGCCTGATTGGGCACGCCTGGTCCTAATGAGCCTTGATTGGCCACACCTGTGCCACTGAAATGGCGGTGATTCGGCGCGTCTGGTTTTAATTAGCCTTGATTGGCCACACCCTTGAAACTGAAATGTCCTGATTAGGCACTCCTGGTCTTATAGCCTTGCTTGGCCCACCTGTCACTGAAATTGCTAACTGGATCCCCTGGTTTATTAATCTTGATTGTCACTAATTAGAAACACCTGGTCCTAATTAGAATTAATTGTCCACATCTGTGTCATTCACATTGCTAATTAGACGAACCTGGTCCGAAATAGCCTTGATTGGGCACATCTGTGCCACTGAAATTGCTGATTAGCGGGCCTCTCTTCCTAATTACATTAATTGGCCACACCTGTGCCACTGAAACTGCTGATTATTCGCACCTGGTCCAATACCCTTGATTGTCCACACCTGTGTCACTGATATTGCTGATTAGACAAACCTGATCCAAATTAGCCTTGATAGTCCAAACTGTGTCCTGAATTGCTGATTAGATGTACCCGGTTCTAATAGCCTTGATTGTCCAAACTGTGCCACCGAAATGGTGATTAGGCGCGCCTGGTCCTAAGTAGCCTGATTGGCCACACCTGTGCCACTGAAATTGCTGATAGGCATGCCTGGTCCTAATTAGCCTTCATTGGCCACACCTGTGTCACTATAAATCTAACTTGAGCACCTGGTCCTGATGAGCCTTGATTGGCCAGACCTGTGTCACTGAAATTGACAATGAGAAAGACCTGGTCCTAATTAGAATGAATTGTCCACACATGTCATTGAAATTTCTAAGACGTACCTGTTCCAAAGCCTTGATTGCCAACCCTTGTCACTGAAATTGCTAATTAGCTGCACCTGGTCCTAAATAGCCTAGATTGGCCACACCCGTGTCATTGAAATTGCTAATTAGACACACCTGGTCCGAATTAGCCTTCATTGGCTACACCTGTGTCACTGAAATTGCTGATTAGCGCTCCTGGTCCTTATTAGCCTTGATTGGCCACAATCTGTCACTGAATTCCTGATTAGGCACTCCTGGTTCTTATTAGCCTTGATTGGCCACACCTGTGTCACTGAAATTGCTGATTAGGCACGCCAGATCCTAATTAGCCTTTGTTGGCCACAACTGTGCCACAGGAATTGCTGATTAGGCGCGCCTCACCTAATTAGCCTTAATTGGCCACACCTGTGCCACTGAAATTGCTGAGTAGGCGTGCCTGGTCCTCACTAGACTTGATTGTTCACTCCTGTGTCACTGAAATTGGTATGAAAAACACTACTCCTAATAGCCTTGATTGTCACTAATTAGAAAATCCTGGTCATAAGTAGACTTGATCGTCCACACACCTGTGTCACTGAAATTGCTAATTAGATGTACCTGGTTCTAATTTGCCTTGATTGTCCACAACTGTGCCACTGAAATTGGTGATTAGGCGCGCATGGTCCTAATTAGCCTTGATTGGCCACACCTGTGACACGAAAATGCTGATTAGGGGTACCGGTCCTAATTAGCATTGATTGGCCACACCTATGTCACTGAAAATGCTAAGTAGACGCAAGGTCCTAATTAGCTTTGATTGGCCATACAGGTGTCACTGAAATTGCTAATGAAACACCTGCTACGAATTAGCATTGATTTCAATAATTAGAAACACCTGGTCCTAATTAGCCTTGATTGTCCACACATGTGTCACTGAAATTGCTAATTAGAAGCACTTGGTCCTAATTAGCCTTGATTGGCCACACCTGTGTCACTGAAAATGCTATTTAGAAGCCCCTGGTCCTAATTAGCCTTGATTGGCCACACCCATGTCATTGAAATTGCTAATTAGAAGCACCTGGTTCTAATTAGCCTTGATTGGCCACACCTGTCACTGAAAATGCTAATTAGTAGCACCTTGTCCTAATTAGCCTAGATTGTCCACACCCCTGTCATTGAAATTGCTAATTAGATGCACCTGTCCGAATTAGCCTTCATTGCTACACCTGGGTCACTGAAATTGCTGATTAGGCGCTCCTGGTCCTATTAGCCTTGATTGGCCACAACTCGTCACTGAAATTCCTAATTAGAAACACATGGTCTAATTAGCCTTCATTGTTCACAACCTGTGTCACTGAAATTGCTGATTAGATGTACCTGGTTCTAATTAGCCTTGATTGTCCACAACTGTGCCTGAAATTGGTGATTAGGCGCGCCTGGTCTTAATTAGCCTTGATTGGCCACACCTGTGCCACTGAAATTGCTGAGTAGGCATGCCTGGTCCTAACTAGACTTGATTGTTCACTCCTGTGAACAATCACTGAAATTGGTCATGAAAAACACCTACTCCTAATTAGCCTTGATTGTCTATTAGAAATCCTGGTCGTAAGTAGACTTGATCGTCCACACCTGTGTCACTGAAATTGCTAATTAGAAAAAACTGGGCCTAATTACCCTTGATTGGACACACCTGTACGAAATTGCTATTTAGAAGCACCTGTTCCTAATTAACTTTGATGGCCCCTCTGTGACTGAAATGGCTAATTAGAAGCACCCGTTGCTAATTATCCTTGATTGGCCACAACTTGTCACTGAAATTGCTGAGGCGCACCTGGTCCTAATTAGCATTGAATGGCCACACCTGTGTCACCGAAAATGTTAAGTAGACGCAAACTGGTCCTAATTAGCCTTGATTGGCCACACCCGTGTCACTGAAATTGCTAATTAGAAACACCTGGTCCGAATTAGCATTGATTTTTTCATAATTAGAAACACACAGGTCCTATTAGGCTTGATAGTCACACATGTGTCACTGAAATTGCTAATTAGAAGCACCTGGTCCAATTAGTCTTGATTGGCCACACCTGTGTCACTGAAAGTGCTCTTAGACGCCCCTGGTCCTAATTAGCCTTGATTGGCCCACCCATGTCAGTGAAATTGCTAATTAGACGCACCTGATCCGAATTACCCTTGATTGGCCACACCTGTATCGCCGAAATTGACAATGAGAAGACCTGGTCCTAATTAGAATGAATTGTCCACATGTGTCATTGAAATTTCTAATTAGACGTGCCTGTTCCTAAATTGCCTTGATTGGCCACACCCTTGTCACTGAAATTGCTAATTAGCTGCACCTGGTCCTAAATAGCCTAGATTGGCCACACCGAGTCATTGAAATTGCTAATTAGACACACCTGGTCCGAATTAGTCTTGATTGGCTACACCCCTGTCACTGAAATTGCTGATTAGGCTCCTGGTCCTAATTAGCCCTGTTTGGCCACACCCCTGCCACTGAAATTGCAGATTAGACGCGAATCCTAATTATCCTTTATGGCCACACGTGTGCCACTGAAATTGCTAATTAGGCGCGCCCCTTCCTAATTAGCCTTAATTGGCCACACATGTGTCACTGAAATTGCTGATTAGGCTCGCTTCATCCTAATTAGTCCTGATTGGCCACACCTGTGCCATGAAATGCCTGATTGGGCACGCCTGGTCCCTAATGGCTTGATTGGCCACACCTGTGCCACTGAAATGGCTGATTCGGCGCGTCTGGTTTTAATTAGCCTTGATTGGCCACACCCTTGAAACTGAAATGTCTGATTAGGCACTCCTGGTCTTATTAGCCTTGCTTGGCCCACCTGTGTCACTGAAAATTGCTAACTGGATACCCCTGGTTCTAATTAATCTTGATTGTCACTAATTAGAAACACCTGGTCCTAATTAGAATTAATTGTCCACATCTGTGTCATTCACATTGCTAATTAGACGAACCTGGTCCGAATAGCCTTGATTGGGCACATCTGTGCCACTGAAATTGCTGATTAGCGGGCCTCTTCCTAATTAGCATTAATTGGCCACACCTGTGCCACTGAAACTGCTGATTATTCGCACCTGGTCCTAATTACCCTTGATTGTCCACACCTGTGTCACTGATATTGCTGATTAGACAAACCTGATCCAAATTAGCCTTGATAGTCCACAACTGTGTCACTGAAATTGCTGATTAGATGTACCCGGTTCTAATTAGCCTTGATTGTCCACAACTGTGCCACCGAAATTGGTGATTAGGCGCGCCTGGTCCTAAGTAGCCTTGATTGGCCACACCTGTGCCACTGAAATTGCTGAGTAGGCATGCCTGTCCTAATTAGCCTTCATTGGCCACACCTGTGTCACTATAATATCTAACTTGAAGCACCTGTCCTGATGAGCCTTGATTGGCCAGACCTGTGTCACTGAAATTGACAATGAGAAAGACCTGGTCCTAATTAGAATGAATTGTCCACACATGTGTCATTGAAATTTCTAATTAGACGTACCTGTTCCTAAATAGCCTTGATTGGCCACACCCTTGTCACTGAAATTGCTAATTAGCTGCACCTGGTCCTAAATAGCCAGATTGGCCACACCCGTGTCATTGAAATTGCTAATTAGACACACCTGGTCCGAATTAGCCTTCATTGGCTACACCTGTGTCACTGAAATTGCTGATTAGGCTCCTGGTCCTTATTAGCCTGATTGGCCACAACTCTGTCACTGAAATTCCTGATTAGGCACTCCTTCTTTTAGCCTTGATTGGCCACACTGTGTCACTGAAATTGCTGATTAGGCACGCCGATCCTAATTAGCCTTTGTTGGCCACAACTGTGCCACAGGAATTGCTGATTAGGCGCGCCTCATCCTAATTAGCCTTAATTGGCCACACCTGTGCCATGACTGAAATTGCTGAGTAGGCGTGCCTGGTCCTCACTAGACTTGATTGTTCACTCCTGTGTCACTGAAATTGGTAATGAAAAACACCTACTCCTAATTAGCCTTGATTGTCACTAATTAGAAAATCCTGGTCATAAGTAGACTTGATCGTCCACACCTGTGTCACTGAAATTGCTAATTAGATGTACCTGTTCTAATTTGCCTTGATTGTCCACAACTGTGCCACTGAAATTGGTGATTAGGCGCGCATGGTCCTAATTAGCCTTGATGGCCACACCTGTGACACGAAAATTGCTGATTAGGGGTACCTGGTCCTAATTAGCATTGATTGGCCACACCTATGTCACTGAAAATGCTAAGTAGACGCAACTGGTCCTAATTAGCTTTGATTGGCCATACAGGTGTCACTGAAATTGCTAATTAGAAACACCTGCTACGAATTAGCATTGATTTTCAAAATTAGAAACACCTGGTCCTAATTAGCCTTGATTGTCCACACATGTGTCACTGAAATTGCTAATTAGAAGCACTTGGTCCTAATTAGCCTTGATTGGCCACACCTGTGTCACTGAAAATGCTATTTAAGACGCCCCTGGTCCTAATTAGCCTTGATTGGCCACACCCATGTCATTGAAATTGCTAATTAGAAGCACCTGGTTCTAATTAGCCTTGATTGGCCACACCCTTGTCACTGAAATGCTAATTAGTAGCACCTTGTCCTAATTAGCCTAGATTGTCCACACCCCTGTCATTGAAATTGCTAATTAGATGCACCTGGTCCGAATTAGCCTTCATTGGCTACACCGGGTCACTGAATTGCTGATTAGGCGCTCCTGGTCCTTATTAGCCTTGATTGGCCACAACTCTGTCACTGAAATTCCTAATTAGAACACATGGTCTAATTAGCCTTCATTGTTCACACCTGTGTCACTGAAATTGCTGATTAGATGTACCTGTTCTAATTAGCCTTGATTGTCCACAACTGTGCCACTGAAATTGGTGATTAGGCGCGCCTGGTCTTAATTAGCCTTGATTGGCCACACCTGTGCCACTGAAATTGCTGAGTAGGCGCCTGGTCCTAACTAGACTTGATTGTTCACTCCTGTGAACAATCACTGAAATTGGTCATGAAAAACACCTACTCCTAATTAGCCTTGATTGTCACTAATTAGAAAATCCTGGTCGTAAGTAGACTTGATCGTCCACACCTGTGTCACTGAAATTGCTAATTAGAAAAACTGGGCCTAATTACCCTTGATTGGACACCTGTGTCACTGAAATTGCTATTTAGAAGCACCTGTTCCTAATTAACTTTGATTGGCCCCACCTCTGTGACTGAAATGGCTAATTAGAAGCACCCGTTGCTAACTATCCTGATTGGCCACAACTTTGCCACTGAAATTGCTGATTAGGCGCACCTGGTCCTAATTAGCATTGATTGGCCACACCTGTGTCACCGAAAATGTTAAGTAGATGCAACTGGTCCTAATTAGCCTTGATTGGCCACACCCGTGTCACTGAAATTGCTAATTAGAAACACCTGGTCCGAATTAGCATTGATTTTTATAATTAGAAACCCGGTCCTAATTAGGCTTGATAGTCCACACATGTGTCACTGAAATTGCTAATTAGAAGCACCTGGTCCTAATTAGTCTTGATTGGCCACACCTGTGTCACGGAAAGTGCTCGTTAAACGCCCTGGTCCTAATTAGCCTTGATTGGCCACACCCATGTTAGTGAAATTGCTAATTAGACGCACCTGATCTGAATTACCCTTGATTGGCCACACCTGTGTCACCGAAATTGACAATGAGAAAGACCTGGTCCTAATTAGAATGAATTGTCCACACATGTGTCATTGAAATTTCTAATTAGACGTGCCTGTTCCTAAATAGCCTTGATTGGCCACACCCTTGTCACTGAAATTGCTAATTAGCTGCACCTGGTCCTAAATAGCCTAGATTGGCCATACCCGTGTCACTGAAATTGCTAATTAGACGCACCTGGTCCGAATTAGTCTTGATTGGCTACACCCATGTCACTGAAATTGCTGATTAGGCGCTCCTGGTCCTAATTAGCCCTGTTTGGCCACACCCCTGCCACTGAAATGCAGATTAGACGCGAATGATCCTAATTATCCTTTATTGGCCACACGTGTGCCACTTGAAATTGCTAATTAGGCGCGCCCCTTCCTAATTAGCCTTAATTGGCCACACATGTGTCACTGAAATTGCTGATTAGGCTCGCTTCATCCTAATTAGTCCTGATTGGCCACACCTGTGCCATGAAATGCCTGATTGGGCACACCTGGTCCTAATGAGCCTTGATTGGCCACACCTGTGCCACTGAAATGGCTGATTCGGTTGCGTCTGGTTTTAATTAGCCTTGATTGGCCACACCCTTGAAACTGAAATGTCTGATTAGGCGCTCCTGGTCCTAATTAGCCTTGCTTGGCTCCACCTGTGTCACTGAATTGCTAACTGGATACCCCTGGTTCTAATTAATCTTGATTGTCGCTAATTAGAAACACCTGGTCCTAATTAGAATTAATTGTCCACATCTGTGTCATTCACATTGCTAATTAGACGAACCTGGTCCGAAATAGCCTTGATTGGGCACATCTGTGCCACTGAAATTGCTGATTAGGCGGGCCTCGTCCTAATTAGCATTAATTGGCCACACCTGTGCCACTGAAACTGCTGATTATTCGCAACGTGGTCCTAATTACCCTTGATTGTCCACACCTGTGTCACTGATATTGCTGATTAGACAAACCTGGTCCAAATTAGCCTTGATAGTCCACAACTGTGACACTGAAATTGCTGATTAGATGTACCCGGTTCTAATTAGCCTTGATTGTCCACAACTGTGCCACCGAAATTGGTGATTTGGCGCGCCTGGTCCTAAGTAGCCTTGATTGGCCACACCTGTGTCACTGAAAATGCTATTTAGACTCCCCTGGTCCTAATTAGCCTTGATTGGCCACACCCATGTCTCTGAAATTGCTAATTAGACGCACCTGATCCGAATTGCCCTTGATTGGCCACACCTGTGTCACTGAAATTGCCAATGAGAAATACCTGGTCCTAATTAGAATTAATTGTGCACACCTGTGTCATTGAAATTGCTAATTAGACGCACCTGGTCATAATTAGCCTTGATTGGCCACACCTGTGTCACTGAAATTGCTAATTAGTAGCACCTTGTCCTAATTAGCCTAGATTGTCCACACCCGTGTCATTGAAATTGCTAATTAGACGCACCTGGTCCGAATTAGCCTTGATTGACCACACCTGTGCAACTGAAATTGCTGATTAGGCGCTCCTGGACATAATTACCTTTGATTGGCCACACCTGTGCCACTGAAATTGCTAATTATAAAAAACTGGGCCTAATTACTCTTGATTGGACACACCTGTGTCACTGAAATTGCTATTTAGAAGCACCTGTTCCTAATTAGCTTTGATTGGCCACACCTCTGTGACTGAAATGGCTAATTAGAAGCACCTGTTGCTAATTAGCCTTGATTGGCTGCACCTTTGCCACTGAAATTGCTGAGTAGGCACACCTGCTCCTAATTCGCATTGATTGTCCACGCCTGTGTCACTGAAAATGCTAAGTAGACGCAACTGGTCCTAATTAGCCATGATTGGCCACACCTGTGTCACTGAAATTGCTAATTAGAAACACCTGGTCCGAATTAGCATTGATTTTCAATAACTGGAAACACCTGGTCCTAATTAGCCTTGATTGTCCACACATGTGTCACTGAAATTGTTAATTAGAAACACCTGGTCCTAATTAGCCTTGAATGTCCACACCTGTGTCACTAAAATTGCTCATTAGAAGCACCTGGTCCTAATTAGCCTTGATTGGCCACACCTGTGTCACTGATATTGCTGATTAGACAAACCTGGTCCAAATTAGCCTTGATAATCCAAAACTGTGTCACTGAAATTGCTGATTAGATGTACCTGGTTCTAATTAGCCTTGATTGTCCACAACTGTGCCACCGAAATTGGTGATTAGGCGCGCCTGGTCCTAATTAGCCTTGATTGGCCACACCTGTGCGACTGAAATTGCTGAGTAGGCGTGCCTGGTCCTAATTAGCCTTCATTGGCCACACCTGTGTCACTATAATATCTAACTTGAAGCACCTGGTCCTAATGAGCCTTGATTGGCCAGACCTGTGTCACTGAAATTGTCAATGAGAAAGACCTGGTCCTAATTAGAATGAATTGTCCACACATGTGTCATTGAAATTTCTAATTAGATGTGCCTGTTCCTAAATAGCCTTGATTGGCCACACCCTTGTCACTGAAATTGTTAATTAGCTGCACCTGGTCCTAAATAGCCTAGATTGGCCACACCCGTGTCATTGAAATTGCTAATTAGACACACCTGGTCCGAATTAGCCTTCATTGGCTACACCTGTGTCACAGAAATTGCTGATTAGGCGCTCCTGGTCCTTATTAGCCTTGATTGGCCACAACTCTGTCACTGAAATTCCTGATTAGGCACTCCTGGTTCTTATTAGCCTTGATTGGCCACCCCTGTGTCACTGAAATTGCTGATTAGGCACGCCAGATCCTAATTAGCCTTTGTTGGCCACAACTGTGCCACAGGAATTGCTGATTAGGCGCGCCTCATCCTAATTAGCCTTAATTGGCCACACCTGTGCCACTGAAATTGCTGAGTAGGCGTGCCTGGTCCTCACTAGACTTGATTGTTCACTCCTGTGTCACTGAAATTGGTAATGAAAAACACCTACTCCTAATTAGCCTTGATTGTCACTAATTAGAAAATCCTGGTCGTAAGTAGACTTGATCGTCCACACCTGTGTCACTGAAATTGCTAATTAGATGTACCTGGTTCTAATTTGCCTTGATTGTCCACAACTGTGCCACTGAAATTGGTGATTAGGCGCGCATGGTCCTAATTAGCCTTGATTGGCCACACCTGTGACACGAAAATTGCTGATTAGGGGTACCTGGTCCTAATTAGCATTGATTGGCCACACCTATGTCACTGAAAATGCTAAGTAGACGCAACTGGTCCTAATTAGCTTTGATTGGCCATACCGGTGTCACTGAAATTGCTAATTAGAAACACCTGGTCCTAATTAGCCTTGATTGTCCACACATGTGTCACTGAAATTGCTAATTAGAAGCACTTGGTCCTAATTAACCTTGATTGGCCACACCTGTGTCACTGAAAATGCTATTTAGACGCCCCTGGTCCTAATTAGCCTTGATTGGCCACACCCATGTCATTGAAATTGCTAATTAGAAGCACCTGGTTCTAATTAGCCTTGATTGGCCACACCCTTGTCACTGAAAATGCTAATTAGTAGCACCTTGTCCTAATTAGCCTAGATTGTCCACACCCCTGTCATTGAAATTGCTAATTAGATGCACCTGGTCCGAATTAGCCTTCATTGGCTACACCTGGGTCACTGAAATTGCTGATTAGGCGCTCCTGGTCCTTATTAGCCTTGATTGGCCACAACTCTGTCACTGAAATTCCTAATTAGAAACACATGGTCTAATTAGCCTTCATTGTTCACACCTGTGTCACTGAAATTGCTGATTAGATGTACCTGGTTCTAATTAGCCTTGATTGTCCACAACTGTGCCACTGAAATTGGTGATTAGGCGCGCCTGGTCTTAATTAGCCTTGATTGGCCACACCTGTGCCACTAAAATTGCTGAGTAGGCGTGCCTGGTCCTAACTAGACTTGATTGTTCACTCCTGTGAACAATCACTGAAATTGGTCATGAAAAACACCTACTCCTAATTAGCCTTGATTGTCACTAATTAGAAAATCCTGGTAGTAAGTAGACTTGATCGTCCACACCTGTGTCACTGAAATTGCTAATTAGAAAAAACTGGGCCTAATTACCCTTGATTGGACACACCTGTGTCACTGAAATTGCTATTTAGAAGCACCTGTTCCTAATTAACTTTGATTGGCCCCACCTCTGTGACTGAAATGGCTAATTAGGAAGCACCGTTGCTAACTATCCTTGATTGGCCACAACTTTGCCACTGAAATTGCTGATTAGGCGCACCTGTCCTAATTAGCATTGATTGGCCACACCTGTGTCACCGAAAATGTTAAGTAGATGCACTGGTCCTAATTAGCCTTGATTGGCCACACCCGTGTCACTGAAATTGCTAATTAGAAACACCTGGTCCGAATTAGCATTGATTTTTAATAAGTAGAAAACACCTGTCCTAATTAGGCTTGATAGTCCACACACATGTGTCACTGAAATTGCTAATTAGAAGCACCTGGTCCTAATTAGTCTTGATTGGCCACACCTGTGTCACGGAAAGAGTGCTCGTTAAACGCCCCTGGTCCTAATTAGCCTTGATTGGCCACACCCATGTTAGTGAAATTGCTAATTAGACGCACCTGATCTGAATTACCCTTGATTGGCCCACCCTGTGTCACCGAAATTGACAATGAGAAAGACCTGGTCCTAATTAGAATGAATTGTCCACACATGTGTCATTGAAATTTCTAATTAGACATGCCTGTTCCTAAATAGCCTTGATTGGCCACACCCTTGTCACTGAAATTGCTAAGTAAGCTGCACCTGGTCCTAAATAGCCTAGATTGCCATACCCGTGTCACTGAAATTGCTAATTAGACGCACCTGGTCCGAATTAGTCTTGATTGGCTACACCAATGTGCACTGAAATTGCTGATTAGGCGCACCTGGTCCTAATTAGCATTGATTGGCCACACCTGTGTCACTGAAAATGTTAAGTAGACGCAACTGGTCCTAATTAGCCTTGATTGGCCACACCCGTGTCACTGAAATTGCTAATGAGAAACACTGGTCCGAATTAGCATTGATTTTTAATAATTAGAAACCCTGGTCCTAATTAGGCTTGATAGTCCACACATGTGTCACTGAAATTGCTAATTAGAAGCACCTGGTCCTAATTAGTCTTGATTGGCCACACCTGTGCTACGGAAAGTGCTCGTTAAACGCCCTGGTCCTAATTAGCCCTTGATTGGCCACACCCATGTCAGTGAAATTGCTAATTAGACGCACCTGATCTGAATTACCCTTGATTGGCCACACCTGTGTCACCGAAATTGACAATGAGAAAGACCTGGTCCTAATTAGAATGAATTGTCCACACATGTGTCATTGAAATTTCTAATTAGACGTGCCTATTCCTAAATAGCCTTGATTGGCCACACCCTTGTCACTGAAATTGCTAATTAGCTGCACCTGGTCCTAAATAGCCTAGATTGGCCATACCCGTGTCACTGAAATTGCTAATTAGACGCACCTGGTCCGAATTAGTCTTGATTGGCTACACCCATGTCACTGAAATTGCTGATTAGGCGCTCCTGGTCCTAATTAGCCCTGTTTGGCCACACCCCTGCCACTGAAATTGCAGATTAGACGCGAATGATCCTAATATCCTTTATTGGCCACACGTGTGCCACTGAAATTGCTAATTAGGCGCGCCCCTTCCTAATTAGCCTTAATTGGCCACACATGTGTCACTGAAATTGCTGATTAGGCTCGCTTCATCCTAATTAGTCCTGATTGGCCACACCTGTGCCATGAAATGCCTGATTGGGCACACCTGGTCCTAATGAGCCTTGATTGGCCACACCTGTGCCACTGAAATGGCTGATTCGTCGCGTCTGGTTTTAATTAGCCTTGATTGGCCACACCCTTGAAACTGAAATGTCTGATTAGGCGCTCCTGGTCCTAATTAGCCTTGCTTGGCTCCACCTGTGTCACTGAAATTGCTAACTGGATACCCCTGGTTCTAATTAATCTTGATTGTCACTAATTAGAAACACCTGGTCCTAATTAGAATTAATTGTCCACATCTGTGTCATTCACATTGCTAATTAGACGAACCTGGTCCGAAATAGCCTTGATTGGGCACATCTGTGCCACTGAAATTGCTGATTAGGCGGGCCTCGTCCTAATTAGCATTAATTGGCCACACCTGTGCCACTGAAACTGCTGATTATTCGCACGTGGTCCTAATTACCCTTGATTGTCCACACCTGTGTCACTGATATTGCTGATTAGACAAACCTGGTCCAAATTAGCCTTGATAGTCCACAACTGTGACACTGAAATTGCTGATTAGATGTACCCGGTTCTAATTAGCCTTGATTGTCCACAACTGTGCCACCGAAATTGGTGATTTGGCGCGCCTGGTCCTAAGTAGCCTTGATTGGCCACACCTGTGTCACTGAAAATGCTATTTAGACTCCCCTGGTCCTAATTAGCCTTGATTGGCCACACCCATGTCTCTGAAATTGCTAATTAGACGCACCTGATCCGAATTGCCCTTGATTGGCCACACCTGTGTCACTGAAATTGCCAATGAGAAATACCTGGTCCTAATTAGAATTAATTGTGCACACCTGTGTCATTGAAATTGCTAATTAGACGCACCTGGTCATAATTAGCCTTGATTGGCCACACCCGTGTCACTAAAATTGCTAATTAGTAGCACCTTGTCCTAATTAGCCTAGATTGTCCACACCCGTGTCATTGAAATTGCTAATTAGACGCACCTGGTCCGAATTAGCCTTGATTGACCACACCTGTGCAACTGAAATTGCTGATTAGGCGCTCCTTGACATAATTAGCTTTGATTGGCCACACCTGTGCCACTGAAATTGCTAATTATAAAAAACTGGGCCTAATTACTCTTGATTGGACACACCTGTGTCACTGAAATTGCTATTTAGAAGCACCTGTTCCTAATTAGCTTTAATTGGCCACACCTCTGTGACTGAAATGGCTAATTAGAAGCACCCGTTGCTAATTATCCTTGATTGGCCACAACTTTGCCACTGAAATTGCTGATTAGGCGCACCTGGTCCTAATTAGCATTGATTGGCCACACCTGTGTCACCGAAAATGTTAAGTAGACGCAACTGGTCCTAATTAGCCTTGATTGGCCACACCCGTGTCACTGAAATTGCTAATTAGAAACACCTGGTCCGAATTAGCATTGATTTTTAATAATTAGAAACACCTGGTCCTAATTAGGCTTGATAGTCCACACATGTTTCACTGAAATTGCTAATTAGAAGCACCTGGTACTAATTAGTCTTGATTGGCCACACCTGTGTCACTGAAAGTGCTCGTTAGACGCCCCTGGTCCTAATTAGCCTTGATTGGCCACACCCATGTCAGTGAAATTGCTAATTAGACGCACCTGATCCGAATTACCCTTGATTGGCCACACCTGTGTCGCCGAAATTGACAATGAGAAAGACCTGGTCCTAATTAGAATGAATTTTCCACACATGTGTCATTGAAATTTCTAATTAGACGTGCCTGTTCCTAAATTGCCTTGATTGGCCACACCCTTGTCACTGAAATTGCTAATTAGCTGCACCTGGTCCTAAATAGCCTAGATTGGCCACACCCGAGTCATTGAAATTGCTAATTAGACACACCTGGTCCGAATTAGTCTTGATTGGCTACACCCCTGTCACTGAAATTGCTGATTAGGCGCTCCTGGTCCTAATTAGCCCTGTTTGGCCACACCCCTGCCACTGAAATTGCAGATTAGACGCGAATGATCCTAATTATCCTTTATTGGCCACACGTGTGCCACTGAAATTGCTAATTAGGCGCGCCCCTTCCTAATTAGCCTTAATTGGCCACACATGTGTCACTGAAATTGCTGATTAGGCTCGCTTCATCCTAATTAGTCCTGATTGGCCACACCTGTGCCATGAAATGCCTGATTGGGCACGCCTGGTCCTAATGAGCCTGATTGGCCACACCTGTGCCACTGAAATGGCTGATTCGGCGCGTCTGGTTTTAATTAGCCTTGATTGGCCACACCCTTGAAACTGAAATGTCTGATTAGGCACTCCTGGTCTTATTAGCCTTGCTTGGCCCCACCTGTGTCACTGAAATTGCTAACTGGATACCCCTGGTTCTAATTAATCTTGATTGTCACTAATTAGAAACACCTGGTCCTAATTAGAATTAATTGTCCACATCTGTGTCATTCACATTGCTAATTAGACGAACCTGGTCCGAAATAGCCTTGATTGGGCACATCTGTGCCACTGAAATTGCTGATTAGCGGGCCTCTTCCTAATTAGCATTAATTGGCCACACCTGTGCCACTGAAACTGCTGATTATTCGCACCTGGTCCTAATTACCCTTGATTGTCCACACCTGTGTCACTGATATTGCTGATTAGACAAACCTGATCCAAATTAGCCTTGATAGTCCACAACTGTGTCACTGAAATTGCTGATTAGATGTACCCGGTTCTAATTAGCCTTGATTGTCCACAACTGTGCCACCGAAATTGGTGATTAGGCGCGCCTGGTCCTAAGTAGCCTTGATTGGCCACACCTGTGCCACTGAAATTGCTGAGTAGGCATGCCTGGTCCTAATTAGCCTTCATTGGCCACACCTGTGTCACTATAATATCTAACTTGAAGCACCTGGTCCTGATGAGCCTTGATTGGCCAGACCTGTGTCACTGAAATTGACAATGAGAAAGACCTGGTCCTAATTAGAATGAATTGTCCACACATGTGTCATTGAAATTTCTAATTAGACGTACCTGTTCCTAAATAGCCTTGATTGGCCACACCCTTGTCACTGAAATTGCTAATTAGCTGCACCTGGTCCTAAATAGCCTAGATTGGCCACACCCGTGTCATTGAAATTGCTAATTAGACACACCTGGTCCGAATTAGCCTTCATTGGCTACACCTGTGTCACTGAAATTGCTGATTAGGCGCTCCTGGTCCTTATTAGCCTTGATTGGCCACAACTCTGTCACTGAAATTCCTGATTAGGCACTCCTGGTTCTTATTAGCCTTGATTGGCCACACCTGTGTCACTGAAATTGCTGATTAGGCACGCCAGATCCTAATTAGCCTTTGTTGGCCACAACTGTGCCACAGGAATTGCTGATTAGGCGCGCCTCATCCTAATTAGCCTTAATTGGCCACACCTGTGCCACTGAAATTGCTGAGTAGGCGTGCCTGGTCCTCACTAGACTTGATTGTTCACTCCTGTGTCACTGAAATTGGTAATGAAAAACACCTACTCCTAATTAGCCTTGATTGTCACTAATTAGAAAATCCTGGTCATAAGTAGACTTGATCGTCCACACCTGTGTCACTGAAATTGCTAATTAGATGTACCTGGTTCTAATTGCCTTGATTGTCCACAACTGTGCCACTGAAATTGGTGATTAGGCGCGCATGGTCCTAATTAGCCTTGATTGGCCACACCTGTGACACGAAAATTGCTGATTAGGGGTACCTGGTCCTAATTAGCATTGATTGGCCACACCTATGTCACTGAAAATGCTAAGTAGACGCAACTGGTCCTAATTAGCTTTGATTGGCCATACAGGTGTCACTGAAATTGCTAATTAGAAACACCTGCTACGAATTAGCATTGATTTTCAATAATTAGAAACACCTGGTCCTAATTAGCCTTGATTGTCCACACATGTGTCACTGAAATTGCTAATTAGAAGCACTTGGTCCTAATTAGCCTTGATTGGCCACACCTGTGTCACTGAAAATGCTATTTAGACGCCCCTGGTCCTAATTAGCCTTGATTGGCCACACCCATGTCATTGAAATTGCTAATTAGAAGCACCTGGTTCTAATTAGCCTTGATTGGCCACACCCTTGTCACTGAAAATGCTAATTAGTAGCACCTTGTCCTAATTAGCCTAGATTGTCCACACCCCTGTCATTGAAATTGCTAATTAGATGCACCTGGTCCGAATTAGCCTTCATTGGCTACACCTGGGTCACTGAAATTGCTGATTAGGCGCTCCTGGTCCTTATTAGCCTTGATTGGCCACAACTCTGTCACTGAAATTCCTAATTAGAAACACATGGTCTAATTAGCCTTCATTGTTCACACCTGTGTCACTGAAATTGCTGATTAGATGTACCTGGTTCTAATTAGCCTTGATTGTCCACAACTGTGCCACTGAAATTGGTGATTAGGCGCGCCTGGTCTTAATTAGCCTTGATTGGCCACACCTGTGCCACTGAAATTGCTGAGTAGGCATGCCTGGTCCTAACTAGACTTGATTGTTCACTCCTGTGAACAATCACTGAAATTGGTCATGAAAAACACCTACTCCTAATTAGCCTTGATTGTCACTAATTAGAAAATCCTGGTCGTAAGTAGACTTGATCGTCCACACCTGTGTCACTGAAATTGCTAATTAGAAAAAACTGGGCCTAATTACCCTTGATTGGACACACCTGTGTCACTGAAATTGCTATTTAGAAGCACCTGTTCCTAATTAACTTTGATTGGCCCCACCTCTGTGACTGAAATGGCTAATTAGAAGCACCCGTTGCTAATTATCCTTGATTGGCCACAACTTTGTCACTGAAATTGCTGATTAGGCGCACCTGGTCCTAATTAGCATTGAATGGCCACACCTGTGTCACCGAAAATGTTAAGTAGACGCAACTGGTCCTAATTAGCCTTGATTGGCCACACCCGTGTCACTGAAATTGCTAATTAGAAACACCTGGTCCGAATTAGCATTGATTTTTCATAATTAGAAACACCAGGTCCTAATTAGGCTTGATAGTCCACACATGTGTCACTGAAATTGCTAATTAGAAGCACCTGGTCCTAATTAGTCTTGATTGGCCACACCTGTGTCACTGAAAGTGCTCTTTAGACGCCCCTGGTCCTAATTAGCCTTGATTGGCCACACCCATGTCAGTGAAATTGCTAATTAGACGCACCTGATCCGAATTACCCTTGATTGGCCACACCTGTATCGCCGAAATTGACAATGAGAAAGACCTGGTCCTAATTAGAATGAATTGTCCACACATGTGTCATTGAAATTTCTAATTAGACGTGCCTGTTCCTAAATTGCCTTGATTGGCCACACCCTTGTCACTGAAATTGCTAATTAGCTGCACCTGGTCCTAAATAGCCTAGATTGGCCACACCCGAGTCATTGAAATTGCTAATTAGACACACCTGGTCCGAATTAGTCTTGATTGGCTACACCCCTGTCACTGAAATTGCTGATTAGGCGCTCCTGGTCCTAATTAGCCCTGTTTGGCCACACCCCTGCCACTGAAATTGCAGATTAGACGCGAATGATCCTAATTATCCTTTATTGGCCACACGTGTGCCACTGAAATTGCTAATTAGGCGCGCCCCTTCCTAATTAGCCTTAATTGGCCACACATGTGTCACTGAAATTGCTGATTAGGCTCGCTTCATCCTAATTAGTCCTGATTGGCCACACCTGTGCCATGAAATGCCTGATTGGGCACGCCTGGTCCTAATGAGCCTTGATTGGCCACACCTGTGCCACTGAAATGGCTGATTCGGCGCGTCTGGTTTTAATTAGCCTTGATTGGCCACACCCTTGAAACTGAAATGTCTGATTAGGCACTCCTGGTCTTATTAGCCTTGCTTGGCCCCACCTGTGTCACTGAAATTGCTAACTGGATACCCCTGGTTCTAATTAATCTTGATTGTCACTAATTAGAAACACCTGGTCCTAATTAGAATTAATTGTCCACATCTGTGTCATTCACATTGCTAATTAGACGAACCTGGTCCGAAATAGCCTTGATTGGGCACATCTGTGCCACTGAAATTGCTGATTAGCGGGCCTCTTCCTAATTAGCATTAATTGGCCACACCTGTGCCACTGAAACTGCTGATTATTCGCACCTGGTCCTAATTACCCTTGATTGTCCACACCTGTGTCACTGATATTGCTGATTAGACAAACCTGATCCAAATTAGCCTTGATAGTCCACAACTGTGTCACTGAAATTGCTGATTAGATGTACCCGGTTCTAATTAGCCTTGATTGTCCACAACTGTGCCACCGAAATTGGTGATTAGGCGCGCCTGGTCCTAAGTAGCCTTGATTGGCCACACCTGTGCCACTGAAATTGCTGAGTAGGCATGCCTGGTCCTAATTAGCCTTCATTGGCCACACCTGTGTCACTATAATATCTAACTTGAAGCACCTGGTCCTGATGAGCCTTGATTGGCCAGACCTGTGTCACTGAAATTGACAATGAGAAAGACCTGGTCCTAATTAGAATGAATTGTCCAC
The DNA here is from genome assembly GCA_023101885.1 of Typhlomys cinereus. NCBI lineage: Eukaryota > Metazoa > Chordata > Mammalia > Rodentia > Platacanthomyidae > Typhlomys > Typhlomys cinereus. Next base: position 1,482,516 of record JALPQD010000435.1, on the reverse strand, counting down.
ACATGTGTCATTGAAATTTCTAATTAGACGTACCTGTTCCTAAATAGCCTTGATTGGCCACACCCTTGTCACTGAAATTGCTAATTAGCTGCACCTGGTCCTAAATAGCCTAGATTGGCCACACCCGTGTCATTGAAATTGCTAATTAGACACACCTGGTCCGAATTAGCCTTCATTGGCTACACCTGTGTCACTGAAATTGCTGATTAGGCGCTCCTGGTCCTTATTAGCCTGATTGGCCACAACTCTGTCACTGAAATTCCTGATTAGGCACTCCTGGTTCTTATTAGCCTTGATTGGCCACACCTGTGTCACTGAAATTGCTGATTAGGCACGCCAGATCCTAATTAGCCTTTGTTGGCCACAACTGTGCCACAGGAATTGCTGATTAGGCGCGCCTCATCCTAATTAGCCTTAATTGGCCACACCTGTGCCACTGAAATTGCTGAGTAGGCGTGCCTGGTCCTCACTAGACTTGATTGTTCACTCCTGTGTCACTGAAATTGGTAATGAAAAACACCTACTCCTAATTAGCCTTGATTGTCACTAATTAGAAAATCCTGGTCATAAGTAGACTTGATCGTCCACACCTGTGTCACTGAAATTGCTAATTAGATGTACCTGGTTCTAATTTGCCTTGATTGTCCACAACTGTGCCACTGAAATTGGTGATTAGGCGCGCATGGTCCTAATTAGCCTTGATTGGCCACACCTGTGACACGAAAATTGCTGATTAGGGGTACCTGGTCCTAATTAGCATTGATTGGCCACACCTATGTCACTGAAAATGCTAAGTAGACGCAACTGGTCCTAATTAGCTTTGATTGGCCATACAGGTGTCACTGAAATTGCTAATTAGAAACACCTGCTACGAATTAGCATTGATTTTCAATAATTAGAAACACCTGGTCCTAATTAGCCTTGATTGTCCACACATGTGTCACTGAAATTGCTAATTAGAAGCACTTGGTCCTAATTAGCCTTGATTGGCCACACCTGTGTCACTGAAAATGCTATTTAGACGCCCCTGGTCCTAATTAGCCTTGATTGGCCACACCCATGTCATTGAAATTGCTAATTAGAAGCACCTGGTTCTAATTAGCCTTGATTGGCCACACCCTTGTCACTGAAAATGCTAATTAGTAGCACCTTGTCCTAATTAGCCTAGATTGTCCACACCCCTGTCATTGAAATTGCTAATTAGATGCACCTGGTCCGAATTAGCCTTCATTGGCTACACCTGGGTCACTGAAATTGCTGATTAGGCGCTCCTGGTCCTTATTAGCCTTGATTGGCCACAACTCTGTCACTGAAATTCCTAATTAGAAACACATGGTCTAATTAGCCTTCATTGTTCACACCTGTGTCACTGAAATTGCTGATTAGATGTACCTGGTTCTAATTAGCCTTGATTGTCCACAACTGTGCCACTGAAATTGGTGATTAGGCGCGCCTGGTCTTAATTAGCCTTGATTGGCCACACCTGTGCCACTGAAATTGCTGAGTAGGCATGCCTGGTCCTAACTAGACTTGATTGTTCACTCCTGTGAACAATCACTGAAATTGGTCATGAAAAACACCTACTCCTAATTAGCCTTGATTGTCACTAATTAGAAAATCCTGGTCGTAAGTAGACTTGATCGTCCACACCTGTGTCACTGAAATTGCTAATTAGAAAAAACTGGGCCTAATTACCCTTGATTGGACACACCTGTGTCACTGAAATTGCTATTTAGAAGCACCTGTTCCTAATTAACTTTGATTGGCCCCACCTCTGTGACTGAAATGGCTAATTAGAAGCACCCGTTGCTAATTATCCTTGATTGGCCACAACTTTGTCACTGAAATTGCTGATTAGGCGCACCTGGTCCTAATTAGCATTGAATGGCCACACCTGTGTCACCGAAAATGTTAAGTAGACGCAACTGGTCCTAATTAGCCTTGATTGGCCACACCCGTGTCACTGAAATTGCTAATTAGAAACACCTGGTCCGAATTAGCATTGATTTTTCATAATTAGAAACACCAGGTCCTAATTAGGCTTGATAGTCCACACATGTGTCACTGAAATTGCTAATTAGAAGCACCTGGTCCTAATTAGTCTTGATTGGCCACACCTGTGTCACTGAAAGTGCTCTTTAGACGCCCCTGGTCCTAATTAGCCTTGATTGGCCACACCCATGTCAGTGAAATTGCTAATTAGACGCACCTGATCCGAATTACGCTTGATTGGCCACACCTGTATCGCCGAAATTGACAATGAGAAAGACCTGGTCCTAATTAGAATGAATTGTCCACACATGTGTCATTGAAATTTCTAATTAGACGTGCCTGTTCCTAAATAGCCTTGATTGGCCACACCCTTGTCACTGAAATTGCTAATTAGCTGCACCTGGTCCTAAATAGCCTAGATTGGCCACACCCGTGTCATTGAAATTGCTAATTAGACGCACCTGGTCCGAATTAGTCTTGATTGGCTACACCCCTGTCACTGAAATTGCTGATTAGGCGCTCCTGGTCCTAATTAGCCCTGTTTGGCCACACCCCTGCCACTGAAATTGCAGATTAGACGCGAATGATCCTAATTATCCTTTATTGGCCACACGTGTGCCACTGAAATTGCTAATTAGGCGCGCCCCTTCCTAATTAGCCTTAATTGGCCACACATGTGTCACTGAAATTGCTGATTAGGCTCGCTTCATCCTAATTAGTCCTGATTGGCCACACCTGTGCCATGAAATGCCTGATTGGGCACACCTGGTCCTAATGAGCCTTGATTGGCCACACCTGTGCCACTGAAATGGCTGATTCGGCGCGTCTGGTTTTAATTAGCCTTGATTGGCCACACCCTTGAAACTGAAATGTCTGATTAGGCGCTCCTGGTCCTAATTAGCCTTGCTTGGCCCCACCTGTGTCACTGAAATTGCTAACTGGATACCCCTGGTTCTAATTAATCTTGATTGTCACTAATTAGAAACACCTGGTCCTAATTAGAATTAATTGTCCACATCTGTGTCATTCACATTGCTAATTAGACGAACCTGGTCCGAAATAGCCTTGATTGGGCACATCTGTGCCACTGAAATTGCTGATTAGGCGGGCCTCGTCCTAATTAGCATTAATTGGCCACACCTGTGCCACTGAAACTGCTGATTATTAGCACCTGGTCCTAATTACCCTTGATTGTCCACACCTGTGTCACTGATATTGCTGATTAGACAAACCTGGTCCAAATTAGCCTTGATAGTCCACAACTGTGTCACTGAAATTGCTGATTAGATGTACCCGGTTCTAATTAGCCTTGATTGTCCACAACTGTGCCACCGAAATTGGTGATTAGGCGCGCCTGGTCCTAAGTAGCCTTGATTGGCCACACCTGTGTCACTGAAAATGCTATTTAGACTCCCCTGGTCCTAATTAGCCTTGATTGGCCACACCCATGTCTCTGAAATTGATAATTAGACGCACCTGATCCGAATTACCCTTGATTGGCCATACCTGTGTCACTGAAATTGCCAATGAGAAATACCTGGTCCTAATTAGAATTAATTGTGCACACCTGTGTCATTGAAATTTCTAATTAGACGCACCTGGTCATAATTAGCCTTGATTGGCCACACCCGTGTCACTGAAATTGCTAATTAGTAGCACCTTGTCCTAATTAGCCTAGATTGTCCACACTCGTGTCATTGAAATTGCTAATTAGATGCACCTGGTCCGAATTAGCCTTGATTGACCACACCTGTGCAACTGAAATTGCTGATTAGGCGCTCCTTGACATAATTAGCTTTGATTGGCCACACCTGTGCCACTAAAATTGCTAATTAGAAAAACTGGGCCTAATTACTCTTGATTGGACACACCTGTGTCACTGAAATTGCTATTTAGAAGCACCTGTTCCTAATTAGCTTTGATTGGCCACACCTCTGTGACTGAAATGGCTAATTAGAAGCACCTGTTGCTAATTAGCCTTGATTGGCCACACCTTTGCCACTGAAATTGCTGAGTAGGCACACCTGGTCCTAATTAGCTTTGATTGTCCACGCCTGTGTCACTGAAAATGCTAAGTAGACGCAACTGGTCCTAATTAGCCTTGATTGGCCACACCTGTGTCACTGAAATTGCTAATTAGAAACACCTGGTCCGAATTAGCATTGATTTTCAATAACTAGAAACACCTGGTCCTAATTAGCCTTGATTGTCCACACATGTGTCACTGAAATTGTTAATTAGAAACACCTGGTCCTAATTAGCCTTGAATGTCCACACCTGTGTCACTAAAATTGCTCATTAGAAGCACCTGGTCCTAATTAGCCTTGATTGGCCACACCTGTGTCACTGATATTGCTGATTAGACAAACCTGGTCCAAATTAGCCTTGATAATCCAAAACTGTGTCACTGAAATTGCTGATTAGATGTACCTGGTTCTAATTAGCCTTGATTGTCCACAACTGTGCCACCGAAATTGGTGATTAGGTGCGCCTGGTCCTAATTAGCCTTGATTGGCCACACCTGTGCCACTGAAATTGCTGAGTAGGCATGCCTGGTCCTAATTAGCCTTCATTGGCCACACCTGTGTCACTATAATATCTAACTTGAAGCACCTGGTCCTAATGAGCCTTGATTGGCCAGACCTGTGTCACTGAAATTGACAATGAGAAAGACCTGGTCCTAATTAGAATGAATTGTCCACACATGTGTCATTGAAATTTCTAATTAGACGTGCCTGTTCCTAAATAGCCTTGATTGGCCACGCCCTGTTCACTGAAATTGCTAATTAGCTGCACCTGGTCCTAAATAGCCTAGATTGGCCACACCCGTGTCATTGAAATTGCTAATTAGATGCACCTGGTCCGAATTAGCCTTCATTGGCTATACCTGTGTCACTGAAATTGCTGATTAGGCGCTCCTGGTCCTTATTAGCCTTGATTGGCCACAACTCTGTCACTGAAATTCCTGATTAGGCACTCCTGGTTCTTATTAGCCTTGATTGGCCACACCTGTGTCACTGAAATTGCTGATTAGGCACGCCAGATCCTAATTATCCTTTATTGGCCACAACTGTGCCACAGAAATTGCTGATTAGGCGCGCCTCATCCTAATTAGCCTTAATTGGCCACACCTGTGCCACTAAAATTGCTGAGTAGGCGTGCCTGGTCCTCACTAGACTTGATTGTTCACTCCTGTGTCACTGAAATTGGTAATGAAAAACACCTACTCCTAATTAGCCTTGATTGTCACTAATTAGAAAATCCTGGTCATAAGTAGACTTGATCGTCCACACCTGTGTCACTGAAATTGCTAATTAGATGTACCTGGTTCTAATTAGCCTTGATCGTCCACAACTGTGCCACTGAAATTGGTGATTAGGCGCGCATGGTCCTAATTAGCCTTGATTGGCCACACCTGTGCCACTGAAATTGCTGAGTAGGCGTGCCTGGTCCTCACTAGACTTGATTGTTCACTCCTGTGTCACTGAAATTGGTAATGAAAAACACCTACTCCTAATTAGCCTTGATTTTGTCACTAATTAGAAAATCCTGGTCATAAGTAGACTTGATCGTCCACACCTGTGTCACTGAAATTGCTAATTAGACGCACCTGATCCGAATTACCCTTGATTGGCCACACCTGTGTCGCCGAAATTGACAATGAGAAAGACCTGGTCCTAATTAGAATGAATTTTCCACACATGTGTCATTGAAATTTCTAATTAGACGTGCCTGTTCCTAAATAGCCTTGATTGGCCACACCCTTGTCACTGAAATTGCTAATTAGCTGCACCTGGTCCTAAATAGTCTAGATTGGCCACACCCGAGTCATTGAAATTGCTAATTAGACACACCTGGTCCGAATTAGTCTTGATTGGCCACACGCGTGTCACTGAAATTGCTGATTAGGCGCCCCTGGTCCTTATTAGCCTTGATTGGCCCCACCCCTGCCACTGAAATTGCAGATTAGACGCGAATGATCCTAATTATCCTTTATTGGCCACACGTGTGCCACTGAAATTGCTAATTAGGCGCGCCCCTTCCTAATTAGCCTTAATTGGCCACACATGTGTCACTGAAATTGCTGATTAGGCTCGCTTCATCCTAATTAGTCCTGATTGGCCACACCTGTGCCATGAAATGCCTGATTGGGCACGCCTGGTCCTAATAAGCCTTGATTGGCCACACCTGTGCCACTGAAATGGCTGATTCGGCGCGTCTGGTTTTAATTAGCCTTGATTGGCCACACCCTTGAAACTGAAATGTCTGATTAGGCACTCCTGGTCTTATTAGCCTTGCTTGGCCCCACCTGTGTCACTGAAATTGCTAACTGGATACCCCTGGTTCTAATTAATCTTGATTGTCACTAATTAGAAACACCTGGTCCTAATTAGAATTAATTGTCCACATCTGTGTCATTCACATTGCTAATTAGACGAACCTGGTCCGAAATAGCCTTGATTGGGCACATCTGTGCCACTGAAATTGCTGATTAGCGGGCCTCTTCCTAATTAGCATTAATTGGCCACACCTGTGCCACTGAAACTGCTGATTATTCGCACCTGGTCCTAATTACCCTTGATTGTCCACACCTGTGTCACTGATATTGCTGATTAGACAAACCTGGTCCAAATTAGCCTTGATAGTCCACAACTGTGTCACTGAAATTGCTGATTAGATGTACCCGGTTCTAATTAGCCTTGATTGTCCACAACTGTGCCACCGAAATTGGTGATTAGGCGCGCCTGGTCCTAAGTAGCCTTGATTGGCCACACCTGTGCCACTGAAATTGCTGAGTAGGCATGCCTGGTCCTAATTAGCCTTCATTGGCCACACCTGTGTCACTATAATATCTAACTTGAAGCACCTGGTCCTGATGAGCCTTGATTGGCCAGACCTGTGTCACTGAAATTGACAATGAGAAAGACCTGGTCCTAATTAGAATGAATTGTCCACACATGTGTCATTGAAATTTCTAATTAGACGTGCCTGTTCCTAAATAGCCTTGATTGGCCACACCCTTGTCACTGAAATTGCTAATTAGCTGCACCTGGTCCTAAATAGCCTAGATTGGCCACACCCGTGTCATTGAAATTGCTAATTAGACACACCTGGTCCGAATTAGCCTTCATTGGCTACACCTGTGTCACTGAAATTGCTGATTAGGCGCTCCTGGTCCTTATTAGCCTTGATTGGCCACAACTCTGTCACTGAAATTCCTGATTAGGCACTCCTGGTTCTTATTAGCCTTGATTGGCCACCCCTGTGTCACTGAAATTGCTGATTAGGCGCTCCTGGTCCTTATTAGCATTGATTGGCCACACCCCCCTGCCACTGAAATTGCACATTAGACGCGCCTGATCCTAATTAGCCTCTATTGGCCACACCTGTGCCACTGAAATTGCTAATTAGGCGCGCCTCGTCCTAATTAGCCTTCATTAGCCACACATGTGTCACTGAAATTGCTGATTAGGCTCGCTGCATCCTAATTAGTCCTGATTGGCCACACCTGTGCCATGAAATGCCTGATTGGGCACGCCTGGTCCTAATAAGCCTTGATTGGCCACACCTGCGCCAGTGAAATGGCTGATTCGGTGCGCCTGGTTTTAATTAGCCTTGATTGGCGACACCCTTGAAACTGAAATGGCTGATTAGGCGCTCCTGGTCCTAATTAGCCTTGATTGTCCCCACCTGTGTCACTGAAATTGCTAACTGGATACACCTGGTTCTAATTAATCTTGATTGTCGCTAATTAGAAACACGTGGTCCTAATTAGAATTAATTGTCCACATCTGTGTCATTCATATTGCTAATTAGACGCACCTGGTCCGAAATAGCCTTGATTGGGCACATCTGTGCCACTGAAATTGCTGATTAGGCGTGCCTCGTCCTAATTAGCATTAATTGGCCACACCTGTGCCACTGAAACTGCTGATTATTCGCACCTGGTTCTAATTAGCCTTGATTGTCCACAACTGTGTCACTGAAATTGCTGAGTAGGCACACCTGGTCCTAATTAGCATTGATTGGCCATGCCTGTGTCACTGAAAATGCTAAGTAGACGCAACTGGCCCTAATTAGCCATGATTGGCCACACCCGTGTCACTGAAATTGCTAATTAGAAACACCTGGTACGAATTAGCATTGATTTTCAATAATTAGAAACACCTGGTCCTAATTAGCCTTGATTGTCCACACATGTGTCACTGAAATTGTTAATTAGAAACACCTGGTCCTAATTAGCCTTGAATGTCCACACCTGTGTCACTAAAATTGCTAATTAGAAGCACCTGGTCCTAAGTAGCCTCGATTGGCCACACCTGTGCCACTGAAATTACTGAGTAGGCGTGCCTGTTCCTAATTAGCCTTCATTGGCCACACCTGTGTCACTATAATATCTAACTTGAAGCACCTGGACCTAATGAGCCTTGATTGGCCAGACCTGTGTCACTGAAATTGCTATTTAGAAGCACCTAGTCCTAATTAGCTTTGATTGGCCACACTTCTCTCATTGAAATTCCTAATTAGAAACACCTGGTCCTAATTAGAATTAATTGTTGAAACTGTGTCATTGAAATTGCTAAATAGAAGCTCCTGGTCTTAATTAGCCTTGTTTGGCCACACCCTTGTCACTGAAATTGCTAATTAGTAGCACCTGGTCCTAATTAGCCTAGATTGGCCACACCCGTGTCACTGAAATTGCTGATTAAGCGCTCCTGGTTCTTATTACCTTGATTGGCCACACCTGTGCAACAGAAATTGCAGATTAGGCACTCCTTGACATAATTAGCCTTGATTGGCCACACCTGTGCCACTGAAATTGCTAATTAGAAAAAACTGGGCCTAATTACTCTTGATTGGACACACCTGTGTCACTCAAACTGCTATTTAGAAGCACCTGTTCCTAATTAGCTTTGATTGGCCACACCTCTGTGACTGAAATGGCTAACTAGAAGCACCGGTTGCTAATTATCCTTGATTGGCCACACCTTTGCCACTGAAATTGCTGAGTAGGCACACCTGGTCCTAATTAGCATTGATTGGCCATGCCTGTGTCACTGAAAATGCTAAGTAGACGCAACTGGCCCTAATTAGCCATGATTGGCCACACCCGTGTCACTGAAATTGCTAATTAGAAACACCTGGTACGAATTAGCATTGATTTTCAATAATTAGAAACACCTGGTCCTAATTAGCCTTGATTGTCCACACTTGTGTCACTGAAATTGTTAATTAGAAACACCTGGTCCTAATTAGCCTTGAATGTCCACACCTGTGTCACTAAAATTGCTAATTAGAAGCACCTGGTCCTAAGTAGCCTTGATTGCCCACACATGTGTCACTGAAATTGACAATGAGAAATACCTGGTCCCAATTAGAATTAATTGTCCACACCTGTGTCATTGAAATTTCTAATTAGACGTGCTTGTTCCTAAATAGCCTTGATTGGCCACATCCTTGTCACTGAAATTGCTAATTAGTTGAACCTGGTCCTAATTAGCCTAGATTGGCCACACCCGTGTCATTGAAATTGCTAATTAGAAAAAACTGGGCCTAATTACTCTTGATTGGCCACACCTGTGTCACTGAAATTGCTAATTAGAAACACCTGGTCTAATTAGCCTTCATTGCTCACACCTGTGTCACTGAAATTGCTAATTAGACGGACCTGGTCCAAATTAGCCTTGATTGGTGTCACTGAAATTGCTAATTAGTAACACCTAATCATTATTAGCTTTGATTGTCCATATCTGTGTCACTGAAATTGCTAATTAGAAAAAATGGGCTTAATTACCCTTGATTGGACACACCTGTGTCACTCAAAATACTATTTAGACGCCCCTGGTTCTAATTAGCCTTGATTGGCCACACCCTTGTCACTGAAATTGCTAATTAGTAGCACCTTGTCCTAATTAGCCTAGATTTTCCTCACCCGTGTCATTGAAATTGCTAATTAGACGCACCTGGTCCGAATTAGTCTTGATTGGCTACACCTGTGTCACTGAAATTTTGATTAGGTGCTCCCAGTCCTTATTAGCCTTGATTGGCCACACCCCTGCCACTGAAATTCCTGATTAGGCACTCCTGGTCCTTATTAGCCTTGATTGGCCACACCCCTGCCACTGAAATTGCTGATTAGGCGCGCCTGATCGTAATTAGCCTTTATTGGCCAAACGTGTGCCACTGAAATTGCTAATTAAGTGCGCCTCATCCTAATTAGCCTTAATTGGCCCCACCTGTGTTACTGAAATTGTTGATTAGGCGTGCTTCATCCTAATTAGTCTTGATTGGCCACACCTGTGCCATGAAATGTCTGATTGGGCGAACCTGGTCCTAATAAGCCTTGATTGGCCATACCTGTGCCATTGAAACGGCTGATTAGGTGCGCCTGGTTCCAATTAGCCTTGATTGGCCACATCTGTGCCACTGAAATTGTTGATTAGGCATGCCTGGACCTAATTTGCATTTATTGGCCCCATCGGTGCTATGGAAATTGCTGATTAGGCACGCCTGGTACTAATTAGCTTTCATTGGCCACACGTGTGCCACTGAAATAGCTGATTGGAAATGCCTGGTGCTAATTAGCCTTGATTGTCGATAATTAGAAACACCTGGTCCTAATTAGCCTTGATTGGCCAAACCTTTGCCAATGAAACTGCTGATAACGCGTGCCTGGTCCTAATAAGCCTTGATTGGCCACACCTGTGCCAGTGAAACTGCTAATTAGACGGACCTGGTTCAAATTAGCCTTGATTGGTCACACCTGTGTCACTGAAATTGCTGATAAGGCGCTCCTGGTCCTAATTAAACTTGATTGGCCACACCTGTGTCACTGAAATTGCTAATTAGAAACACCTGGTCTAATTAGCCTTCATTGCTCACACCTGTGTCACTGAAATTGCTAATTAGACGGACCTGGTCCAAATTAGCCTTGATTGGTCACACCGGTGTCACTGAATTTGCTAATTAGTAACACCTAATCATTATTAGCTTTGATTGTCCATATCTGTGTCACTGAAATTGCTAATTAGAAAAAATGGGCCTAATTACCCTTGATTGGACACACCTGTGTCACTCAAATTGCTATTTAGAAGTACCTGTTCCTAATTATCTTTGATTGGCCACACCTCTGTGACTGAAATGGCTAATTAGAAGCACCTGTTGCTAATTATCCTTGATTGGCCACAACTTTGCCACTGAAATTGCTGAGTAGGCACACCTGGTCCTAATTAGCATTGTTTGGCCACACCTGTGTCACTGAAAATGTTAAGTAGACGCAACTGGTCCTAATTAGCCTTGATTGGCCACACCCGTGTCACTGAAGTTGCTAATTAGAAGCACCTGGTCCTAATTAGCCTTGATTGGCCACACCTGTGTCAATGAAAGTGCTCTTTAGACGCCCCTGGTCCTAATTAGCCTTGATTGGCCACACCCATGTCAGTGAAATTGACAATGAGAAAGACCTGGTCCTAATTAGAATGAATTGTCCACACCTTTGTCATTGAAATTTCTAATTAGACGTGCCTGTTCCCAAATAGCCTTGATTGGCCACACCCTTGTCACTGAAATTGCTAATTAGACGCACCTGGTCCGAATTAGTCTTGATTGGCCACACGCGTGTCACTGAAATTGCTGATTAGGCGCTCCTGGTCCTTATTAGCCTTGATTGGCCACACCCCTGCCACTGAAATTGCAGATTAGGCGCGCTTCATCCTAATTCGCCTAGATTGGACACACTGTGCCACTGAAATGGCTCATTAGGTGCGCCTGGTTCTAATTACCTTGATTGGCCATGCCCTTGAAACTGAAATGGCTGATTAGGCGCTCCTGGTCCTAATTAGCCTTGATTGGCCACACCTCTGCCACGAAAATTGCTGTTTAGACACGCCTGGTCCTAACTAGCCTTGATTGGCCACACTTGTGCCACAGAAATTGCTGATTTGACGCACCTGCTGCTAATTAGCCTTGATTTTTGCTAATTAGAATCACATGATCCTAATTACCTATGGTTGGCCACACCTGTGCCATTCAAATTGCTGAGTATACGCGCTTGATCCTAATTACACTTGATTGACCACACCTGTGCTACTGGAATTGCTGAGTAAGCATGCTTGGTCCTAATTAGCCTTGATTGGAAACACGTGTGCAACTGAACTTGCTGACTAGGACCGCCTGGTCATAACTAGCGTTGATTGGCTACACCTGTGCCATTGAAATTGCTGATTAGACGCGTGTGGTCCCAATTAGCCTTGATTGGCCACATCTGTGCCACTGAAATTGCGGATTAGAAGCTCCTGGTACTAATTAGCCTTGATTGGCCACACCTGTGTCACTGAAAATGTTAAGTAGACGCAACTGGTCCTAATTAGCCTAGATTGGCCACACCTGTGCCACTGAAATGGCTGACTAGGTGCCCCTGATTCCAATTAGCCTTGATTGGCCATGCCCTTGAAACTGAAATGGCTGATTAGGCGCTCCTGGTCCTAACTGGTTTGATTGACCATACCTGTTCCACTAAAATGGCTGATTAGGCTCGCCTGGTCCTAATTAGCCTTGATTGTTCAACCTATCTACCTAAAACTGGTAATTAGAAACACCTGGTCCTAATTAGCCTTGGTTGTCCACATCTCTGACACTCTAATTGCTAATAAAGCAAGCCTGGACCTAATTAATCTTGATTGCCGACACCTGTGCTACTGAAATTGCTGAATAGAAACACCTGGTGCTAATGAGCGTTGATTGTCTCTAATTAGAACAACCTGCTCCTAATTAGCCTTGATTGGCCACACCTGTGCCACTGAAATATCTGATTAAGCGCGCCTGGTCCTAATTAGCCACGATTGGCCACACCTGTGCAACTGAAATTGCTGATTAGGCGCTCCTTGACATAATTAGCCTTGATTGGCCACACCTGTGCCACTGAAATTGCTAATTAGAAAAAACTGGGCCTAATTACCCTTGATTGGACACACCTGTGTCACTGAAATTGCTATTTAGAAGCACCTGGTCCTAATTAGCATTGATTGGCCACACCCTTGTCACTGAAATTGCTAATTAGATGCACCAGGTCCAAATTAGCCTTGATTGGCTACACCTGTGTCACTGAAATTTTTGATTAGGCGCTCCTAGTCCTTATTAGCCTTGATTGGCCACAACCCTGCCACTGAAATTGCTGATTAGGCACTCCTGGTCCTTATTAGCCTTGATTGGCCACACCCCTGCCACTGAAATTGCTGATTAGGCGCGCCTGATCGTAATTAGCCTTTATTGGCCAAACCTGTGCCACTGAAATTGCTAATTAAGTGTGCCTTGTCCTAATTAGCCTTAATTGGCCACACCTGTGTCACTGAAATTGCTGATTAGGCGTGCTTCATCCGAATTAGTCTTGATTCGCCACACCTGTGCCATGAAATGCCTGATTGGGCACGCCTGGTCCTAATAAGCCTTGATTGGCCACACCTGTGCCATTGAAATGGCTGATTAGGTGCGCCTGGTTCCAATTAGCCTTGATTGGCCACATCTATGCCACTGAAATTGCGGATTAGAAGCTCCTGGTACTTATTAGCCTTGATTGGCCACACCTGTGCCACCGAACTTGTTGATTAGGCATGCCTGGTCCTAATTTGCATTTATTGGCCCCATCGGTGCCACGAAAATTGCTGATTAGGCACGCCTGGTACTAATTAGCCTTCATTGGCCACACGTGTGCCACTGAAATTGCTGACTGGAAATGCCTGGTGCTAATTAGCCTTGATTGTCGATAATTAGAAACACCTGGTCCTAATTAGCCTTGATTGGCCAAACCTGTGCAACTGAAACTGCTGATAATGCGTGCCTGGTCCTAATTAGCCTTGATTGGCCACACCTGTGCCAGTGAAATTGCTAATTATAAATACCTGGTCTAATTAGCCTTCATTGCTCACACCTTTGTCAATGAAATTGCTAATTAGACGGACCTTGTTTAAATTAGCCTTGATTTGTCACAACTGTGTCACTGAAATTGCTAATTAGTAACATCTAATCATTATTAGCTTTGATTGTCCATACGCGTGTCACTGAAATTGCTAATTAGGCGCTTCATCCTAATTAGCTTTAATTGGCCACACCTGTGCCACTGAAATTGCTGATTAGGCGTGCTTCATCCTAATTAGCCTAGATTGGCCACACCTGTGCCACTGAAATTGCTGATTAGGCATGCCTGGTCCTAATTAGCCTTGATTGGCCACACGTGTGCCATTGAAATTGCTGATTGGAAATGGCTGGTGCTAATTAGCCTTGATTGTCGGTAATTAGAAACACCTGGTCCTAATTAGCCTTGATTGGCCATACCTATGATTCTGAAATTGCTGATTAGGTGTGCCTGGTCCTAATTAGCCTTGATTGGCCAAACCTATGATTCTGAAATTGCTGATTAAGTGTGCCTGGTCCTAATTAGCCTTGATTGGCCACGCCTGTGACACAGAAATTATTGATTAGGCACGCCTGGTCCTAATTAGCCTTGATTGGCCACACCTGTGCAAGTAAATTTGCTGATTTGGCCCGGCTGCTCCTACTGAGCCTTGATTGTCCAAACTTATGACACTGAAATTGCTGATTAGGCGTGCCTCTTTCTAATTAGCCTTGACTGGCCACACCTGTGTCACTGAAATTGCTAATTGGAAACACCTGGTCCTAATTAGCCTTGTTTGGCCACACCTGTGTCACTGAAATTGTTAATTAGACGCACCTGGTCCTAATTAGCCTTGATTGGCCACACCTTTGTCACTTAAATTGCTAATTAGTAGCACCTTGTCCTAATTAGACTAGATTGTCCACACCTGTGTCATTGAAATTGCTAATTAGACGCACCTGGTCCGAATTAGCCTTGATTGGCTACACCTGTGTCACTGAAATTGTTGTTTAGGCGCTCCTAGTCCTTATTAGCCTTGATTGGCCACAACCCTGCCACTGAAATTGCTGATTAGGCACTCCTGGTCCTTATTAGCCTTGATTGGCCACACCCCTGTCACTGAAATTGCTGATTAGGCGCGCCCTGATCGTAATTAGCCTTTATTGGCCAAACCTGTGCCACTGAAATTGCTAATTAAGTGCGCCTCGTCCTAATTAGCCTTAATTTGCGACACCTGTGTAACTGAAATGCTGATTAGGCGTGCTTCATCCTAATTAGTTTTGATTGGCCACACCTGTGCCATGAAATGCCTGATTGGGCCCGCCTGGTCCTAATAAGCCTTGATTGGCCACACCTGTGCCATTGAAATTGCTGATTAGACGCGTCTGGTCCCAATTAGCCTTGATTGGCCACATCTGTGCCAATGAAATTGCGGATTAGAAACTCCTGGTACTAATTAGCCTTGATTGGCCACACCTGTGCCACCGAACTTGTTGATTAGGCATGCCTGGTCCTAATTTGCCTTCATTGGCCCCATCGGTGCCACGGAAATTGATGATTAGGCACGCCTGGTCTGAATTAGCCTTGATTGGCCACACGTGTGCCACTGAAATTGCTGATTGGAAATGCCTGGTGCTAATTAGCCTTGATTGTCGATAATTAGAAACACCTGGTCCTAATTAGCCTTGATTGGCCAAACCTGTGCCACTGAAACTGCTGATAACGTGCGCCTGGTCCTAATTAGCCTTGATTGACCACACCTGTGCCAGTGAAACTGCTAATTAGACGGACCTGGTTCAAATTAGCTTTGATTGTTCACACCTGTGTCACTGAAATTGCTGATAAGGCACTCCTGGTACTAATTAACCTTGATTGGCCACACCTGTGTCACTGAAATTGCTAATTAGAAACACCTGGTCTAATTAGCCTTCATTCCTCACACCTCTGTCACTGAAATTGCTAATTAGATGGACCTGGTCGAAATTAGCCTTGATTGGTCACACTGATGTCACTAAAATTGCTAATTAGTAACACCTAATTCTTATTAACTTAATTGTCCATACCTGTGTCATTGAAATTGCTAATCAGAATCACCTGGTCCTAACTAGCCTTGATTGTTCACACCTGTGTCACTGAAATTGGTAATGAAAAACACCTACTCCTAATTAGCCTTGATTGTCACTAATTAGAAAATGCTGGTCGTAAGTAAACTTGATAGTCCACACCTGTGTCACTGAAATTGCTAATTAGAAAAACCTGGGCTTAATTACCCTTGATTGGACACACCTGTGTCACTCAAATTGCTATATAGAAGCACCTGTTCCTAATTAGCTTTGATTGTCCACACCTCTGTGACTGAAATGGCTAATTAGAAGCACCTGTTGCTAATTATCCTAGATTGGACACAACTTTGCCACTGAAATTGCTGATTAGGCGGACCTGGTCCTAATTAGCATTGATTGGCCACCCCTGTGTCACTGAAAATGTTAAGTAGACGCAACTGGTCCTAATTAGCCTTGATTGGCCACACCTGTGTCACTGAAAGTGCTCTTTAGACGCCCCTGGTCCTAATTAGCCTTGATTGGCCACACCCATGTCAGTGAAATTGCTAATTAGACGCACCTGATCCGAATTACCCTTGATTGGCCACACCCGTGTCACTGAAATTGACAATGAGAAAGACCTGATCCTAATTAGAATGAATTGTCCACACCTGTGTCATTGAAATTTCTAATTAGACGTGCCTGTTCCTAAATAGCCTTGATTGGCCACACACTTGTCACTGAAATTGCTAATTAGACGCACCTGGTCCGAATTAGTCTTGATTGGCCACACGCGTGTCACTGAAATTGCTGATTAGGCGCTCCTGGTCCTTATTAGCCTTGATTGGCCACACCCCTGCCACTGAAATTGCAGATTAGGCGCGCTTCATCCTAATTCGCCTAGATTGGCCACACCTGTGCCACTGAAATGGCTGATTAGGTGTGCCTGGTTCTAATTACCTTGATTGGCCATGCCCTTGAAACTGAAATGGCTGATTAGGCGCTCCTGGTCCTAATTAGCCTTGATTGGCCACACCTCTGCCACAAAAATTGCTGTTTAGACACGCCTGGTCCTAACTAGCCTTGATTGGCCACACTTGTGCCACAGAAATTGCTGATTTGACGCACCTGCTGCTAATTAGCCTTGATTTTTGCTAATTAGAATCACATGATCCTAATTACCTATGGTTGGCCACACCTGTGCCATTCAAATTGCTGAGTATACACGCTTGATCCTAATTAGCCTTGATTGACCACACCTGTGCTACTGGAATTGCTGAGTAAGCATGCTTGGTCCTAATTAGCCTTGATTGGAAACACGTGTGCAACTGAACTTGCTGATTAGGACCGCCTGGTCATAACTAGCGTTGATTGGCTACACCTGTGCCATTGAAATTGCTGATTAGACGCGTCTGGTCCCAATTAGCCTTGATTGGCCACATCTGTGCCACTGAAATTGCGGATTAGAAGCTCCTGGTACTAAATAGCCTTGATTGGCCACACCTGTGCCACCGAACTTGCTGATTAGGCATGCCTGGTCCTAATTTGCCTTCATTGGCCACATCGGTGCCACTGAAACTGCTGATAACGGGCACCTGTTCCTAATTAGCCTTGATTGGCCACACCTGTGCCAGTGAAATTGCTAATTAGACGGACCTGGTTCAAATTAACCTTGATTGGTCACACCTGTGTCACTGAAATTGCTGATAAGGCGCTCCTGGTCCTAATTAGCCTTGATTGGCCACACCTGTGACCCTGAAATTGCTGATTAGGCGTGCCAGGTCCTAATTAGCTTTGATTGGCCACGCCTGTGACACAGAAATTACTGATTAGGCGTGCCTGGTCCAAGTTAGCCTTGACTGGCCACACCTGTTTCACTGAAATTGCTAATTCGAAACACCTGGTCCTAATTAGCCTTGATTTTCCACACCTGTGACACTGAAAATGATAATTAGAAACATCTGGTCCTAATAATCCTTGATTTTCGCTAATTAGAAACACCTGGTCGAAAGTAGCCTTGATTGTGTACACCTGTGTCACTGAAATTGATAATTGGAAACACTTGCCCCTAATTAGCCTTGATTGTCACAAATTAGAAACACCTGGTCCTAATTAGAAATAATTGTCCACACCTGTGTCACTGAAATTGCTAATTAGAAACACCTGGTCCTAATTAGCCCTGTTTAGCCACACCTGTGTCACTGAAATTGCTAATTAGACGCACCTGGTCCGAAGTAGCCTTGATTGGCCACATCTGTGCCACTGAAATTGTTGATTAGGTGCGCCTGGTCCCAATTAGCATTACTTGGCCACACCTGTGCTACTGAAACAGCTGATTATTTGCACCTGGTCCTAACTACGCTTGATTGTCCACACCTGTATCACTGAGATTGCTGATTAGACGAACCTGCTCCTAATTAGCCTTGATTGTCCACACCTGTGTCACTGAAATTGCTGATTAGTTGTATGTGGTTCTAATTAGCCTTGATTGTCCACAACTGTGCCACTGAAATTGGTGATTAGGCGCGCCTGGTCCTAACTAGCCTTGATTGGCCACACCTGTGCCACTGAAATATCTGATTAAGTGCACCTGGTCCTAATTAGCCAAGATTGGACACACCTGTGCAACTGAAATTGCTGATTAGGCGCTCCTTGACATAATTAGCCTTGATTGGCCACACCTGTGCCACTGAAATTGCTTCGTAGGCACACCTGGTCCTAATTAACATTGATTGGCCACGCCTGTGTCACTGAAAATGCTAAGTAGACGCAACTGGTCCTATTAAGCCTTGATTGGCCACACCCGTGTCACTGAAATTGCTAATTAGAAGCACCTGGTCCTAATTAGCCTTGATTGGCCACACCTGTGTCACTGAAAGTGCTCTTTAGATGCCCCTGGTCCTAATTAGCCTTGATTGGCCACACCCATGTCAGTGAAATTGCTAATTAGACACACCTGATCCGAATTACCCTTGATTGGCCACACCTGTGTCACTGAAATTGACAATGAGAAAGACCTGGTCCTTATTAGAATGAATTGTCCACACCTGTGTCATTGAAATTTCTAATTAGACGTGCCTGTTCCTAAATAGCCTTGATTGGCCACACCCTTGTCACTGAAATTGCTAATTAGATGCACCTGGTCCGAATTAGCCTTGATTGGCCACAACCCTGCCACTGAAATTGCTGATTAGGCACTCCTGGTCCTTATTAGCCTTTATTGGCCACATCCCTGCCACTGAAATTGCAGATTAGGCCCGCTTCGTCCTAATTCGCCTAGATTGGCCACACCTGTGCCACTGAAATGGCTGATTAGGTGCGCCTGGTTGTAATTACCTTGATTGGCCATGCCCTTGAAACTGAAATGGCTGATTAGGCGCCCCTGGTCCTAATTAGGTTTGATTGGTCATACCTCTTCCACTAAAATGGCTGATTAGGCTCCCCTGGTCCTAATTAGCCTTAATTGTTCAACCTGTGTCACTAAAATTGTTATTAGTAACACCTGGTCCTAATTAGCCTTGATTGTCCATACCTGTGTCACTAAAATTGGTAATTAGAAACACCTGGTCCTAATTAGCCTTGGTTGTCCACATCTCTGACACTCTAATTGCTAATAAAGCAAGCCTGGACCTAATTAATCTTGATTGCCGACACCTGTGCTACTGAAATTGCTGAATAGAAACACCTGGTGCTAATGAGCGTTGATTGTCTCTAATTAGAACAACCTGCTCCTAATTAGCCTTGATTGGCCACACCTGTGCCACTGAAATTCGTGATTAGCTGCGCCTGGTCCTAATTAGACGTGATTGGCCACACCCGTGTCACTGAAATTGCTAATTAGAAGCACCTGGTCCTAATTAGCCTTGATTGGCCACACCTGTGTCACTGAAAGTGCTCTTTAGACGCCCCTGGTCCTAATTAGCCTTGATTGGCCACACCCATGTCACTGAAATTGCTAATTAGACGCACCTGATCCGAATTACCCTTGATTGGCCACACCTGTGTCACTGAAATTGACAATGAGAAAGACCTGGTCCTAATTAGAATGAATTGTCCACACCTGTGTCATTGAAATTTCTAATTAGACGTGCCTGTTCCTAAATAGCCTTGATTGGCCACACCCTTGTCACTGAAATTGCTAATTAGAATCACCTGGTCCGAATTAGTCTTGATTGGCCACACGCGTGTCACTGAAATTGCTGATTAGGCACTCCTGGTCCTAATTAGCCTTGATTGGCCACACCCCTGCCACTGAAATTGCAGATTAGGCGCGCTTCATCCTAATTCGCCTAGATTGGCCACACCTGTGCCACTGAAATGGCTGATTAGGTGCGCCTGGTTCTAATTACCTTGATTGGCCATGCCCTTGAAACTGAAATGGCTGATTAGGCGCTCCTGGTCCTAATTAGGTTTGATTGGTCATACCTCTTCCACCAAAATGGCTGATTAGGCTCCCCTGGTCCTAATTAGCCTTGATTGTCCATACCTGTGTCACTAAAATTGGTAATTAGAAACACCTGGTCCTAATTAGCCTTGGTTGTCCACATCTCTGACACTCTAATTGCTAATAAAGCAAGCCTGGACCTAATTAATCTTGATTGCCGACACCTGTGCTACTGAAATTGCTAAATAGAAACACCTGGTGCTAATGAGCCTTGATTGTCTCTAATTAGAACAACCTGGTTCTAATTAGCCTTGATTGGCCACACCTGTGCCACTGAAATTCGTGATTAGCTGCGCCTGGTCCTAATTAGACGTGATTGGCCACAGCTGTGCCATGGAAATGGCTGATTAGGCGTGCCTGGTCCTAATTACCTATGGTTGGCCACACCTGTGCCATTCAAATTGCTGAGTATACGAGCTTGGTCCTAATTAGCCTTGATTGACCACACCTGTGCTACTGGAATTGCTGAGTAAGCACGCTTGGTCCTAATTAGCCTTGATTGGAAACACGTGTGCAACTGAACTTGCTGATTAGGACCGCCTGGTCCTAACTAGCGTTGATTGGCTACACCTGTGCCATTGAAATTGCTGATTAGACGTGTCTGGTACCAATTAGCCTTGATTGGCCACATCTGTGCCACTGAAATTGCGGATTAGAAGCTCCTGGTACTAATTAGCCTTGATTGGCCACACCTGTGCCACCGAACTTGCTGATTAGGCATGCCTGGTCCTAATTTGCCTTCATTGGCCACATAGGTGCCACTGAAACTGCTGATAACGGGTGCCTGTTCCTAATTAGCCTTGATTGGCCACACCTGTGTCACTTAAATTGCTGATAAGGCGCTCCTGGTCCTAATTAGCCTTGATTGGCCACGCCTGTGACACAGAAATTACTGATTAGGCGTGCCTGGTTCAAGTTAGCCTTGAGTGGCCACACCTGTTTCACTGAAATTGCTAATTCGAAACACCTGGTCCTAATTAGCCTTGATTTTCCACACCTGTGACACTGAAAATGATAATTAGAAACATCTGGTCCTAATAATCCTTGATTTTCGCTAATTAGAAACACCTGGTCGAAAGTAGCCTTGATTATCTACACCTGTGTCACTGAAATTGATAATTGGAAACACTTGCCCCTAATTAGCCTTGATTGTCACAAATTAGAAACACCTGGTCCTAATTAGAAATAATTGTCCACACCTGTGTCACTGAAATTGCTAATTAGAAACACCTGGTCCTAATTAGCCCTGTTTGGCCACACCTGTGTCACTGAAATTGCTAATTAGACGCACCTGGTCCGAAGTAGCCTTGATTGGCCACATCTGTGCCACTGAAATTGTTGATTAGGTGCGCCTGGTCCCAATTAGCATTACTTGGCCACACCTGTGCTACTGAAACAGCTGATTATTCGCACCTGGTCCTAACTACGCTTGATTGTCCACACCTGTATCACTGAGATTGCTGATTAGACGAACCTGCTCCTAATTAGCCTTGATTGTCCACACCTGTGTCACTGAAATTGCTGATTAGTTGTACGTTGTTCTAATTAGCCTTGATTGTCCACAACTGTGCCACTGAAATTGGTGATTAGGCGCGCCTGGTCCTAACTAGCCTTGATTGGCCACACCTGTGCCACTGAAGTATCTGATTAAGTGCACCAGGTCCTAATTAGCCAAGATTGGACACACCTGTGCAACTGAAATTGCTGATTAGGCGCTCCTTGACATAATTAGCCTTGATTGGCCACACCTGTGCCACTGAAATTGCTTCGTAAGGCACACCTGTTCCTAATTATCATTGATTGGCCACGCCTGTGTCACTGAAAATGCTAAGTAGACGCAACTGGTCCTATTAAGCCTTGATTGGCCACACCCGTGTCACTGAAATTGCTAATTAGAAGCACCTGGTCCTAATTAGCCTTGATTGGCCACACCCATGTCAGTGAAATTGCTAATTAGACGCACCTGATCCGAATTACCCTTGATTGGCCACACCTGTGTCACAGAAATTAACAATGAGAAAGACCTGATCCTAATTAGAATGAATTGTCCACACCTGTGTCACTGAAATTTCTAATTAGACGTGCCTGTTCCTAAATAGCCTTGATTGGCCACACCCTTGTCACTGAAATTGCTAATTAGACGCACCTGGTCCGAATTAGCCTTGATTGGCCACAACCCTGCCACTGAAATTGCTGATTAGGCACTCCTGGTCCTTATTAGCCTTGATTGGCTACACCCCTGCCACTGAAATTGCTGATTAGGCGAGCTTCATCCTAATTAGTCTTGATTGGCCACACATGTGCCATGAAATGCCTGATTGGGACCGCCTGGTCCTAATTAGCCTTGATTGGCCATACCTATGATTCTGAAATTGCTGATTAGGTGTGCCTGGTCCTAATTAGCCTTGATTGGCCAAACCTATGATTCTGAAATTGATGATTAAGTGTGCCTGGTCCTAATTAGCCTTGATTGGCCACGCCTGTGACACAGAAATTACTGATTAGGCACGCCTGGTCCTAATTAGCCTTGATTGGCCACACCTGTGCAAGTAAATTTGCTGATTTGGCCCGGCTGCTCCTACTGAGCCTTGATTGTCCAAACTTATGACACTGAAATTGCTGATTAGGCATGCCTCTTTCTAATTAGCCTTGACTGGCCACACCTGTGTCATTGAAATTGTTAATTAGATGCACCTGGTCCGAATTAGCCTTGATTGGCTACACCCAAGTCACTGAAATTTCAGATTAGGCACTCCTGGTTCTTATTAGCCTTGATTGGCCACACCCCTGCCACTGAAATTGCTGATTAGGCACGCCAGATCAAAATTAGCCTTTATTGGCCACAACTGTGCCACTGAAATTGCTAATTAGGTGCGCCTCATCCTAATTAGTATTAATTGGCCACACCTGTGCCACTGAAATTGCTGATTAGGCACGCTTCGTCCTAATTAGCCTAGATTGGCCACACCTGTGCCACTGAAATGGCTGATTAGGTGCGCCTGATTCCAATTAGCCTTGATTGGCCATGCCCTTGAAACTGAAATGGCTGATTAGGCGCTCCTGGTCCTAACTGGTTTGATTGACCATACCTGTTCCACTAAAATGGCTGATTAGGCTCGCCTGGTCCTAATTAGCCTTGATTGTCCATACCTGTGTCACTGAAATTGCTAATTGGAAACACTTGGTCCTAACTAAACTTGATTTTCCAAACCTGTGTCACTGAAATTGGTAATTAGAAACACCTGGTCCTAATTAGCCTTGGTTGGCCACACCTCTGACACTCTAATTGCTAATAAAGCAAGCCTGGACCTAATTAGTCTTGATTGCCGATACCTGTGCTACTGAAATTGTTGAATAGAAACACCTGGTGCTAATTAGCCTTGATTGTCTCTAATTAGAAACACCTGGTCCTAATTAGCATTAATTGGCCATATGCGTTTCACTGAAATTGCTAATTAGACGCACCTGGTCCTAATTAGACTTAATTGGCCATATGCATTTCACTGAAATTGCTAATTAGACACACCTGGTCCTAATTAGCTAGATTGGCCACACCTGTGCAAATGAAATGGCTGATTGGGCGCAACTGGTCCCAATAAGCCTTGATTGGCCACACCTGTGCCACTGAAATGGCTGATTAGGTGTGCCTGATTCTAATTACCTTGATTTGCCATGCCCTTGAAAGTGAAATGGCTGATTAGGCGCTCCTGGTCCTAATTAGGTTTGATCGGTCATACCTGTTCCACTAAAATTTCTGATTGGGCTCCCCTGGTCCTAATTAGCCTTAATTGTCCATACCTGTGTCACTAAAATTGCTAATTAGTAACACCTGGTCCTAATTAGCCTTGATTGTCCATACCTGTGTCACTAAAATTGGTAATTAGAAACACCTGGTCCTAATTAGCCTTGGTTGTCCACATCTCTGACACTCTAATTGCTAATAAAGCAAGCCTGGACCTAATTAATCTTGATTGCCGACACCTGTGCTACTGAAATTGCTGAATAGAAACACCTGGTGCTAATGAGCCTTGATTGTCTCTAATTAGAACAACCTGGTCCTAATTAGCCTTGATTGGCCACACCTGTGCAACTGAAATTGCTGATTAGGCGCTCCTTGACATAATTAGCCTTGATTGGCCACACCTGTGCCACTGAAATTGCTAATTAGAAAAAACTGGGCCTAAGTACCCTTGATTGGACACACCTGTGTCACTGAAATTGCTATTTAGAAGCACCTGGTCCTAATTAGCATTGATTGGCCACACCCTTGTCACTGAAATTGCTAATTATACGCACCTGGTCCTAATTAGCTAGATTGGCCACACCTGTGTCACTGAAATTGCTAATTAGACACACCTGGTCCGAAGTAGCCTTGATTGGCTACACCTGTGTCACTGAAATTGCTGATTAGGCGCGCCTGGTCCTAATTAGCCTTGGTTGGCCACACCTGTGACAGGAAAAATGCTGTTTAGGCACGCCTGGTTCTAATTAGCCTTGATTGGCCACGCCTGTGCTACAGAAATTGCTGATTAGACGCACCTGGTGCTAATTAGCCTTGATTTTCGCTAATTAGAAACACATGATCCTAATTAACTGTGGTTGGCCACATCTGTGCCATTCAAATTGCTGAGTAAACGCCCTTGGTCCTAATTAGACTTGATTGACCACACCTGTGCTACTGGAATTGCTGATTAGGACCGCCTGGTCCTAATTAGCCTTGATTGGCCACACCTGTGCCATTGAAATTGCTGATGAGATGCGTCTGGTCCCAATTAGCCTTGATTGGCCACATCTGTGCCACTGAAATTGCGGATTAGAAGCTCCTGGTACTAATTAGCCTTGATTGGCCACACCGGTGCCACTAAAATTGCTGATTAGGCGTGCCTGGTGCTAATTAGCCTTTATTGGCCACACGTGTGCCACTGAAATTGCTGATTGGAAATGCCTGGTGGTAATTATCCTTGATTGTCGATAATTAGAAACACCTGGTCCTAATTAGCCTTGATTGGCCACACCTGTGCCACTGAAATTGCTGATTAGGCGCGCTTCGTCCTAATTAGCCTAGATTGGCCACACCTGTGCCACTGAAATGGCTGATTAGGTGCGCCTGGTTCTAATTAGCCTTGATTGGCCATGCCCTTGAAGCTGAAATGGCTGATTAGGCGCTCCTGGTCCTAACTGGTTTGATTGACCATACCTGTTCCACTGAAATGGCTGATTAGGCTCGCCTGGTCCTAATTAGCCTTGATTGTTCACACCTGTGTCACTGAAATTGCTAATTAGAAACACCTGGTCCTAATTACCCTTGAATGTCCACACCTGTGTCACTAAAATTGCTAATTAGAAGCACCTGGTCCTAATTAATCTTGATTGCCGACACCTGTGCTACTGAAATTGCTGAATTGAAACACCTGGTGCTAATTAGCCTTGATTGTCTCTAATTAGAAGCACCTGGTCCTAATTAGCCTTAATTGGCCATATGCGTTTCACTAAAATTGCTAATTAGACGAACCTGGTCTTAATTAGCCTTGATTGGCCACACCTGTGTCATTGAAAGTGCTCTTTAGACGCCCCTGGTCCTAATTAGCCTTGATTGGCCACACCCATGTCACTGAAATTGCTTATTTGACGCACCTGATCCGAATTACCCTTGATTGACCACACCTGTGTCATTGAAATTGACAATGAGAAAGACCTGGTCCTAATTAGAATGAATTGTCCACACCTGTGTCATAGAAATTTCTAATTAGACGTGCCTGTTCCTAAATAGCCTTGATTGGCCACACCCTTGTCACTGAAATTGCTAATTAGTTGCACCTGGTCCTAATTAGCCTAGATTGGCCACACCCGTGTCATTGAAATTGCTAATTAAACGCACCTGGTCCGAATTAGTCTTGATTGGCTACACCCGTGTCACTGAAATTGCTGATTAGGCGCTCCTGGTCCTAATTAGTCTTGATTGTTCACACCTGTGTCACTGAAATTGCTAATTAGAAACACCTGGTCCGAATTAGCATTGATTTTCAATAATTAGAAACACCTGGTACAATTAGCCTTGATTGTCCACACATGTGTCACTGAAATTGTTAATTTGAAACACATGGTTCTAATTAGCCTTTAATGTCCACACCTGTTTCAGTAAAATTGCTAATTAGAAGCATCTGGTTCTAATTAGCCTTGATTGGCCACTCCTGTGTCACTGAAATGGCCAATGAGAAATACCTAGTCCTAATTAGAATTAATTGCCCACACCTGTCTCATTGAAATTGCTAATAAGACGCACCTGGTCCTAATTAGCCTTGATTGGCCACACCTTTGTCACTGATATTGCTAATTAGTAGCACCTTGTCCTAATTAGCCTAGATTGTCCACACTCGTGTAATTGAAATTGCTAATTAAATGCACCTGGTCCGAATTAGCCTTGATTGGCTACACCCGTGTCACTGAAATTGCTGATTAGGCACTCCTGGTTCTTATTAGCCTTGATTGGCCACACCTGTGCCACTGAAATTGCTAATTAGACACACCTGATCCAAATTACCCTTGATTGGCCACACCTGTGTCACTGAAATTGCCAATGAGAAACACCTGGTCCTAATTAGAATTAATTGTCCACATCTGTGTCATTGAAATTGCTAATTAGACGCACCTGTTCCTAATTAGCCTTGATTGGCCACATGCGTGTCACTGAAATTGCTAATTAGTAGCACCTTGTCCTAACTCGCCTAGATTGTCCACACCTGTGTCATTGAAATTGCTGATTAGGCACTCCTGGTCCTTATTAGCCTTGATTGGCCACACCCCTGCCACTGAAATTGCTGATTAGGCGCGCCTGATCCTAATTAGCCTTTATTGGCCACATCTGTTCCTCTGAAATTGCTAATTAAGTGCGCCTCGTCCTAATTAGCCTTAATTGGCCACACCTGTGTCACTGAAATTGCTGATTAGGCGTGCTTCATCCTAATTAGTCTTGATTGGCCACACCTGTGCCATGAAATGCCTGATTGGGCTCGCCTGGTTCTAATAAGCCTTGATTGGCCACACCTGTGCCATTGAAATGGCTGATTAGGTGCGCCTGGTTCCAATTAGACTTGATTGGCCACATCTCTGACACTGAAATTGCGGATTAGAAGCTCCTGGTACTAATTAGCCTTGATTGGCCACACCTGTGCCACCGAAGTTGTTGATTAGGCATGCCTGGTCCTAATTTGCCTTCATTGGCCCCATCGGTGCCACGGAAACTGCTGATTAGGCACGACTGGTACTATTTAATCTTGATTGGGCACACCTGTGCCACTGAAACTGCTGATAATGCGTGCCTGGTCCAATTTCACCTGTGCCAGTGAAATTGCTAATTAGACGGACCTGATTCAAATTAGTCTTGATTGGTCACACCTGTGTCACTGAAATTGCTGATAAGGCGCTCCTGGTCCTAATTAACCTTGATTGGCCACACCTGTGTCACTGAAATTGCTAATTAGACGCACCTGGTCCGAATTAGTCTTGATTGGCTACCCGCGTGTCACGGAAATTGCTGGTTCGCTGCTCCTGGTCCTTATTAGCCTTGATTGGCCACACCCCTGCCACTGAAATTGCAGATTAGGCGCGCCTTATTCTTATTAGTCTTCATAGGCCACACCTGTGCCTCTGAAGTTGCTGATTAAATGCGCCTCGTCATAATTAGCCTTAATTGGCCACATCTGTGTCACTGAAATTGCTGATTAGGCGTGCTTCATCCTAATTAGTCTTGATTGGCCACACCTGTGCCATGAAATGCCTGATTGGGAACGCCTGGTCCTAATAAGCCTTTATTGGACAGACCTGTGCCATGGAAATGGCTGATTAGGTGCTCCTGGTTCCAATTAGACTTGATTGGCCACATCTCTGACACTGAAATTGCGGATTAGAAGCTCCTGGTACTAATTAGCTTTGATTGGCCACACCTGTGCCACCTAAGTTATTGATTAGGCATGCCTGGTCCTAATTTGCCTTCATTGGCCCCATCGGTGCCACGGAAACTGCTGATTAGGCACGACTGGTACTAATTAGCCTTGACTGGCCACACGTGTGCCACTAAAATTGCTGATTGGAAATGCCTGGTGCTAATTAGCCTTGATTGTTGATAATTAGAATCACCTGGTCCTAATTGGCCTTGATTGGCCAAACCTGAGCCACTGAAACTGCTGATAATGCGTGCCTGGTCCTAATTAGCCATGATTGGCCACACCTGTGCCAGTGAAATTGCTAATTAGACTCACCTGGTTCAAATTAGCCTTG
The DNA here is from genome assembly GCA_023101885.1 of Typhlomys cinereus. Classification (NCBI taxonomy): domain Eukaryota; kingdom Metazoa; phylum Chordata; class Mammalia; order Rodentia; family Platacanthomyidae; genus Typhlomys; species Typhlomys cinereus. The sequence goes on along the minus strand of JALPQD010000435.1, from coordinate 1,453,871 downwards.
ATTGGTCACACCTGTGTCACTGAAATTGCTGATAAGGCGCTCCTGGTCCTAATTAACCATGATTGGCCACACCTGTGTCACTGAAATTGCTAATTAGAAACACCTGGTCAAATTAGCCTTCATTGCTCACACCTGTGTCACTGAAATTGCTAATTAGACGGACCTGGTCCAAATTAGCCTTGATTGGTCACACCGGTGTCACTGAAATTGCTAATTAGTAACACCTAATCCTTATTAGCTTTGATTGTCCATACCTGTGTCATTGAAATTGATAATCAGAATCACCTGGTCCTAACTAGACTTGATTGTTCACACCTGTGTCACTGAAATTGGTAATGAAAAACACCTACTCCTAATTAGCCTTGATTGTCACTAATTAGAAAATCCTGGTGGTAAGTAGACTTGATCGTCCACACCTGTGTCACTGAAATTGCTAATTAGAAAAAACTGGGCCTAATTACCCTTGATTGGACACACCTGTGTCACTGTAATTGCTATTTAGAAGCACCTGTTCCTAATTAGCTTTGATTGGCCACACCTCTGTGACTGAAATGGTTAATTAGAAGCACCCGTTGTTAATTATCCTTGTTTGGCCACAACCCTGCCACTGAAATTGCAGATTAGGCGCGCCTGATCCTAATTAGCCTTCATAGGCCACACCTGTGCCACTGAAATTGCTAATTAGGCACGCCTCGTCCTATTTAGTCTTAATTGGCCACACATGTGTCACTGAAATTGCTGATTAGGCTCACTTCATTCTAATTAGTCCTGATTGGCCACACCTGTGCCATGAAATGCCTGATTGGGCATGCCTGGTCCTAATAAGCCTTGATTGGCCACACCTGTGCCACTGAAATGGCTGATTCGGCGCGCCTGGTTTTAATTAGCCTTGATTGGCCACACCCTTGAAACTGAAATGTCTGATTAGGCGTTCCTGGTCCTAATTAGCCTTGATTGGCCCCACCTGTGTCACTGAAATTGCTAACTGGATACACCTGGTTCTAATTAATCTTGATTGTCGCTAATTGGAAACACGTGGTCCTGATTAGAATTAATTGTCCACATCTGTGTCATTCACATTGCTAATTAGACGCACCTGGTCCGAAATAGCCTTGTTGGGCACATCTGTGCCACTGAAATTGCTGATTAGGCGTGCCTCGTCCTAATTAGCATTAATTGGCCACACCTGTGCCACTGAAATTGCTAATAAGAAAAAACTGGGCCTAATTACCCTTGATTGGACACACCTGTGTCACTGAAATTGCTAATTAGAAAAATCTGGGCCTAATTACCCTTGATTGGACACACCTGTGTCACTGAAATTGCTATTTAGAAGCACCTGTTCCTAATTAGCTTTGATTGGCCACACCGCTGTGACTGAAATGGCTAACTAGAAGCACCTGTTGCTAATTATCCTTGATTGGCCACAACTTTGCCACTGAAATTGATGAGTAGGCACACCTGGTCCTAATTAGCATTGATTGGCCACGCCTGTGTCACTGAAAATGCTAAGTAGACGCAACTGGTCCTAATTAGCCTTGACTGGCCACACCCGTGTCACTGAAATTGCTAATTAGAAACACCTGGTCCGAATTAGCATTGATTTTCAATACCTAGAAACACCTGGTCCTAATTAGCCTTGATTGTCCACACATGTGTCACTGAAATTGTTAATTAGAAACACCTGGTCCTAATTAGCCTTGAATGTCCACACCTGTGTCACTAAAATTGCTAATTAGAAGCACCTGGTTCTAATTAGCCTTGATTGGCCACACCTGTGTCACTGAAAATGCTATTTAGACGCCCCTGGTAATAATTAGCCTTGATTGGCCACACCCATGTCAGTGAAATTGCTAATTAGACGCACCTTATCCGAATTACCCTTGATTGGCCACACCTGTGTCACTGAAATTGACAATGAGAAATACCTGGTCCTAATGAGAATTAATTGTCCACACCTGTGTCATTGAAATTGCTAATTAGACTCACCTGGTCCTAATTAGCCTTGACTGGCCACACCTGTATCACTGAAATTGCTAATTCGAAATACCTGGTCCTAATTAGCCTTGATTTTCCACACCTGTGACACTGAAAATGATAATTAGAAACATCTGGTCCTAATAATCCTTGATTTTCGCTAATTAGAAACACCTGGTCGTAAGTAGCCTTGATTGTCTACACCTGTGTCACTGAAATTGATAATTGGAAACACTTGCTCCTAATTAGCCTTGATTGTCGCAAATTAGAAACATCTGCTCCTAATTAGAAATAATTGACCACACCTGTGCCACTGAAATTGCTAATTAGAAACACCTGGTCCTAATTAGCCCTGTTTGGCCACACCTGTGTCACTGAAATTGCTAATTAGACGCACCTGGTCCGAAGTAGCCTTGATTGGCCACATCTGTGCCACTGAAATTGCTGATTAGGTGCGCCTGGTCCCAATTAGCATTACTTGGCCACACCTTGCTACTGAAACTGCTGATTATTCGCACCTGGTCCTAATTACCCTTGATTGTCCACACCTGTATCACTGAGATTGCTGATTAGACGAACCTGCTCCTAATTAGCCTTGATTGTCCACACCTGTGTCACTGAAATTGCTGATTAGTTGTACCTGGTTCTAATTAGCCTTGATTGTCCACAACTGTGCCACTGAAATTGGTGATTAGGCACGCCTGGTCCTAATTACCCTTGATTGACAAGACCTGTGCCACTGAAATATCTGATTAAGTGCGCCAGGTCCTAATTAGCCTTGATTGGCCACACCGTTGCCACTGAAATTGCTGATTAGGCGCTCCTTGACATAATTAGCCTTGATTGGCCACACCTGTGCCACTGAAATTGCTAATTAAAAAAAACTGGGCCTAATTACCCTTGATTGGACACACCTGTGTCACTGAAATTGCTATTTAGAAGCACATGTTCCTAATTAGCTTTGATTGGCCACACCTCTGTGACTGAAATGGTTAATTAGAAGCACCTGTTGTTAATTATCCTTGATTGGCCAAAACTTTGCCTCTGAAATTGCTGAGTAGACACACCTGGTCCTAATTAGCATTGATTGGCCACGCCTGTGTCACTGAAAATGCTAAGTAGATTCAACTGGTCCTAATTAGCCTTGATTGGCCACACCCATGTCATTGAAATTGCTAATTAGACGCACCTGATCCGAATTACCCTTGATTGGCCACACCTGTGTCACTGAAATTGCCAATGAGAAACACCTGGTCCTAATGAGAATTAATTGTCCACACCTGTGTCATTCAAATTGCTAATTAGACTCACCTGGTCCTAATTAGCCTTGATTGGCCCCACCCTTGTCATTGAAATTGCTAATTAGACGCACCTGGTCCGAATTAGCCTTGATTGGCTACACCTGTGTCATTGAAATTGTTATTTAGGCGCTCCTGGTCCTTATTAGCCTTGATTGGCCAAAACCCTGCCACTGAAATTGCAGATTAGGTACTCCTGGTCCTTATTAGCCATGATTGGCCACACCCCTGCCACTGAAATTGCGGATTAGGAGAGCCTGATCATAATTAGCCTTTATTGGCCACACCTGTGCCTCTGAAATTGCTAATTAAGTGCGCCTCGTCCTAATTAGCCTTACCTGGGCACACCTGTGTCACTGAAATTGCTGATTAGGTGCGCCTGGTTCCAATTAGCCTTGATTGGCCACACCCTTGAAACTGAAATGGCTGATTAGGCCCTCCTGGTCCTTATTAGCCTTGATTGGCCCCACCCGTGTTACTGAAATTGCTAATTAGATGCACCTGGTCCGAATTAGCATTGATTGGCCACACCTGTGTCACTGAAATTGCTAACTGGTGACACCTGGTTCTAATTAATCTTGATTGTCGCTAATTAGAAACACTTGGTCCTAATTATAATTAATTTTCCACATCTGTGTCATTCACATTGCTAATTAGACGCACCTGGTCCTAATTAGACTTAATTGGCCATATGCGTTTCAGTGAAATAGCTAATTAGACGCACCTGATCCTAATTAGCTAGATTGGCCACAACTGTGTCACTGAAATTGCTGATTGGGCGCAACTGGTCCTAATAAGCCTTGATTGGCCACACCTGTGCTTCTGAAAGGGCTGATTAGGTGTGCCTGGTTCTAATTAGCCATGATTGGCCATGCCCTTGAAACTGAAATGGCTGATTAGGCGCTCCTGGACCTAATTAAGCTTGATTGGCTACACCTGTGTCACTAAAATAGCTAATTAGACACACCTGGTCCTAATTAGCCTTGATTGCCCACACCTGTGTCACTAAAACACCTAATTAGATGCACCTGGTCCTAATTAGTCTTGATTGGCCACACCTATGTCACTGAAATTGCTAAATAGCCGCATCTGTTGCGAATTAGCCTTGATTGGCCACACCTGTTAAACTTAAATTGCTGATTAGGCGTTCCTGGTCCTTATTAGCCTTAATTGGCCACACCCCTGCCACTGAAATTGCTGATTAGGCGCACCTGATCATAATTAGCCTTGATTGGCCAAATGTGTGTCACTAAAATAGCTAATTATATGCACCTGGTCCTAATTAATCTTGATTGGCCACACCTATGTCACTGAAATTGCTAATTAGAAGCAACTGGTCCTAATTAGCATTGATTGGCCACGCCTGTGTCACTGAAAATGCTAAGTAGACGCAACTGGTCCTAATTAGCCTTCATTGTTCACACCTGTGTCACTGAAATTGCTGATTAGATGTACTTGGTTCTAATTAGCCTTGATTGTCCACAACTGTGCCACTGAAATTGGTGATTAGGCACGCCTCATCCTAATTAGCCTTAATTGGCCACACCTGTGCCACTGAAATTGCTGAGTAGGCGTGCCTGCTCCTAACTAGACTTGACTGTTCACTCCTGTGTCACTGAAATTGGTAATGAAAAACACCTACTCCTAATTAGCCTTGATTGTCACTAATTAGAAAATCCTGGTCGTAAGTAGACTTGATCGTCCACACCTGTGTCACTGAAATTGCTATTTAGAAAAAACTGGGCCTAATTACCCTTGATTGGCCACACCTCTGTGACTGAAATGGCTAATTAGAAGCACCCATTGCTAATTATCCTTGATTGGCCACAACTCTGTCACTGAAATTCCTGATTAGGCACTCCTGGTTCTTATTAGCCTTGATTGGCCACACCTGTGTCACTGAAATTGCTGATTAGGCACGCCAGATCCTAATTATCCTTTATTGGCCACAACTGTGCCACAGAAATTGCTGATTAGGCGCGCCTCATCCTAATTAGCCTTAATTGGCCACACCTGTGCTACTGAAATTGCTGAGTAGGCGTGCCTGGTCCTCACTAGACTTGATTGTTCACTCCTGTGTCACTGAAATTGGTAATGAAAAACACCTACTCCTAATTAGCCTTGATTGTCACTAATTAGAAAATCCTGGTCGTAAGTAGACTTGATTGTCCACACCTGTGTCACTGAAATTGCTAATTAGATGTACCTGGTTCTAATTAGCCTTGATTGTCCACAACTGTGCCACTGAAATTGGTGATTAGGCACGCATGGTCCTAATTAGCCTTGATTGGCCACACCTGTGACACAAAAATTGCTGATTAGGGGTACCTGGTCCTAATTAGCATTGATTGGCCACACCTATGTCACTGAAAATGCTAAGTAGACGCAACTGGTCCTAATTAGCTTTGATTGGCCATACCTGTGTCACTGAAATTGCTAATTAGAAACACCTGGTCCGAATTAGCATTGATTTTCAATAATTAGAAACACCTGGTCCTAATTAGCCTTGATAGTCCACACATGTGTCACTGAAATTGCTAATTAGAAGCACTTGGTCCTAATTAGCCTTGATTGTCCACACATATGTCACTGAAATTGCTAATTAGAAGCACTTGGTCCTAATTAGCCTTGATTGGCCACACCTGTGTCACTAAAAATGCTATTTAGACGCCCCTGGTCCTAATTAGACTTGACTGGCCACACCCATGTCATTGAAATTGCTAATTAGAAGCACCTGGTTCTAATTAGCCTTGATTGGCCACACACTTGTCACTGAAAATGCTAATTAGTAGCACCTTGTCCTAATTAGCCTAGATTGTCCACACCCGTGTCATTGAAATTCCTAATTAGATGCACCTGGTCCGAATTAGCTTCCATTGGCTACACCTGGGTCACTGAAATTGCTGATTAGGCGCTCCTGGTCCTTATTAGCCTTGACTGGCCAGAACTCTGTCACTGAAATTCCTATTTAGAAACACATGGTCTAATTAGCCTTCATTGTTCACACCTGTGTCACTGAAATTGCTGATTAGATGTACCTGGTTGTAATTAGCCTTGATTGTCCACAACTGTGCCACTGAAATTGGTGATTAGGCATGCCTCGTCTTAATTAGCCTTGATTGGCCACACCTGTGCCACTGAAATTGCTGAGTAGGCGTGCCTGGTACTAACTAGACTTGATTATTCACTCCTGTGAACAATCACTGAAATTGGTAATGAAAAACACCTACTCCTAATTAGTCTTGATTGTCACTAATTAGAAAATCCTGGTCGTAAGTAGACTTGATCGTCCACACCTGTGTCACTGAAATTGCTAATTAGAAAAAACGGGGCCAATTACCCTTGATCGGACACACCTGTGTCACTGAAATTGCTATTTAGAAGCACCTGTTCCTAATTAACTTTAATTGGCCCCACCTCTGTGGCTGAAATGGCTAATTAGAAGCACCCGTTGCTAATTATCCTTGATTGGCCACAACTTTGCCACTGAAATTGCTGATTAGGCGCACCTGGTCCTAATTAGCATTGATTGGCCACGCCTGTGTCACTGAAAATGTTAAGTAGACGCAACTGGTCCTAATTAGCCTTGATTGGCCACACTCGTGTCACTGAAATTGCTAATTAGAAACACCTGGTCCGAATTAGCATTGATTTTTAATAATTAGAAACACCTGGTCCTAATTAGGCTTGATAGTCCACACATGTGTCACTGAAATTGCTAATTAGAAGCACCTGGTCCTAATTAGCCTTGATTGGCCACACCTGTGTCAGTGAAATTGCTAATTAGACACACCTGGTCCGAATTAGTCTTGATTGGCTACACCCGTGTCACTGAAATTGCTGATTAGGCGCTCCTGGTCCTTATTAGCCTTGATTGGCCACACCCCTGCCACTGAAATTGCAGATTAGACGCGAATGATCCTAATTAGCCTTGATTGGCCACACGTGTGCCACTGAAATTGCTAATTAGGCGCGCCCCTTCCTAATTAGCCTTAATTGGCCACACATGTGTCACTGAATTTGCTGATTAGGCTCGCTTCATCCTAATTAGTCCTGATTGGCCACACCTGTGCCATGAAATGCCTGATTGGGCACGCCTGGTCCTAATAAGCCTTGATTGGCCACACCTGTGCCACTGAAATGGCTGATTCGGCGCGCCTGGTTTTAATTAGCCTTGATTGGCCACACCCTTGAAACTGAAATGTCTGATTAGGCGTTCCTGGTCCTAATTAGCCTTGATTGGCCCCACCTGTGTCACTGAAATTGCTAACTGGATACACCTGGTTCTAATTAATCTTGATTGTCGCTAATTAGAAACACCTGGTCCTAATTAGAATTAATTGTCCACATCTGTGTCATTCACATTGCTAATTAGACGCACCTGTTCTGAAGTAACCTTGATTGGGCACATCTGTGCCACTGAAATTGCTGATTAGGCGGGCCTCGTCCTAACTAGCATTAATTGGCCACACCTGTGCCACTGAAACTGCTGATTATTCGCACCTGGTCCAAATTACCCTTGATTGTCCACACCTGTGTCACTGATATTGCTGATTAGACAAACCTGGTCCAAATTAGCCTTGATAGTCCACAACTGTGTCACTGAAATTGCTGATTAGATGTACCTGGTTCTAATTAGCCTTGATTGTCCACAACTGTGCCACCGAAATTGGTGATTAGGCGAGCCTGGTCCTAATTAGCCTTGATTGGCCACACCTGTGCGACTGAAATTGCTGAGTAGGCGTGTCTGGTCCTAATTAGCCTTCATTGGCCACACCTGTGTCACTATAATATCCAACTTGAAGCACCTGGTCCTAATGAGCCTTGATTGGCCAGACCTGTGTCACTGAAATTGACAATGAGAAAGACCTGGTCCTAATTAGAATGAATTGTCCACACATGTGTCATTGAAATTTCTAATTAGACGTGCCTGTTCCTAAATAGCCTTGATTGGCCACACCCTTGTCACTGAAATTGCTAATTAGCTGCACCTGGTCCTAAATAGCCTAGATTGGCCACACCCGTGTCATTGAAATTGCTAATTAGACACACCTGGTCCGAATTAGCCTTCATTGGCTACACCTGTGTCACTGAAATTGCTGATTAGGCGCTCCTGGTCCTTATTAGCCTTGATTGGCCACAACTCTGTCACTGAAATTCCTGATTAGGCACTCCTGGTTCTTATTAGCCTTGATTGGCCACACCTGTGTCACTGAAGTTGCTGATTAGGCACGCCAGATCCTAATTATCCTTTATTGGCCACAACTGTGCCACAGAAATTGCTGATTAGGCGCGCCTCATCCTAATTAGCCTTAATTGGCCACACCTGTGCCACTGAAAGTGCTGAGTAGGCGTGCCTGGTCCTCACTAGACTTTATTGTTCACTCCTGTGTCACTGAAATTGGTAATGAAAAACACCTACTCCTAATTAGCCTTGATTGTCACTAATTAGAAAATCCTGGTCGTAAGTAGACTTGGTCGTCCACACCTGTGTCACTGAAATTGCTAATTAGATGTACCTGGTTCTAATTAGCCTTGATTGTCCACAACTGTGCCACTGAAATTGGTGATTAGGCGCGCCTGATCCTAATTAGCCTGTATTGGCCCCACCTGTGTCACTAAAATTGCTAATTAGAAGCACCTGGTCCAAAGTAGCCTTGATTGGCCACACCTGTGTCACTGAAAGTGCTATTTAGACGCCCCTGGTCCTAAGTAGCCTTGATTGGCCACACCTGTGTCACTGAAAGTGCTATTTAGACGCCCCTGGTCCTAATTAGACTTGATTGGCCACACCCGTGTCACTGAAATTGCTAATTAGTAGCACCTTGTCCTAATTAGCCTAGATTTTCCACACCCGTGTCATTGAAATTGCTAATTAGACACACCTGGTCCGAATTAGTCTTGATTGGCTACACCTGTGTCACTGAAATTGCTGATTAGGCGCTCCTAGTCCTTATTAGCCTTGATTGGCCACAACCCTGCCACTGAAATTGCTGATTAGGCACTCCTGGTCCTTATTAGCCTTGATTGGCCACACCCCTGCCACTGAAATTGCTGATTAGGCGCGCCTGATCGTAATAAGCCTTTATTGCCCAAACCTGTGCCACTGAAATTGCTAATTAAGTGCGCCTCCTCCTAATTAGCCCCAGTTGGCCACAGCTGTGTCACTGAAATTGCTGATTAGGCGTGCTTTATCCTAATTAGTCTTGATTGGCCACACCTGTGCCATGAAATGCCTGATTGGGCGTGCCTGGTCCTAATAAGCCTTGATTGGCCACACCTGTGCCATTGAAATGGCTGATTAGGTGCGCCTGGTTCCAATTAGTCTTGATTGGCCACATCTGTGCCACTGAAATTGCGGATTAGAAGCTCCTGGTACTAATTAGCCTTGATTGGCTAGACCCCTGCCACCGAACTTGTTGATTAGGCATGCCTGGTCCTAATTTGCCTTCATTGGCCCCATCTGTGTCATGGTTATTGCTGATTAGGCACGCCTGGTACTAATTAGACTTCATTGGCCACACGTGTGCAACTGAAATTGCTGATTGGAAATCCTGGTGCTAATTAGCATTGATTGTCGATAATTAGAAACACCTGGTCCTAATTAGCCTTGATTGGCCAAACCTGTGCCATTGAAACTGCTGATAACGCACGCCTGGTCCTAATTAGCCTTCATTGGCCACACCCGTGTCACTGAAATTGCTAATTAGAAACACCTGGTCCGAACTAGCATTGATTTTCAATAATTAGAAACACCTGGTCCTAATTAGCCTTGATTGTTCACACACGTGTCACTGAAATTGTTAATTAGAAACACCTGGTCCTAATTAGCCTTGAATGTCCACACCTGTGTCACTAAAATTGCTAATTAGAAGCACCTGGTCCTAATTAGCCTTGATTGGCCACACCTGTGTCACTGAAAATGCTATTTAGACGCCCCTGGTTCTAATTAGCCTTGATTGGCCACACCCTTGTCACTGAAATTGCTAATTAGTAGTACCTTGTCCTAATTAGCCTAGATTTTCCTCACCCGTGTCATTGAAATTGCTAATTAGACGCACCTGGTCCGAATTAGTCTTGATTGGCTACACCTGTGTCACTGAAATTGTTGATTAGGTGCTCCCAGTCCTTATTAGCCTTGATTGGCCACACCCCTGCCACTGAAATTCCTGATTAGGCACTCCTGGTCCTTATTAGCCTTGATTGGCCACACCCCTGCCACTGAAATTGCTGATTAGGCGCGCCTGATCGTAATTAGCCTTTATTGGCCAAACGTGTGCCACTGAAATTGCTAATTAAGTGCGCCTCATCCTAATTAGCCTTAATTGGCCCCACCTGTGTTACTGAAATTGTTGATTAGGCGTGCTTCATCCTAATTAGTCTTGATTGGCCACACCTGTGCCATGAAATGTCTGATTGGGCGAACCTGGTCCTAATAAGCCTTGATTGGCCATACATGTGCCATTGAAATGGCTGATTAGGTGCGCCTGGTTCCAATTAGCCTTGATTGGCCACATCTGTGCCACTGAAATTGTTGATTAGGCATGTCTGGACCTAATTTGCATTTATTGGCCCCATCGGTGCTATGGAAATTGCTGATTAGGCACGCCTGGTACTAATTAGCTTTCATTGGCCACACGTGTGCCACTGAAATTGCTGATTGGAAATGCCTGGTGCTAATTAGCCTTGATTGTCGATAATTAGAAACACCTGGTCCTAATTAGCCTTGATTGGCCACACCTGTGACTCGAAAATTGCTGATTAGGGGTACCTGGTCCTAATTAGCATTGATTGGCCACACCTATGTCACTGAAAATGCTAAGTAGACGCAACTGGTCCTAATTAGCCTTGATTGGCCATACCCGTGTCACTGAAATTGCTAATTAGAAACACCTGGTCCGAATTAGCATTGATTTTCAATAATTAGAAACACCTGGTCCTAATTAGCCTTGATTGTCCACACATGTGTCACTGAAATTGCTAATTAGAAGCACTTGGTCCTAATTAGCCTTGATTGGCCACACCTGTGTCACTGAAAATGCTATTTAGACGACCCTGGTCCTATTTAGCCTTGATTGGCCACACCCATGTCATTGAAATTGCTAATTAGAAGCACCTGGTTCTAATTAGCCTTGATTGGCCACACCTGTGCCACTGAAATTGCTGAGTAGGCATGCCTGGTCCTAACTAGACTTGATTGTTCACTCCTGTGAAAAATCACTGAAATTGGTAATGAAAAACAGCTACTCCTAATTAGCCTTGATTGTCACTAATTAGAAAATCCTGGTCATAAGTAAACTTGATCGTCCACACCTGTGTCACTGAAATTGCTAATTAGAAAAAACTGGGCCTAATTACCCTTGATTGGACACACCTGTGTCACTGAAATTGCTATTTAGAAGCACCTGTTCCTAATTAACTTTGATTGGCCCCTCCTCTGTGCCTGAAATGGCTAATTAGAAGCACCCGTTGCTAATTATCCTTGATTGGCCACAACTTTGCCACTGAAATTGCTGATTAGGCGCACCTGGTCCTAATTAGCATTGATTGGCCACACCTGTGTCACTGAAAATGTTAAGTAGACGCAACTGGTCCTAATTAGCCTTGATTGGCCACACCCGTGTTACTGAAATTGCTAATTAGAAACACCTGGTCCGAATTAGCATTGATTTTTAATAATTAGAAACACCTGGTCCTAATTAGGCTTGATAGTCCACACATGTGTCACTGAAATTGCTAATTAGAAGCACCTGGTCCTAATTAGCCTTGATTGGCCACACCTGTGTCACTGATATTGCTGATTAGACAAACCTGGTCCAAATTAGCCTTGATAGTCCACAACTGTGTCACTGAAATTGCTGATTAGATGTACCTGGTTCTAATTAGCCTTGATTGTCCACAACTGTGCCACCGAAATTGGTGATTAGGCGCGCCTGGTCCTAATCAGCCTTGATTGGCCACACCTTTGTCACTGAAATTGCTAATTAGACGGACCTGGTTCAAATTAGCCTTGATTGGTCACACCTGTGTCACTGAAATTGCTGATAAGGCGCTCCTGGTCCTAATTAGCCTCGATTGGCCACACCTGTGACACAGAAATTGCTGATTAGGCGTGCCTGGTCCTAATTAGCCTTGCCTGGCCATAGGGGTATCACTGAAATTGCTAATTCGAAACACCTGGTCCTAATTATCCTTGATTTTACACACCTGTGACACTGAAAATGATAATTAGAAATATCTGGTCCTAATAATCCTTGATTTTCGCGAATTAGAAACACCTGGTCGTAAGTAGCCTTGATTGTCTACACCTGTGTCACTGAAATTGATAATTGGAAACACTTGCTCCTAATTAGCCTTGATTGTCGCAAATTAGAAACACCTGGTCCTAATTAGAAATAATTGTCCACACCTGTGTCACTGAAATTGCTAATTAGAAACACCTGGTCCTAATTAGCCCTGTTTGGCCACACCTGTGTCACTGAAATAGCTAATTAGATGCACCTGGTCCGAAGTAGCCTTGATTGGCCACATCTGTGCCACTGAAATTGCTGATTAGGCGCGCCTGGTCCCAATTAGCATTACTTGGCCACACCTGTGCTACTGAAACTGCTGATTATTCGCACCTGGTCCTAATTACCCTTGATTGTCCACACCTGTATAACTGAGATTGCTGATTAGACGAACCTGCTCCTAATTAGCCTTGATTGGCCACACCTATGCCACTGAAATTGCTAATTATAAAAAACTGGGCCTAATTACTCTTGATTGGACACACCTGTGTCACTGAAATTGCTATTTAGGAGCACCTGTTCCTAATTAGCTTTGATTGGCCACACCTCTGTGACTGAAATGGCTAACTAGAAGCACCTGTTGCTAATTATCCTTGATTGGCCACAACTTTGCCACTGAAATTGCTGAGTAGGCACACCTGGTCCTAATTAGCATTGACTGGCCACGCCTGTGTCACTGAAAATGCTAAGTAGACGCAACTGGTCCTAATTAGCCTTGATTGGCCACACCCGTGTCACTGAAATTGCTAATTAGAAACACCTGGTACGAATTAGCATTGATTTTCAATAATTAGAAACACCTGGTCCTAATTAGCCTTGATTGTCCACACCTGTGTCACTGAAAGTGCTATTTAGACGCCCCTGGTCCTAATTAGCCTTGATTGGCCACACCCATGTCACTGAAATTGCTAATTAGACGCACCTGATCCGAATTTCCCTTGATTGGCCACACCTGTGTCACTGAAATTTCTAATTAGACGTGCTTGTTCCTAAATAGCCTTGATTGGCCACACCCTTGTCACTGAAATTGCTAATTAGTTGAACCTGGTCCTAATTAGCCTAGATTGGCCACACCCGTGTCATTGAAATTGCTAATTAGACGCACCTGGTCCGAATTAGTCTTGATTGGCTACACCCGTGTCACTGAAATTGCTGATTAGGCGCTCCTGGTTTTTATTAGCCTTGATTGGCCACACCCCCCTGCCACTGAAATTGCACATTAGACGCGCATGATCCTAATTAGCCTCTATTGGCCACACCTGTGCCACTGAAATTGCTAATTAGGCGCGCCTCGTCCTAATTAGCCTTCATTAGCCACACATGTGTCACTGAAATTGCTGATTAGGCTCGCTGCATCCTAATTAGTCCTGATTGGCCACACCTGTGCCATGAAATGCCTGATTGGGCACGCCTGGTCCTAATAAGCCTTGATTGGCCACACCGGCGCCAGTGAAATGGCTGATTCGGTGCGCCTGGTTTTAATTAGCCTTGATTGGCCACACCCTTGAAACTGAAATGGCTGATTAGGCGCTCCTGGTCCTAATTAGCCTTGATTGTCCCCACCTGTGTCACTGAAATTGCTAACTGGATACACCTGGTTCTAATTAATCTTGATTGTCGCTAATTAGAAACACGTGGTCCTAATTAGAATTAATTGTCCACATCTGTGTCATTCACATTGCTAATTAGACGCACCTGGTCCGAAATAGCCTTGATTGGGCACATCTGTGCCACTGAAATTGCTGATTAGGCGTGCCTCGTCCTAATTAGCATTAATTGGCCACACCTGTGCCACTGAAACTGCTGATTATTCGCACCTGGTCCTAATTACCCTTGATTGTCCACACCTGTGTCACAGATATTGCTGATTAGATGTACCTGGTTCTAATTAGCCTTGATTGTCCACAACTGTGCCACCGAAATTGGTGATTAGGCGCGCCTGGTCCTAATTAGCCTTGATTGGCCTCACCTGTGCCACTGAAATTGCTGAGTAGACGTGACTGGTCCTAATTAGCCTTCATTGGCCACACCTGTGTCACTGAAATTGCTATTTAGAAGCACCTAGTCCTAATTAGCTTTGATTGGCCACACTTCTCTCATTGAAATTCCTAATGAGAAATACCTGGTCCTAATTAGCCTTGAATGTCCACACCTGTGTCACTAAAATTGCTAATTAGAAGCACCTGGTCCTATGTAGCCTTGATTGGCCACACCTGTGTCACTGAAAGTGCTATTTAGACGCCCCTGGTCCTAATTAGCCTTGATTGGCCACACCCATGTCACTGAAATTGCTAATTAGACGCACCTGATCCGAATTACCCTTGATTGGCCACACCTGTGTCACTGAAATTGACAATGAGAAATACCTGCTCCTAATTAGAATTAATTGTCCACACCTGTGTCACTGAAATTTCTAATTAGACGTGCTTGTTCCTAAATAGCCTTGATTGGACACACCCTTGACACTGAAATTGCTAATTTGTTGAACCTGGTCCTAATTAGCCTAGATTGGCCACACCCGTGTCATTGAAATTGCTAATTAGACGCACCTGGTCCGAATTAGTCTTGATTGGCTATACCCGTGTCACTGAAATTGCTGATTAAGCGCTCCTGGTTCTTATTAGCCTTGATCGGCCACACCTGTGCAACCGAAATTGCGGATTAGGCGCTCCTTGACATAATTAGCCTTGATTGGCCACACCTGTGCCACTGAAATTGCTAATTATAAAAAACTGGGCCTAATTACTCTTGATTGGACACATCTGTGTCACTGAAATTGCTATTTAGGAGCACCTGTTCCTAATTAGCTTTGATTGGCCACACCTCTGTGACTGAAATGGCTAACTAGAAGCACCTGTTGCTAATTATCCTTAATTGGCCACAACTTTGCCACTGAAATTGCTGAGTAGGCACACCTGGTCCTAATTAGCATTGACTGGCCACGCCTGTGTCACTGAAAATGCTAAGTAGACGCAACTGGTCCTAATTAGCCTTGATTGGCCACACCCGTGTCACTGAAATTGCTAATTAGAAACACCTGGTACGAATTAGCATTGATTTTCAATAATTAGAAACACCTGGTCCTAATTAGCCTTGATTGTCCACACATGTGTCACTGAAATTGTTAATTAGAAACACCTGGTCCTAATTAGCCTTGAATGTCCACACCTGTGTCACTAAAATTGCTAATTAGAAGCACCTGGTCCAAAGTAGCCTTGATTGGCCACACCTGTGTCACTGAAAGTGCTATTTAGACGCCCCTGGTCCTAATTAGCCTTGATTGGCCACACCCATGTCACTGAAATTGCTAAATAGACGCACCTGATCCGAATTACCCTTGATTGGCCACACCTGTGTCACTGAAATTTCTAATTAGATGTGCTTGTTCCTAAATAGCCTTGATTGGACACACCCTTGTCACTGAAATTGCTAATTAGTTGAACCTGGTCCTAATTAGCCTAGATTGGCCACACCCGTGTCATTGGAATTGCTAATTACACGCACCTGGTCCGAATTAGTCTTGATTGGCTACACCCGTGTCACTGAAATTGCTGATTAGGCGCTCCTGGTCCTTATTAGCCTTGATTGGCCACACCCCCCTGCCACTGAAATTGCACATTAGACGCGCCTGATCCTAATTAGCCTCTATTGGCCACACCTGTGCCACTGAAATTGCTAATTAGACGCACCTGGTCCGAATTAGTCTTGATTGGCTACACCCTTGAAACTGAAATGGCTGATTAGGCGCTCCTGGTCCTAATTAGCCTTGATTGGCCCCACCTGTGTCACTGAAATTGCTAACTGGATACACCTGGTTCTAATTAATCTTGATTGTCGCTAATTAGAAACACGTGGTCCTAATTAGAATTAATTGTCCACATCTGTGTCATTCACATTGCTAATTAGACGCACCTGGTCCGAAATAGCCTTGATTGGGCACATCTGTGCCACTGAAATTGCTGATTAGGCGTGCCTCGTCCTAATTAGCATTAATTGGCCACACCTGTGCCACTGAAACTGCTGATTATTCGCACCTGGTCCTAATTACCCTTGATTGTCCACACCTGTGTCACAGATATTGCTGATTAGATGTACCTGGTTCTAATTAGCCTTGATTGTCCACAACTGTGCCACCGAAATTGGTGATTAGGCGCGCCTGGTCCTAATAAGCCTTGATTGGCCACACCTGTGCCGGTGAAATGTCTGATTCGGTGCGCCTCGTTTTAATTAGCCTTGATTGGCCACACCCTTGAAACTGAAATGGCTGATTAGGCACTCCTGGTCCTAATTATCCTTCATTGGCCACACCTGTGTCACTATAATATCTAACTTGAAGCACCTGGTCCTAATGAGCCTTGATTGGCCAGACCTGTGTCACTGAAATTGCTATTTAGAAGCACCTAGTCCTAATTAGCTTTGATTGGCCACACTTCTCTCATTGAAATTCCTAATTAGAAACACCTGGTCCTAATTAGAATTAATTGGTCACCCCTGTGTCATTGAAATTGCTAAATAGAAGCACCTGGTCCTAATTAGCCTTGATTGGCCACACCCTTGTCACTGAAATTGCTAATTAGCAGCACCAGGTCCTAATTAGCTTAGATTGGCCACACCCATGTCACTGAAATTGCTGATTAAGCGCTCCTGGTTCTTATTAGCCTTGGTTGGCCACACCTGTGCAACCGAAATTGCGGATTAGGCGCTCCTTGACATAATTAGCCTTGATTGGCCACACCTGTGCCACTGAAATTGCTAATTATAAAAAACTGGGCCTAATTACTCTTGATTGGACACATCTGTGTCACTGAAATTGCTATTTAGGAGCACCTGTTCCTAATTAGCTTTGATTGGCCACACCTCTGTGACTGAAATGGCTAACTAGAAGCACGTGTTGCTAATTATCCTTGATTGGCCACAACTTTGCCACTGAAATTGCTGAGTAGGCACACCTGGTCCTAATTAGCATTGACTGGCCACGCCTGTGTCATTGAAAATGCTAAGTAGACGCAACTGGTCCTAATTAGCCTTGATTGGCCACACCCGTGTCACTGAAATTGCTAATTAGAAACACCTGGTACGAATTAGCATTGATTTTCAATAATTAGAAACACCTGGTCCTAATTAGCCTTGATTGTCCACACATGTGTCACTGAAATTGTTAATTAGAAACACCTGGTCCTAATTAGCCTTGAATGTCCACACCTGTGTCACTAAAATTGCTAATTAGAAGCACCTGGTCCAAAGTAGCCTTGATTGGCCACACCTGTGTCACTGAAAGTGCTATTTAGACGCCCCTGGTCCTAATTAGCCTTGATTGGCCACACCCATGTCACTGAAATTGCTAATTAGACGCACCTGATCCGAATTACCCTTGATTGGCCACACCTGTGTCACTGAAATTTCTAATTAGACGTGCTTGTTCCTAAATAGCCTTGATTGGACACACCCTTGTCACTGAAATTGCTAATTAGTTGAACCTGGTCCTAATTAGCCTAGATTGGCCACACCCGTGTCATTGGAATTGCTAATTAGACGCACCTGGTCCGAATTAGTCTTGATTGGCTACACCCGTGTCACTGAAATTGCTGATTAGGCGCTCCTGGTCCTTATTAGCCTTGATTGGCCACACCCCCCTGCCACTGAAATTGCACATTAGACGCGCCTGATCCTAATTAGCCTCTATTGGCCACACCTGTGCCACTGAAATTGCTAATTAGGCGCGCCTCGTCCTAATTAGCCTTCATTAGCCACACATGTGTCACTGAAATTGCTGATTAGGCTCGCTGCATCCTAATTAGTCCTGATTGGCCACACCTGTGCCATGAAATGCCTGATTGGGCACGCCTGGTCCTAATAAGCCTTGATTGGCCACACCTGTGCCAGTGAAATGGCTGATTCGGTGCGCCTGGTTTTAATTAGCCTTGATTGGCCACACCCTTGAAACTCAAATGGCTGATTAGGCGCTCCTGGTCCTAATTAGCCTTGATTGTCCCCACCTGTGTCACTGAAATTGCTAACTGGATACACCTGGTTCTAATTAATCTTGATTGTCGCTAATTAGAAACACGTGGTCCTAATTAGAATTAATTGTCCACATCTGTGTCATTCACATTGCTAATTAGACGCACCTGGTCCGAAATAGCCTTGATTGGGCACATCTGTGCCACTGAAATTGCTGATTAGGCGTGCCTCGTCCTAATTAGCATTAATTGGCCACACCTGTGCCACTGAAACTGCTGATTATTCGCACCTGGTCCTAATTACCCTTGATTGTCCACACCTGTGTCACAGATATTGCTGATTAGATGTACCTGGTTCTAATTAGCCTTGATTGTCCACAACTGTGCCACCGAAATTGGTGATTAGGCGCGCCTGGTCCTAATTAGCCTTGATTGGCCTCACCTGTGCCACTGAAATTGCTGAGTAGACGTGACTGGTCCTAATTAGCCTTCATTGGCCACACCTGTGTCACTATAATATCTAACTTGAAGGACCTGGTCCTAATTAGCCTTGATTGTCCACAACTGTGCCACCGAAATTGGTGATTAGGCGCGCCTGGTCCTAATTAGCCTTGATTGGCCTCACCTGTGCAACTAAAATTGCTGAGTAGACGTGACTGGTCCTAATTAGCCTTCATTAGCCACACATGTGTCATTGAAATTGCTGATTAGGCTCGCTGCATCCTAATTAGTCCTGATTGGCCACACCTGTGCTATGAAATGCCTGATTGGGCGCGCCTGGTCCTAATAAGCCTTGATTGGCCACAGCTGTGCCGGTGAAATGGCTGATTCGGTGTGCCTGGTTTTAATTAGCCTTGATTGGCCACATCCTTGAAACTGAAATGGCTGATTAGGCACTCCTGGTCCTAATTAGCCTTCATTGGCCACACCTGTGTCACTATAATATCTAACTTGAAGCACCTGGTCCTAATGAGCCTTGATTGGCCATACCTGTGTCACTGAAATTGCTATTTAGAAGCACCTAGTCCTAATTAGCTTTGATTGGCCACACTTCTCTCATTGAAATTCCTAATTAGAAACACCTGGTCCTAATTAGAATTAATTGTTCGCCCTGTGTCATTGAAATTGCTAAATAGAAGCACCTGGTCCTAATTAGCCTTGATTGGCCACACCCTTGTCACTGAAATTGTTAATTAGTAGCACCAGGTCCTAATTAGCCTAGATTGGCCACACCCATGTCACTGAAATTGCTGATTAAGCGCTCCTGGTTCTTATTAGCCTTGATTGGCCACACCTGTGCAACTGAAACTGCTGAGTAGACGTGACTGGTCCTAATTAGCCTTCATTGGCCACACCTGTGTCACTATAATATCTAACTTGAAGCACCTGGTCCTAATGAGCCTTGATTGGCCAGACCTGTGTCACTGAAATTGCTATATAGAAGCACCTAGTCCTAATTAGCTTTGATTGGCCACACTTCTCTCATGAAATTCCTAATTAGAAACACCTGGTTTTAATTAGCCTTGATTGGCCACACCCTTGAAACTGAAATGGCTGATTAGGCACTCCTGGTCCTAATTAGCCTTCATTTGCCACACCTGTGTCACTATAATATCTATCTTGAAGCACCTGGTCCTAATGAGCCTTGATTGGCCATACCTGTGTCACTGAAATTGCTATTTAGAAGCACCTAGTCCTAATTAGCTTTGATTGGCCACACTTCTCTCATTGAAATTCCTAATTAGAAACACCTGGTCCTAATTAGCCTTCATTGGCCACACCCTTGTCACTGAAAAAGCTAATTAGTAGCACCTTGTCCTAATTAGCCTAGATTGTCCACACCCCTGTCATTGAAATTGCTAATTAGATGCACCTGGTCCGAATTAGCCTTCATTGGCTACACCTGTGTCACTGAAATTGCTGATTAGGTGCTCCTGGTCCTTATTAGCCTTGACTTGCCACAACTCTGTCACTGAAATTCCTAATTAGGAACACATGGTCTAATTAGCCTTCATTGTTCACACCTGTGTCACTGAAATTGCTGATTAGATGTACCTGGTTCTAATTAGCCTTGATTGTCCACAACTGTGTCACTGAAATTGGTGATTAGGCGCGCCTGGTCTTAATTAGCCTTGATTGGCCACACCTGTGCCACTGAAATTGCTGAGTAGGCGTGCCTGGTCCTAACTAGACTTGATTGTTCACTCCTGTGAACAATCACTGAAATTGGTAATGAAAAACACCTACTCCTAATTAGCCTTGATTGTCACTAATTACAAAATCCTGGTCGTAAGTAGACTTGATCGTCCACACCTGTGTCACTGAAATTGCTAATTAGAAAAAACTGGGCCTAATTACCCTTGATTGGACACACCTGTGTCACTGAAATTGCTATTTAGAAGCACCTGTTCCTAATTAGCTTTGATTGACCACACCTCTGTGACTGAAATGGCTAATTAGAAGCACCCGTTGCTAATTATACTTGATTGGCCACAACTTTGCCACTGAAATTGCTGAGTAGGCGCAACTGGTCCTAATTAGCATTGATTGGCCACACCTGTGTCACTGAAAATGTTAAGTAGACGCAACTGGTCCTAATTAGCTTTGATTGGCCACACCCATGTCACTGAAATTGCTAATTAGACGCACCTGATCCGAATTACCCTAGATTGGCCACACCTGTGTCACTGAAATTGACAATGAGAAAGACCTGGTCCTAATTAGAATGAATTGTCCACACCTGTGTCACTGAAATTGACAATGAGAAAGACCTGGTCCTAATTAGAATGAATTATCCACACCTGTGTCATTGAAATTTCTAATTAGACGTGCCTGTTCCTAAATAGCCTTGATTGGCCACACCCTTGTCACTGAAATTGCTAATTAGTTGTTCCTGGTCCTAATTAGCCTAGATTGGCCACACCCGTGTCATTGAAATTGCTTATTAGACGCACCTGGTCCGAATTAGTCTTGATTGGCTACAGCCTCGTCCTAATTAGCATTAATTGGCCACACCTGTGCCACTGAAACTGCTGATTATTCTCACTTGGTCCTAATTACCCTTGATTGTGCACACCTGTGTCACTGATATTGCTGATTAGACGAACCTGGTCCAAGTTAGCCTTGATAGTCCACAACTGTGTCACTGAAATTGCTGATTAGATGTACCTGGTTCTAATTAGCCTTGATTGTCCACAACTGTGCCACCGAAATTGGTAATTAGGCGCGCCTGGTCCTAATCAGCCTTGATTGGCCACACCTGTGCCACTGAAATTGCTGAGTGTGCGTGCCTGGTCCTAATTAGCCTTCATTGGCCACACCTGTGTCACTATAATATCTAACTTGAAGCACCTGGTCCTAATGAGCCTTGATTGGCCAGACCTGTGTCACTGAAATTGCTATTTAGAAGCACCTGGTCCTAAATAGCTTTGATTGGCCACACTTCTGTCACTGAAATTCCTAATTAGAAACACCTGGTCCTAATTAGAATTAATTGGTCACCCCTGTGTCATTGAAATTGCTAAATAGAAGCACCTGGTCCTAATTATCCTTGATTTTCCACACCTGTGACACTGAAAATGATAATTAGAAACATCTGGTCCTAATAATCCTTGATTTTCGCTAATTAGAAACACCTGTTCGTAAGTAGCCTTGATTGTCTACACCTGTGTCACTGAAATTGATAATTGGATACACTTGCTCCTAATTAGCCTTGATTGTCGCAAATTAGAAACACCTAGTCCTAATTAGAAATAATTGTCCACACCTGTGTCACTGAAATTGCTAAGTAGAAGCACCTGGTCCTAATGAGCCTTGATTGACCACACCTGTGTCACTGTAAAGGCTATTTAGACGCCCCTGGTCCTAATTAGCCTTGATTGGCCACACCCTTGTCACTGAATTTGCTAATTAGTAGCACCTTGTCCTAATTAGCCTAGATTTTCGACACCTGTGTCATTGAAATTGCTAATTAGAAGCACCTGGTCCAAAGTAGCCTTGATTGGCTACACCTGTGCGACTGAAATTGCTGATTAGGCGCTCCTGGTACTTATTAGCCTTGATTGGCCACACCCCTGCCACTGAAATTGCTGATTAGGCACTCCTGCTTCTTATTAGCCTTGATTGGCCACACCCCTGCCACTGAAATTGCTGATTAGGCACGCCAGATCCTAATTAGCCTTTATTGGCCACAACTGTGCCACTGAAATTCCTATTTAGGCGTGCCTCATCCTAATTAGCCTTAATTGGTCACACCTGTGCCACTGAAATTGCTGATTATGCGTGTCTGGTCCTAATTATCCTTGATTGGCCACGCCTGTGACATAGAAATTGCTGATTAGACGCACCTGGTCAGAATTAGCCTTGATTGGCCACACCTGTGACACTGAAATTGCTAACTGGAAACACCTGGTTCTAATTAATCTTGATTGTCGCTAATTAGAAACACCTGGTCCTAATTAGAATTAATTGTTCACATCTGTGTCATCACATTGCTAATTAGACGCACCTGGTCCTAATTAGTCTTAATTGGCCATATGCGTTTCACTGAAATTGCTAATTAGACGCACCTGGTCCTATTTAGCTAGATTGGCCATACCTGTGTCACTGAAATTGCTAATTAGACACACCTGGTCTGAAGTAGCCTTGATTGGCTACACCTGTGTCACTGAAATTGCTGATTAGGCGCTGCTGGTCCTTATTAGCCTTGTTTGGCACACCCCTGCCACTGAAATTGCTGATTAGGCACGCCAGATCCTAATTAGCCTTTATGGGCCACAACTGTGCCACTGAAATTGCTAATTAGGCGCGCCTCATCCTAATTAGCCTTAATTGGCCACACCTGTGCCAATGAAATGGCTGATTGGGCGCAACTGGTCCCAATAAGCCTTGATTGGCCACACCTGTGCCACTGAAATGGCTGATTAGGTGCGCCTGGTTCTAATTACCTTGATTGGCCATGCCCTTGAAACTGAAATGGCTGATTAGGCTCTCCTGGTCCTTATTAGGTTTGATTGGTCATACCTGTTCCACTAAAATGGCTGATTAAGCTCCCCTGTTCCTAATTAGCCTTAATTGTTCAACCTGTGTCACTAAAATTGCTAATTAGTAACACCTGGTCCTAATTAGCCTTGATTGTCCATACCTGTGTCACTAAAATTGGTAATTAGAAACACCTGGTCCTAATTAGCCTTGGTTGTCCACATCTCTGACACTCTAATTGCTAATAAAGCAAGCCTGAACCTAATTAATCTTGATTGCCGACACCTGTGCTACTGAAATTGCTAAATAGAAACACCTGGTGCTAATGAGCCCTGATTGTCTCTAATTAGAACAACCTGGTCCTAATTAGCCTTGATCGGCCACACCTGTGCCACTGAAATTCCTGATTACCTGCGCCTGGTCCTAATTAGACTTGATTGGCCACAGCTGTGCCACGGAAATGGCTGATTAGGGGCTCCTGGTCCTAATTAGCCTTGATTGGCCACACCTCTGCCACGAAAATTGCTGTTTAGACACGCCTGGTCCTAACTAGCCTTGATTGGCCACACTTGTGCCACAGAAATTGTTGATTAGACGCACCTGCTGCTAATTATCCTTGATTTTTTGCTAATTAGAAACACATGATCCTAATTACCTGTCGTTGGCCACACCTGTGCCATTCAAATTGCTGAGTAAACGCGCTTGGTCCTAATTAGCCTTGATTGACCACACCTGTGCTACTGGAATTGCTGAGTAAGTGCGCTTGGTCCTAATTTGCCTTGATTGGAAACACGTGTGCGACTGAAATTGCTGATTAGGACCGCCTGGTCCTAACTAGCCTTGATTGGCTACACCTGTGCCATTGAAATTGCTGATTAGACGCATCTGGTCCCAAATAGCCTTGATTGGCCACATCTGTGCCACTGAAATTGAGGATTAGAAGCTCCTGGTACTAATTAGCCTTGATTGGCCACACCTGTGCCACCGAACTTGCTGATTAGGCATGCCTGGTCCTAATTTGCCTTCATTGGCCACATCGGTGCCACGGAAACTGCTGATAACGGGCGCCTGGTCCTAATTAGCCTTGATTGGCCAAACCTGTGCCAGTGAAATTGCTAATTAGACTGACCTGGTTCAAATTAGCCTTGATTGGTCACACCTGTGTCACTGAAATTGCTGATAAGGCGCTCCTGGTCCTAATTAGCCTTGATTGGCCACACCTGTGACACAGAAATTGCTGATTAGGCGTGCCTGGTCCTAATTAGCCTTGACTGGCCATAGGGGTATCACTGAAATTGCTAATTCGAAACACCTGGTCCTAATTATCCTTGATTTTCCACACCTGTGACACTGCAAATGATAATTAGAAACATCTGGTCCTAATAATCCTTGATTTTCGCGAATTAGAAACACCTGGTCGTAAGTAGCCTTGATTGTCTACACCTGTGTCACTGAAATTGATAATTGGAAACACTTGCTCCTAATTAGCCTTGATTGTCGCAAATTAGAAACACCTGGTCCTAATTAGAAATAATTGTCCACACCTGTGTTACTGAAATTGCTAATTAGAAACACCTGGTCCTAATTAGCCCTGTTTGGCCACACCTGTGTCACTGAAATAGCTAATTAGATGCACCTGGTCCGAAGTAGCCTTGATTGGCCACATCTGTGCCACTGAAATTGCTGATTAGGCGCGCCTGGTCCCAATTAGCATTACTTGGCCACACCTGTGCTACTGAAACTGCTGATTATTCGCACCTGGTCCTAATTACCCTTGATTGTCCACACCTGTATAACTGAGATTGCTGATTAGACGAACCTGCTCCTAATTAGCCTTGATTGTCCACACCTGTGTCACTGAAATTGCTGATTAGTTGTACCTGGTTCTAATTAGCCTTGATTGTCCACAACTGTGAAACTGAAATTGCTGATTAGGCGCTCCTTGACATAATTAGCCTTGATTGGCCACACCTGTGCCACTGAAATTGCTGAGTAGGCACACCTGGTCCTAATTAGCATTGATTGGCCAAGCCTGTGTCATTGAAAATGCTAAGTAGACGCAACTGGTCCTAATTAGCCTTGATTGGCCACACCCGTGTCACTGAAATTGCTAATTAGAAACACCTGGTCCGAACTAGCATTGATTTTCAATAATTAGAAACACCTGGTCCTAATTAGCATTGATTGTTCACACATGTGTCACTGAAATTGTTAATTAGAAACACCTGGTCCTAATTAGCCTTGAATGTCCACACCTGTGTCACTAAAATTGCTAATTAGAAGCACCTGGTCCTAATTAGCCTTGATTGGCCACACCTGTGTCACTGAAAATGCTATTTAGACGCCCCTGGTTCTAATTAGCCTTGATTGGCCACACCCTTGTCACTGAAATTGCTAATTAGTAGCACCTTGTCCTAATTAGCCTAGATTTTCCTCACCCGTGTCATTGAAATTGCTAATTAGACGCACCTGGTCCGAATTAGTCTTGATTGGCTACACCTGTGTCACTGAAATTGTTGATTAGGCGCTCCCAGTCCTTATTAGCCTTGATTGGCCACACCCCTGCCACTGAAATTCCTGATTAGGCACTCCTGGTCCTTATTAGCCTTGATTGGCCACACCCCTGCCACTGAAATTGCTGATTAGGCGCGCCTGATCGTAATTAGCCTTTATTGGCCAAATGTGTGCCACTGAAATTGCTAATTAAGTGCGCCTCATCCTAATTAGCCTTAATTGGCCCCACCTGTGTTACTGAAATTGTTGATTAGGCGTGCTTCATCCTAATTAGTCTTGATTGGCCACACCTGTGCCATGAAATGTCTGATTGGGCGAACCTGGTCCTAATAAGCCTTGATTGGCCATACCTGTGCCATTGAAACGGCTGATTAGGTGCGCCTGGTTCCAATTAGCCTTGATTGGCCACATCTGTGCCACTGAAATTGTTGATTAGGCATGCCTGGACCTAATTTGCATTTATTGGCCCCATCGGTGCTATGGAAATTGCTGATTAGGCACGCCTGGTACTAATTAGCTTTCATTGGCCACACGTGTGCCACTGAAAGTGCTGATTGGAAATGCCTGGTGCTAATTAGCCTTGATTGTCGATAATTAGAAACACCTGGTCCTAATTAGCCTTGATTGGGCAAACCTGTGCCACTGAAACTGCTGAGTAGACGTGACTGGTCCTAATTAGCCTTCATTGGCCACACCTGTGTCACAATAATATCTAACTTGAAGCACCTGGTCCTAATGAGCCTTGATTGGCCAGACCTGTGTCACTGAAATTGCTATATAGAAGCACCTAGTCCTAATTAGCTTTGATTGGCCACACTTCTCTCATTGAAATTCCTAATTAGAAACACCTGGTCCTAATTAGAATTAATTGTTCACCCTGTGTCATTGAAATTGCTAAATAGAAGCACCTGGTCCTAATTAGCCTCGATTGGCCACACCCTTGTCACTGAAATTGCTAATTAGTAGCACCAGGTCCTAATTAGCCTAGATTGGCCACACCCATGTCACTGAAATTGCTGATTAAGCGCTCCTGGTTCTTATTAGCCTTGATTGGCCACACCTGTGCAACTGAAATTGCGGATTAGGCGCTCCTTGACATAATTAGCCTTGATTGGCCACACCTGTGCCACTGAAATTGCTAATTATAAAAAACTGGGCCTAATTACTCTTGATTGGACACACCTGTGTCACTGAAATTGCTATTTAGAAGCACCTGTTCCTAATTAGCTTTGATTGGCCACACCTCTGTGACTGAAATGGCTAACTAGAAGCACCTGTTGCTAATTATCCTTGATTGGCCACAACTTTGCCACTGAAATTGCTGAGTAGGCACACCTGGTCCTAATTAGCATTGACTGGCCACGCCTGTGTCACTGAAAATGCTAAGTAGACGCAACTGGTCCTAATTAGCCTTGATTGGCCACACCCGTGTCACTGAAATTGCTAATTAGAAACACCTGGTACGAATTAGCATTGATTTTCAATAATTAGAAACACCTGGTCCTAATTAGCCTTGATTGTCCACACATGTGTCACTGAAATTGTTAATTAGAAACACCTGGTCCTAATTAGCCTTGAATGTCCACACCTGTGTCACTAAAATTGCTAATTAGAAGCACCTGGTCCAAAGTAGCCTTGATTGGCCACACCTGTGTCACTGAAAGTGCTATTTAGACGCCCCTGGTCCTAAGTAGCCTTGATTGGCCACACCTGGGTCACTGAAAGTGCTATTTAGACGCCCTGGTCCTAATTAGCCTTGATTGGCCACACCCATGTCACTGAAATTGCTAATTAGACGCACCTGATCCGAATTACCCTTGATTGGCCACACCTGTGTCACTGAAATTGACAATGAGAAATACCTGGTCCTAATTAGAATTAATTGTCCACACCTGTGTCATTGAAATTTCTAATTAGATGTGCTTGTTCCTAAATAGCCTTGATTGGACACACACCTGTCACTGAAATTGCTAATTAGTTGAACCTGGTCCTAATTAGCCTAGATTGGCCACACCCGTGTCATTCAAATTGCTAATTAGACGCACCTGGTCCGAAATAGCCTTGATTGGCTACACCCGTGTCACTGAAATTGCTGATTAGGCGCTCCTGGTCCTTATTAGCCTTGATTGGCCACACCCCTGCCACTGAAATTGCACATTAGGCGCGAATGATCCTAATTAGCCTCTATTGGCCACACCTGTGCCACAGAAATTGCTAATTAGGCGCGCCTCATCCTAATTAGCCTTCATTAGCCACACATGTGTCACTGAAATTGCTGATTAGGCTCGCTGCATCCTAATTAGTCCTGATTGGCCACACCTGTGCCATGAAATGCCTGATTGGGCGCACCTGGTCCTAATAAGCCTTGATTGGCCACACCTGTGCCAGTGAAATGGCTGATTCAGTGCGCCTGGTTTTAATTAGCCTTGATTGGCCACACCCTTGAAATTGAAATGGCTGATTAGGCGCTCCTGGTCCTAATTAGCCTTGATTGGCCCCACCTGTGTCACTGAAATTGCTGACTGGATACACCTGGTTCTAATTAATCTTGATTGTCGCTAATTAGAAACACCTGGTCCTAATTAGAATTAATTGTCCACATCTGTGTCATTCACATTGCTAATTAGACGCACCTGGTCCGAAATAGCCTTGATTGGGCACATCTGTGCCACTGAAATTGCTGATTAGGCGGGCCTCGTCCTAATTAGCATTAATTGGCCACGCCTGTGCCACTGAAACTGCTGATTATTCGCACCTGGTCCTAATTACCCTTGATTGTCCACACCTGTGTCACAGATATTGCTGATTAGATGTACCTGGTTCTAATTAGCCTTGATTGTCCACAACTGTGTCACTGAACTTGCTGATTAGATGTACCTGGTTCTAATTAGCCTTGATTGTCCACAACTGTGCCACCGAAATTGGTGATTAGGTGCGCCTGGTCCTAATTAGCCTTGATTGGCCTCACCTGTGCCACTGAAATTTCTGAGTAGACGTGACTGGTCCTAATTAGCCTTCATTGGCCACACCTGTGTCACTATAATATATAACTTGTAGCACCTGGGCCTAATGAGCCTTGATTGGCCAGACCTGTGTCACTGAAATTGCTATTTACAAGCACCTAGCCCTAATTAGCTTTGATTGGCCGCACTTCTGTCATTGAAATCCTAATTAGAAACACCTGGTCCTAATTAGAATTAATTGTTCACCCTGTGTCATTGAAATTGCTAAATTGAAGCACCTGGTCCTAATTAGCCTTGATTGGCCACACCCTTGTCACTGAAATTGTTAATTCGTAGCACCTGGTCCTAATTAGCCTAGATTGGCCACACCCGTGTCACTGAAATGGCTGATTAAGCGCTCCTGGTTCTTATTAGCCTTGATTGGCCACACCTGTGCAACTGAAATTGCAGATTAGGTGCTCCTTGACATAATTAGCCTTTATTGGCCACACCTGTGCCACTGAAATTGCTAATTATAAAAAACTGGGCCTAAGTACTCTTGATTGGACACACCTGTGTCACTGAAATTGCTATTTAGAAGCACCTGTTCCTAATTAGCTTTGATTGGCCACACCTCTGTGACTGAAATGGATAACTAGAAGCACCGGTTGCTAATTATCCTTGATTGGCCACACCTTTGCCACTGAAATTGCTGAATAGGCACACCTGGTCCTCATTAGCATTGATTGGCCACGCCTGTGTCACTGAAAATGCTAAGTAGACGCAACTGGTCCTAATTAGCCTTGATTGGCCACACCCGTGTCACTGAAATTGCTAATTAGAAACACCTGGTACGAATTAGCATTGATTTTCAATAATTAGAACCACCTGGTCCTAATTAGCCTTGATTGTCCACACATGTGTCACTGAAATTGTTAATTAGAAACACCTGGTCCTAATTAGCCTTGAATGTCCACACCTGTGTCACTAAAATTGCTAACTAGAAGCACCTGGTCCAAAGTAGCCTTGATTGGCCACACCTGTGCCGGTGAAATGGCTGATTCGGTGCGCCTGGTTTTAATTAGCGTTGATTGGCCACACCCTTGAAACTGAAATGGCTGATTAGGCACTCCTGGTCCTAATTAGCCTTCATTGGCCACACCTGTGTCACTATAATATCTAACTTGAAGCACCTGGTCCTAATGAGCCTTGATTGGCCAGACCTGTGTCACTGAAATTGCTATTTAGAAGCACCTAGTCCTAATTAGCTTTGATTGGCCACACTTCTCTCATTGAAATTCCTAATTAGAAACACCTGGTCCTAATTAGAATTAATTGTTCACCCTGTGTCATTGAAATTGCTAAATAGAAGCACCTGGTCCTAATTAGCCTTGATTAGCCACACCCATGTCACTGAAATTGCTAATTAGACGCACCTGATCCGAATTACACCTGATTGGCCACACTTGTGTCACTGAAATTGACAATGAGAAATACCTGGTCCTAATTAGAATTAATTGTCCACACCTGTGTCATTGAAATTTCTAATTAGACGTGCTTGTTCCTAAATAGCCTTGATTGGACACACTCTTGTCACTGAAATTGCTAATTAGTTGAACCTGGTCCTAATTAACCTAGATTGGCCACACCCGTGTCATTGAAATTGCTAATTAGACACACCTGGTCCGAATTAGTCTTGATTGTCTACACCCGTGTCACTGAAATTGCTGATTAGGCGCTCCTGGTCCTTATTAGCCTTGATTGGCCACACCCCTGCCACTGAAATTGCACATTAGGCGCGCCTGATCCTAATTAGCCTGTATTGGCCACATCTGTGCCACTGAAATTGCTAATTAGGCGCGACTCGTCCTAATTAGCCTTCATTAGCCACACATGTGTCACTTAAATTGCTGATTAGGCTCGCTGCATCCTAATTAGTTCTGATTGGCCACACCTGTGCCATGAAATGCCTGATTGGGTGCGCCTGGTCCTAATAAGCCTTGATTGGCCACACCTGTGCCAGTGAAATGGCTGATTCGGTGCGCCTGGTTTCAATTTGCCTTGATTGGCCACACCCTTGAAACCGAAATGGCTGATTAGGCGCTCCTGGTCCTAATTAGCCTTGATTGGCCCCACCTGTGTCACTGAAATTGCTGACTGGATACACCTGGTTCTAATTAATCTTGATTGTCGCTAATTAGAAACACGTGGTCCTAATTAGAATTAATTGTCCACACCTGTGTCATTCACATTGCTAATTAGACGCACCTGGTCCGAAATAGCTTGATTGGCCACATCTGTGCTGCTGAAATTGCTGATTAGGCACACCTGGTCCGAAATAACCTTGATTGGCCACATCTGTGCCAATGAACTTGCTGATTAGTCGTGCCTCGTCCTAATTAGCATTAATTGGCCACACTTGTGCCACTGAAACTGCTGATTATTCGCACCTGGTCCTAATTACCCTTGATTGTCCACACCTGTGTCACTGATATTGCTGATTAGAGGAACCTGATCCAAATTAGCCTTGATTGTCCACAACTGTGTCACTGAAATTGGTGAATAGATGTACCTGGTACTAATTAGCCTTGATTGGCCACACCTGTGCCACTGAAATTGCTGATTAGGCGCGCCTGGTCATAATTCACCTTGATTGGCCACACCTGTGCAAGTGAATTTGCTGATTTGGCCCGGCTGCTCCTACTGAGCCTTGATTGTCCAAACCTATGACACTGAAATTGCTGATTAGGCGTGCCTCTTTCTAATTAGCCTTGACTAGCCACACCTGTGTCACTGACATTGCTAATTCAAAACACCTCGTCCTAATTACCCTTGATTTTCCACACCTGTGACACTGAAAATGATAATTAGAAACATCTGGATCTAATAATCCTTGATTTTCGCTAATTAGAAACACCTGGTTGTAAGTAGCCTTGATTGTTCACACCTGTGTCACTGAAATTGCTAATTGGAAACACCTATTCCTAATTAGCCTTGATTGTCACAAATTAGAAACACCTGGTCCTAATTAGAATTAATTGTCCACACCTTTGTCACTGAAATTGCTAATTGGAAACACCTGGTCCTAATTAGCCTTGTTTGGCCACACCTGTGTCACTGAAATTGTTAATTAGACGCACCTGGTCCGAAATAGCCTTGATTGGGCACATCTGTGCCACTGAAATTGCTGATTAGGCGCGCGTCGTCCTAATTAGCATTAATTGGCCACACCTGTGCCACTGAAACTGCTGATTATTCACACCTGGTTCTAATTATCCTTGATTGTCCACACCTGTGTCACTGATATTGCTGATTAGACGAACCTGGTCCAAATTAGCCTTGATTGTCCACAACTGTGTCACTGAAATTGCTGAGTAGATGTACCTGGTTCTAATTAGCCTTGATTGTCCACAACTGTGCCACTGAAATTGGTGATTAGGCGCGCCTGGTCCTAATTAGCCTTGATTGGCCACACCTGTGACACTGAAATTGCTGAGTAGGCGTGCCTGGTCCTCATTAGTCTTCATTGGCCACACCTGTGTCATGATAATATCTAATTTGAAGCACCTGGTCCTAATGAGCCTTGATTGTCCACACCTGTGTCACTGAAATTGCTAATTAGAAAAAACTGGGCCTAATTACACTTGATTGGACACACCTGTGTCACTGAAATTGTTATTTAGAAGCACCTGTTCCTAATTAGCTTTGATGGGCCACACCTCTGTGACTGAAATGGCTAATTAGAAGCACCTGTTGCTAATTATCCTTGATTGGCCGCAACTTTGCCCCTGAAATTGCTGATTAGGCTCGCTTCATCCTAATTAGTCCTGATTGGCCACACCTGTGCCAGTGAAATGGCTGATTCGGTGCGCCTGGTTTTAATTTGCCTTGATTGGCCACACCCTTAAAACTGAAATGGCTGATTAGGCGCTCCTGGTCCTAATTAGCCTTGATTCGCCCCACCTGTGTCACTGAAATTGCTAACTGGATACACCTGGTTCTAATTAATCTTGATTGTTGCTAATTAGAAACACCTGGTCCTAATTAGAATTAATTGTCCACATCTGTGTCATTCACATTGCTAATTAGACGCACCTGGTCCGAAATAGCCTTGATTGGGCACATCTGTGCCACTGAAATTGCTGATTAGGCGGGCCTCGTCCTAATTAGCATTAATTGGCCACGCCTGTGCCACTGAAACTGCTGATTATTCGCACCTGGTCCTAATTACCCTTGATTGTCCACACCTGTGTCACAGATATTGCTGATTAGATGTACCTGGTTCTAATTAGCCTTGATTGTCCACAACTGTGTCACTGAACTTGCTGATTAGATGTACCTGGTTCTAATTAGCCTTGATTGTCCACAACTGTACCACCGAAATTGGTGATTAGGTCGCCTGGTCCTAATTAGCCTTCATTGGCCACACCTGTGCCACTGAAATTGCTGATTAGGCGCACTTCGTCCTAATTAGCCTAGATTAGCCACACCTGTGCCACTGAAATGGCTGATTAGGTGCGCCTGGTTCTAATTAGCCTTGATTGGCCATGCCCTTGAAACTGAAATGGCTGATTAGGCGCTCCTGGTCCGAACTGGTTTGATTGACCATACCTGTTCCACTAAAATGGCTGATTAGGCTCGCCTGGTCCTAATTAGCCTTGATTGTTCACACCTGTGTCACTGAAATTGCTAATTAGTAACACCTGGTCCTAACTACACTTGATTGTCCATACCTGTGTCACTGAAATTGCTAATTGGAAACACCTGGTCCTAACTAGACTTGATTTTCCAAACCTGTGTCACTGAAATTGGTAATTAGAAACACCTGGTCCTAATTAGCCTTGGTTGGCCACACTTCTGACACTCTAATTGCTAATAAAGCAAGCCTGGACCTAATTAATCTTGATTGCCGACACCTGTGCTACTGAAATTGCTGAATAGAAACACCTGGTGCTAATTAGCCTTGATTGTCTCTAATTAGAAACACCTGGTCCTATATAGCCTTAATTGGCCATATGCGTTTCACTGAAATTGCCAATTAGACGCACTTGGTCCTAATTAGCTAGATTGGCAGCACCTGTGTCACTTAAATTGCTAATTAGACGCACCTGGTCCGAAGTAGCCTTGATTGGCTACACCTGTGCGAC
This sequence comes from Typhlomys cinereus, assembly GCA_023101885.1. Taxonomy (NCBI): domain Eukaryota; kingdom Metazoa; phylum Chordata; class Mammalia; order Rodentia; family Platacanthomyidae; genus Typhlomys; species Typhlomys cinereus. The sequence goes on along the minus strand of JALPQD010000435.1, from coordinate 1,419,763 downwards.
CAAATTTGCTGATTAGGCGCTCCTGGTCCTTCTTAGCCTTGATTGGCCACACAACTGCCACTGAAATTGCTGATTATGCACTCCTGGTTCTTATTAGCCTTGATTGGCCACACCCCTTCCACTGAAATTGCTGATTAGGCACGCCTATTCCTAATTAGCCTTAATTGGCCACACCTGTGCCACTGAAATTGCTGATTAGGCGTGCCTGGTCCTAATTAGCCTTGATTGGCCACGCCTGTGACGTAGAAATTGCTGATTAGACGCACCTGGTCCGAAATAGCCTTGATTGGCCACACCTGTGACACTGAAATTGTTAACTGGAAACACCTGGTTCTAATTAATCTTGATGGTCACTAATTAGAAACACCTGGTCCTAATTAGAATTAATTGTCCACATCTGTGTCATTCACATTGCTAATTAGAAGCACCTGGTCCTAATTAGCCTTAATTGGCCATATGCGTTTCACTGAAATTGCTAATTAGACGCACTTGGTCCTAATTAGCTAGATTGGCCACACCTGTATCACTGAAATTGCTAATTAGACGCACGTGGTCCGAAGTAGCCTTGATTGGCTACACCTGTGTCACTGAAATTGCTGATTAGGCACTCCTGGTCCTTATTAGCCTTGTTTGGCCACACCCCTGCCAATGAAATTGCTGATTAGGCACAGCAGATTCTAATTAGCCTTTATGGGCCACAAATGTGCCACTGAAATTGCTAATTCTGTGCGCCTCATCCTAATTAGCCTTAATTGGCCACACCTGTGCCAATGAAATGGCTGATTGGGCGCAACTGGTCCCAATAAGCCTTGATTGGCCACACCTGTGCCACTGAAATGGCTGATTAGGTGCGCCTGGTTCTAATTACCTTGATTGGCCATGCCCTTGAAACTGAAATATGCTGATTAGGCGCTCCTGGTCCTAATTAGGTTTGATTGGTCATACCTGTTCCACTAAAATGGCTGATTAGGCTCCCCTGGTCCTAATTAGCCTTAATTGTTCAACGTGTGTCACTAAAATTGCTAATTAGTAACACCTGGTCCTAATTAGCCTTAATTGTCCATACCTGTGTCACTAAAATTGGTAATTAGAAACACCTGGTCCTAATTAGCCTTGGTTGTCCACATTTCTGACACTCTAATTGCGAATAAAGCAAGCCTGGACCTAATTAATCTTGATTGCTGACACCTGTGCTACTGAAATTGCTGAATAGAAACACCTGGTGCTAATGAGCCTTGATTGTCTCTAATTAGAACAACCTGGTCCTAATTAGCCTTGATTGGCCACACCTGTGCCACTGAAATTCCTGATTAGCTACGCCTGGTCCTAATTAGACTTGATTGGCCACAGCTGTGCCACGGAAATGGCTGATTAGGCACGCCTGGTCCTAATTATACTTGATTGGCCACACCTCTGACACAAAAATTGCTGTTTAGACACATCTGGTCCTAACTAGCCTTGATTGGCCACACTTGTGCCACTGAAATTGCTAATTATGAGTGCCTCATCCTAATTAGCCTTAAGTGGCCACACCTGTGCCACTGAAATTGCTGATTAGGCACGCTTCATCCTAATTAGCCTTGATTGGCCACACCTGTGCCACTGAAATTGCTGATTGGGCGCAACTGGTCCTAATAAGCCTTGATTGGCCACACCTGTACTTCTGAAAGGGCTGATTAGGTGCGCCTGGTTCTAATTAGCCTTGATTGGGCATGCCCTTGAAACTGAAATGGATGATTAGGCACTCCTGGTCCTAAATAGTCTTGATTGGCCACACCTGTGTCACTAAAATAGCTAATGAGACACACCTGGTCCTAATTAGCCTTGATTGCCCACACCTGTGTCATTAAAATAGCTAATTAGACGCATCTGGCCCTAATTAGTCTTGATTGGCCAGACCCGTGTCACTGAAATTGCTAATTAGACGCACCTGGTCTGAATTAGCATTGATTGGCCACACCTGTTAAACTGAAATTGCTGATTAGGCGCTCCTGGTCCTTATTAGCCTTAATTGGCCACACCCCTGCCACTGAAATTGCTGATTAGGCGCACCTGATCAAAATTAGCCTTGATTGGCCACATGTGCGTCACTAAAATAGCTAATTATATGCACCTGGTCCTAATTAATCTTGATTGGCCACACCTGTGTCAGTGAAATTGCTAATTAGAAGCAACTGGTCCTAATTAGCCTTGATTAGTCACACCTGTGCTACTGAAAATGATGATTTGGGGCACCAGGTCCTAATTAGCCTTGATTGGCCACACCTGTGACACCGAAATTTCTGATTAGGCTTGCCTGGGACCTAATTAGCCTTGATTGGCCACACCTGTGCCACTGAAATTGCTAATTAGAAGCACCTGTTCCTAATTAGCTTTGATTGTCGCTAATTAGAAGCAGGTGGTCGTATGTAGCCATGATTGTCCACACTTGTGTCACTGAAATTGCTAATTGGAAACACCTGGTCCTAATTAGCCTTGACTGTCGCTAATTAGAAATACCTGGTCCAAATTAGAATTGATTGTCCACATCAGTGTCACTGAAATTACTATTTAGAAACACCTGGTCCTATTTTGCCTTGATTGTCCACACCTGTGGCACTGCAATTGCTGATTAGATGCGACTGGTTCTAATTAGCATTGATTGGCCACACCTGTGCCACTGAAATTGCTGATTAGGCGCGCCTGATCCTAATTACATTTGATTGGCGAAAGCTGTGCCACGGAAATTGCTGAATAGGCGTGCCTGGTCCTAATTAGCCTTGATTGGCCACACTTGTGCCACTGAAATTGCTGATTACGCGTGCCTGGTCCTGATTTGCCTTCATGGCCACACCTGTGCTACTGTAACTGCTGATTAGGCGTGCCTGGTCCCAATTAGTATTGATTGGCCTCACCTGTGCCACTGAAATTGCTGATTAGGCATGCCTGGTCCTAATTGTCCTTCATTGGCCACACTGGTGCCACGTAAATTGTTGATGAGGCGCGCATGGTCCTAATTAGCTTTGATTGGCTGCACCTGTGTTGCTGAAATTGCTAATTAGAAACACCTGGTGCTAATTAGCCTTAGTTTTCGCTAATTAGAAACACGTGGTCCTAATTGGCCTTGATTGTCCACACCTGTTTCACTGAAAATGTTGATTAGTCTCGCCTGGTCCTAATTAGCCTTGATTGGCCACACCTGTGCCACTGAAATTGCTGATTACGCGTGCGTGGTCCTGATTTGCCTTCATGGCCACATCGGTGCTACAGAAATTGCTGATTAGGCACGCCTGGTCCTAATTAGCCTTGATTGGCCACTCGTGTGCCACTGAAATTGCTGATTAGAAATGCCTGGTCCTAATTAGCATTGATTGTCAATAATTAGAAACACCTGGTCCTAATTAGCCTTGATTGGCCAAACCTGTGCTACTGAAATTGCTGATTAGAAACACCTGGTCCTACTTAGCCTTGATTGGCCACACCTGTGCCAGAGAAATTGCTGATTGGGCACGCCTGGTCTTAATTACACTTCATTGATCACCCCTGTGCCACTGAAATTGCTGACAAGAAACACCTGGTCCTAATTAGCCTTGGTTGGCCACACCTCTGACACTCTAATTGCTAATAAAGCAAGCCTGGGCCTAATTAATCTTGATTGCCAACACTTGTGCTACTGAAATTGCTGAATAGAAACACTTGGTGCTAATTAGCCTTGATTGTCTCTAATTAGAAACACCTGGTCCTAATTAACCTTGATTGGCCACACCTGTGCCCCTGAAATTGCTGATAAGGAACGCATGATCCTAATTAGCCTTGGTTGGCCACACCTATGCCACTGAAATTGCTGATAAGGCACGGCTGGTCCTAATTAGCTTTGATTGGCCACACCTGTGCCACTGAAATTACTGAGTAAGCACGCCTGGTCCTAATTAGCCTTGATTGGCCACACATGTGCCAATGAAATTGCTGATTAGGGGTGCCTGGTGCTAATTAGCCTTGATTTTGCTAATTGGAAACACATGATCCTAATTAGCCTTGATTTACCACACCTGTGCCACTGCAATTGCTGATTAGACGCGCCTGGTCCAATTTAGCCTTGATTGGCCACATCTGTGGCACTGAAATTGCGGATTAGAAGCTCCTGGTGCTATTTAGCCTTGACTGGCCACACCTGAGGCACTGCGATTGCTTATTAGACGCGCCTGGTCCAATATAGCCTTGATAGGCCACATCTGTGGCACTGAAATTGCGGATTAGAAGCTCCTGGTACTATTTAGCCTTCACTGGCCACACCTGTGCTACTGAAATTGCTTCTTGGGCTAGCCTGGTCCTAATTAGCCTTCACTGGCCACAAGTGTGCCACTGAAAGTGCTGATTAGGTGCGCCAGGTCCTAATTGGCCTTCATTGGCCAAACCTCTGCCACTGAAATTGCTGATTAGGCACGCCTGGTCCTAATTAGTCTTGATTGGCCTCACCTGTGCCACTGAAATTGCTGATTAGGCATGCCTGGTCCTAATTGTCCTTCATTGGCCAAACTGGTGCCACGTAAATTGTTGATGAGGCACGCATGGTCCTAATTAGCTTTGATTGGCCGCACCTGTGTTGCTGAAATTGCTAATTAGAAACACCTGGTGCTAATTAGTCTTAGTTTTCGCTAATTAGAAACACGTGATCCTAATTGGCCTTGATTGTCCACACCTGTTTCACTGAAAATGCTGATTAGGCGTTCCTGGTCCTAATTAGCCTTGATTGGCCACACCTGTGCCACTGAAATTGCTGATTAGTTCTGCCTGGTCCTAATTAGCCTTAACTGGCCACACCTGTGGCACTGCAATTGTTTATTAGACGCGCCTGGTCCAATATAGCCTTGATAGGCCACATCTTTGGCACTGAAATTGCGGATTAGAAGCTTCTGGTACTATTTAGCCTATACTGGCCACACCTGTGCCACTGAAATTGATTATTGGGCTAGCCTGCTCCTAATTAGCCTTCACTGGCCACACCTGTGCCACTGAAAGTGCTGATTAGGTGCGCCAGGTCCTAATTGGCCTTGATTGGCCAAACCTCTGCCACTGAAATTGCTGATTAGGCGTGCCTGGTCCTAATTAGTCTTGCTTGACCTCACCTGTGCCACTGAAATTGCTGATTAGGCATGCCTGGTCCTAATTGTCCTTCATTAGCCCCATCGGTGCCACGTAAATTGTTGATGAGGCACACATGGTCCTAATTAGCTTTGATTGGCCGTACCTGTTTTGCTGAAATTGCTAATTAGAAACACCTGGTGCTAATTAGCCTTAGTTTTCGCTAATTAGAAACACGTGGTTCTAATTGGCCTTGATTGTCCACACTTGTTTCACTGAAACTGCTGATTAGGCGCTCCTGGTCCTGATTAGCCTTGATTGGCCACACCTGTGGCAGTGAAATTGCTGAGTGGCGGGCCTGGTCCTAATTACACTTGATTGGCCACAGCTGTGCCACTGAAATTGCGGATTAGGCGCGCCTGGTCCTAATTAGCCTTGAGTGGCCACACCTGTGCCACTGAAATTGCTGATTAGGTACGCCTGGCGCTAATTAGCCTTGATTGTCGATAATTAGAAACACCTGGTCCTAATTAGTGTTGATTGGCCAAACCTGTGCCACTGAAATTGCTGGTTATGTGAGCCTGATCCTAATTAGCCTTGATTGGCCACACCTGTGCACCTGAAGTTGCTGATTAGGCCTGCCTGGCCCTAATTTGCCTTGATTGGTCACACCTGTCCCACTGAAATTGCTGATAAGGCGCGCCTGGTCCTAATTGGCCTTCATTGGCCACACCTGTGCCGCTAAAATTGCTGATTATGGTTGCCTGGTGGTAATTAGCCTTGATTTTTGCTAATTAGAAATGCATGAAGTTAATTACCTGTGGTTGGCCACACCCGTGCCACTGGAATTGCTGAGTAAACGTGCTGGGTCCTAATTAGCCTTGACTGGCCACACCTGTGCCACTGAAATTGCTGGTTATGTGAGCCTGATCCTAATTAGCCTTGATTGGCCACACCTGTGCCACAGAAATTGATGATTAGGTTCGCCTGGTCCTATTTAGCCTTGTTTGGCCACCACTGTGCCACTGAAATTGCTGATTAGGTGCGCCTGGTGCTAATTAGCCTTGATATTCGCTAATTGGAAAAACATGATCCTAATTAGCCTTGGTTGGCCACTCGTGTGCCACTGAAATTGCTGATTATTAATGCCTGGTGCTAATTAGCCTTGATTGTCGATAATTAGAAACACCTGGTCCTAATTAGCCTTGATTGGCCACACCTGTGCCACAGAAATTGATGATTAGGTTCGCCTGGTCCTAATTAGACTTGGTTGGCCAGAGCTGTGCCACTGAAATTGCTGATTACTCGAGATGGTCCAAATTAGCCTTGATTGGCCACATTTGTGCCTCTGAAATTGCTGATTACAAAATCCTGGTCCTAATTTGCCTTGATTGGACACACCTGTGCCAATGAAATTGCTGATTAGGTGTGCCTGGTCCTAATTAGCCTTGATGGCCACACGTGTGCCACTGAAATTGCTGATTAGGGGTGCCTGGTGCTCATTAGCCTTGATTTTCGCTCATTGGAAACACATGATCCTAATTAGCCTTGGTTGGCCACACCAATGCCACTGAAATTGCTCATTATGCGCTCCTGGTCCGAATTAGCCTTGATTGGCCACACCCCTGCCACTGAAATTGCTGATTAGGCGCACCTGATCATAATTCGGCTTGATTGGCCACACCTATGTCACTAAAATAGCTAATTAGACGCACCTGGTCCTAATTGGTCTTGATTGGCCACACCTGTGGAACTGAAATTGCAAATTAGAAGCTACTGGTCCTAATTAGCCTTGATTAGTCACACCTGTGCCACTGAAAATGATGATTTGGGGCGCCAGGTCCTAATTAGCCTTAATTATCCACACCTGTGTCACTGAAAGTGATAATTAGAAACATCTGGTCCTAATTAGCCTTGATTGTCGCTAATTAGAAGCAGCTGGTCGTAAGTAGCCTTGATTGTCCACACCTGTGTCACTGAAATTGCTAATTGGAAACACCTGATCCTAATTATCCTTGATTGTCCACACCTGTGTCACTGAAATTGATAATTAGATGCACGTGTCCTAATTAGCCTTGATGGCCCCACCTGTGTCATTGAAATAGCTAATTAGACGCACCTGGTCCGAATTAGCATTGATTGGCCACACCTGTATCACTGAAATTGCTGATTAGGCACGCCTGGTCCTAATTAGCTTTGGTTGGCCACACCTGTGCCACTGAAATTGCTGATTAGGCATGCCTGTTCCTAATTAGCCTTCATTGGCCACATCTGTGCCATTGAAATTGGTGATTAGGCGGGCCTGGTCCTAATTAGCATTGAATGGCCACACCTGTGCCACTGAAACTGCTGATTATTTGCACCTGGACTAATTAGCCTTGATTGTCCACACCTGTGTCACTACAGTTGCTGATTAGATGCACCTGGTTCTAATTACCCTTGATTGTCCACAATTGTGTCACTGAAATTGCTAATTACACGTACCTGGTCCTAATTATTCTTGATTATCCACACCTGTGTCACTGAAATTGCCTATTAGAAACACCTGGTCCTAATTAGCGTTGATTGGCCACACCTGTCTCACTCAAATAGCTAATTAGAAGCACCTGGTCCTAATTAGCCTTGACTGTCGCTAATTAGAAACACCTGGTCCTAATTAGAATTGATTGTCCACATCAGTGTCACTGAAATTAATAATTAGAAACACCTGGGCCTATTTTGCCTTGATTGTCCACACCTGTGTTAGTGAAGTTGCTAATTAGATGCACCTGGTTCTAATTAGCCGATTGGCCACACCTGTGTCACTGAAAGTGGTAATTAGATGCCACTGGTCCAAATTAGCCTTGATTAGCCACACCTGTGCCACTGAAATGGCTGATTAGGTGCGCCTGGTTCTAATTAGACCTGATTGGCCACACGTGTGCAACAGAAATTGATGATTAGGTGCGTCAGGTCATAATCAGCCTTGATAGGTCACACCTTTGAAATGGAAATTGCTGATCTTTCATGCCAGTACCTAATTAGCCTTGAATGGACACACCTGTGTCACTGAAATGGCTGATTAGGTGTGCCTGGTTCTAATTAGACTTGATTGGCCACACCTGTGCAACAGAGATTGATGATTAGGTGCGCATGGTCCTAATTAACCTTGATTAGCCACACCTTGGCCACTGAAATTGCTGATTAGTGGTGCCTGGTGCTAATTAGCCTTGATTTCGCTAATTGGAAACACATGATCCTAATTAGCCTTGATTTGCCACACCTGTGCCACTGAAATTGCTGATTATGCGTACCTGTTCCTAATTAGCTTTGATTGGCCACACCTGTGCCACTGAAAGTGCTGATTAGGTGCGCCAGGTCCTAATTGGCCTTGATTGGCCACACTTGTGTCACTGAAATTGATAATTAGATGCACGTGTCCTAATTAGCCTTGTTGGCCCCACCTGTGTCATTGAAATAGCTAATTAGACGCACCTGGTCCGAATTAGCATTGATTGGCCACACCTGTATCACTGAAATTGCTGATTAGGCACGCCTGGTCCTAATTAGCTTTGGTTGGCCACACCTGTGCCACTGAAATTGCTGATTAGGCATGCCTGTTCCTAATTAGCCTTGATTGGCCACACCTGTGCCACAGAAATTGATGATTAGGTTTGCCTGGTCCTAATTAGACTTGGTTGGCCAGAGCTGTGCCACTGAAATTGCTGATTACTCGAGACTGGTCCAAATTAGCCTTGATTGGCCACATTTGTGCTCTGAAATTGCTGATTACAAAATCCTGGTCCTAATTTGCCTTGATTGGACACACCTGTGCCAATGAAATTGCTGATTAGGTGTGCCTGGTCCTAATTAGCCTTGATGGCCACACGTGTGCCACTGAAATTGTTGATTAGGGGTGCCTGGTGCTCATTAGCCTTGATTTTCGCTCATTGGAAACACATGATCCTAATTAGCCTTGGTTGGCCACACCAATGCCACTGAAATTGCTGATTATGTGCTCCTGGTCCTAATTAGCCTTGATTGGCCACATAAGTGCGACTGAAATTGCAGATTAGGCCCGCCTGGTCCTAATTAGCCTTGATTGGCCACATCTGTGCCACTGAAATTGCTGATTAGGCTCCCCTGATCCTATTTAGCCTTGATTGGCCACACCTTTGCTACTGAAATTGCTGATTAGTGGTTCTGAGTGCTAATTAGCCTTAATTTCGCTAATTGGAAACACATGATCCTAATTATCCTTGATTGGCCACACCTGTGCCACTGAAATTACTGATTATGCACTCCTGTTCCTAATTCGCCTTGATTGGCCACACCAGTGCCACTCAAATTGCTAATTAGAAACACCTGGTCTGAATTAGCCTTGATTGGCCACACCTGTGTCACTGAAATTCATAATTAGAAACATCTGGTCCTAATTAGCCTTGATTGTCGGTAATTAGAAACTCCTCGTCCTAATTAGCCTTTATTGTCCACACCTGTGTCACTGAAATTGATAATTAGAAACACCTGGTCCTAATTAGCCTTGATTGTCCACATCTGTGTCACTGAAATTGATAATTAGAAACATCTGGTCCTAATTAACCTTGATTGTCCCCACATATGTCCCTGAAATTGCTATTTACACGCACCTGGTCCTAAAATAGCCTTGATTGAAGATACCTGTGTCATTGAAATTGCTAATTATTTGCACCTGGTCATAATTAGCCTTGATTGGCCACACCTGTGCCACTGAAATTGCTAATTAGAAACACCTGGTCCTAATTAGTTTTGTTTGGTCACACCTGTGCCAATGAAATTGCTGATAAGGCGCACCTGGTCATAATTAGCATTGACTGGACACACCTGTGCCACTGAAATTGCTGATTAGGTGCTCCTGGTCCTGATTAGCATTGATTGGCCACACCTGTGCCAGTGAAATTGCTGAGTAGGCACGCCTGGTCCTAATTACACTTGATTGGCCACAGCAGTTCCACGAAAATTGCTGATTAGGGCATGCCTGCTCCTAATTAGCCTTGGTTGGCCACACCTGTGCCACTGAAATTGCTGAGTATGCATGCCTGGTCCTAATTAGCCTTGATTGTCCACACCTGTGCCACTGAAATTGCTGATTACGCGTGCCTGGTCCTAATTTGCCTTCATGGCCACACCAGTGCTACGGAAATTGCTGATTAGGCACGCTGGTCCTAATTAGCTTGATTGGCCACTCGTGTGCCACTGAAATTGCTGATTAGAAATGCCTGGTACTAATTAGCCTTGATTGTCGATAATTAGAAACACCTGGCACTAATTAGCCTTGATTGGCCAAACCTGTGCCACTGAAATTGCTGATGAGGCGCACCTGGTCTTAATTACACTTCATTGGTCACCCCTTTGCCACTGAAATTGCTGACTAGAAACACCTGGTCCTAATTAGCCTTGGTTGGCCACACCTCTGACACTCTAATTGCTAATAAAGCAAGCCTGGACCTAATTAATGTTGATTGGCGACCCCTGTGCTACTGAAATTTCTTAATAGAAACACCTGGTCCTAATTAGCCTTGGTTGGCCACACCTCTGACACTCTAATTGCTAATAAAGCAAGCCTGGACCTAATTAATGTTGATTGGCGACCCCTGTGCTACTGAAATTTCTTAATAGAAACACCTGGTGCTAATTAGCCTTGATTGTCTCTAATTAGAAACACCTGGTCCTAATTAACCTTGATTGGCCATACCTGTGCCACTGAAATTGCTGATTAGGAAAGCATGATCCTAATTAGCCTTGGTTGGCCACACCTATGCCACTGAAATTGCTGATAAGGCACGGCTGAACCTAATTAGCCTTGATTGGCCACACCTGTACAACTGAAATTACTGAGTAAGTGTGCCTGGTCCTAATTAGCCTTGATTGGCCAAACCTATGCGATTGAATTTGCTGATTATATAGGCCTGGTGCTAATTACCCTTGATTGTCGATAATCAGAACCACCTCGTCCTAATTAGCCTTGATTGGCAACACCTGTGCCACTGAAATGGCTGATTAGGCGTGCCTGATCCTAATTAGCCTTGATTGGCCACATTTGCCACATTTGTGCCACTGAAATTGCTTATTAGAAGGTCATGGTCCTAATCAGCCTTGATTGACCACACCTGTACCACTGAAGTTGCTGATTAGGCGTGCATGGTCCTAATTAGCCTTGATTGGCCACAACTGTGCACTTAAATTGCTGATTAGGGGTGCCTGGTGCTAATTAGCCTTCATTTTCACTAATTGGAAACACATGATCCTAATTAGCCTTGGTTGGCCACACCTGTGCCACTGAAATTGCTAATTAGGCGTGCCTGGTCCTAATTGTCTTTCATGGGTTATAGTGGTGCCACGGAAATTGCTGATGAGGCGCGACTGGTCCTAATTAGCCTTCATTGGTCACACGTGTTCCACTGAAATTGCTGATTAGAAACGCCTGGTGCTAATTAGCCTAGATTGTCAATAATTAGAAACACCTGGTCCTAATTAGCCTTGATTGACCACATCTTTACCACTGAAATTGCTCACTAGACGCACCCGGTCCGCGTTAGCCTTGATTTGCTACACCTGTGTCACTGAAAATGCTAATTAGGAGCTCCTGGTCCGAATTAGCCTTGATTGGCCACTCCCTTGCCTCTGAAGTTGCTGATTAGGCACGACTGGTCCTAATTAGCCTTGATATGCCACACCTGTGCAACTGAAGTTGCTGATTCGGCATGCCTGGTCCTAATTAGCCTTGATGGGACACACCTGTGTCACTGAAAATGCTAATAACATGCACCATGTCCGAATTAGCCTTGATTGGCCACACCCATGTCACTGAACTTGCTCATTAGACGCACCTGGTCTGAATTAGCATTGATTGGCAACACCTGTTAAACTGAAATTGCTGATTAGGTGCCCCTGGTCCTTATTAGCCTTGATTGGCCACACCCCTGCCACTGAAATTGCTGATTAGGCATGCCTGATCAAAATTAGCCTTTATTGGCCACACCTGAGTAAGTAAAATATATAATTAGATGCACCTGGTCCTAATTAGTGTTGATTGCCACACCTGTGTCACTGAAATTGCTAATTAGATGCAACTGGTCCTAATTAGCCTTGATTAGTCACACCTGTGCCACTGAAAATGACGATTTGGGGCGCCAGGTTCTAATTAGCCTTAATTGTCCACACCTGTGTCACTGAAATTGATAATTAGAAACATATGGTCCTAATTAGCCTTGATTGTCGCTAATTAGAATCAGCTGGTCGTAAGTAGCCTTGATTGTCCACACCTGTGTCACTGAAATTGCTAATTGGAAACACCTTGTCCTAATTAGCCTTGACTGTCGCTAATTAGAAACACCTGGTCCTAATTAGAATTGATTGTCCACATCGGTGTCACTGAAATTACTAATTAGAAACACCTGGTCCTATTTTGCCTTGATTGTCCACACCTGTGTTAGTGAAATTGCTAATTAGACACACCTGGTTCTAATTAGCCTTGATTGGCCACACCTGTGTCACTGAAATTGCTAGTGAGACGCACCTGGTCTTAATTATACTTGATTGGCCACACCTGGGTCACTGAAAGTGGTAATTAGATGCACCTGGTCCAAATTAGCTTTGAATAGCCACACCTGTGCCCCTGAAATGGCTGATTAGGTGCGTGTGGTTCTAATTAGCCTTGATTGGCCACACCTGTGCCACAGAAATTGATGATGAGGTGCGTCAGGTCCTAATTAGCCTTGATTGGTCACACCTTTGAAATGGAAATTGCTGATCTGTCGTGCCTGTAACAATTAGCCTTGAATGGCCACACACGTGCCACTGAAATTGCTGATTATGTGCTCCTGGTCCTAATTAGCCTTGATTGGCCACATCTTTGTCACTGAAATTGCTAATTAGATGCACCTGGTCCTAATTAGCCTTGATTGGCCACATCTTTACCACTGAAATTGCTTACTAGACGCACTCGGTCCGAATTAGCCATGACTTGCTACACCTGTGTCACTGAAATTGCTAATTAGGAGCTCCTGGACCGAATTAGTCTTGATTGGCCACACCTGTGCAACTGAAGTTGCTGATTAGGCATGCCTGGTCCTAATTAGCCTTGATATGCCACACGTGTGCAACTGAAGTGGCTGAATCGCCACGCCTCATCCTAATTAGCCTTGATTGGCCACACCTGTGTCACTGAAAATGCTAATTAGAAGCACCTGGTCCGCATTAGCCTTGATTGGCCATACCCGTGTCACTGAAATTGCTAATTAGAAGCACGTGGTCCGAATTAGCCTTGATTAGCCACACCTGTTAAACTGAAATTGCTGATTATGCGCTCCTGGTCCTTATTAGCCTTCATTGGCCACACCCCTGCCACTGAAATTGCTGATTAGGCGCGCCTGATCATAATTCGGCATGATTGGCCACACCTATGGCACTAAAATAGCTAATTAGACGCACCTGGTCCTAATTAGTCTTGATTGGCCACACCTGTGGAACTGAAATTGCAAATTAGAAGCTACTGGTCCTAATTAGCCTTGATTAGTCACACCTGTGCCACTGAAAATGATGATTTGGGGCGCCAGGTCCTAATTAGCCTTAATTGTCCACACCTGTGTCACTGAAAGTGATAATTAGAAACATCTGGTCCTAATTAGCCTTGATTGTCGCTAATTAGAAGCAGCTGGTCGTAAGTAGCCTTGATTGTCCACACCTGTGTCACTGAAATTGCTAATTGGAAACACCTGATCCTAATTATCCTTGATTGTCCACACCTGTGTCACTGAAATGGATAATTAGACGCACGTGTCCTAATTAGCCTTGATGGCCCCACCTGTGTCATTGAAATAGCTAATTAGACGCACCTGGTCCGAATTAGCATTGATTGGCCACACTTGTATCACTGAAATTGCTGATTAGGCACGCCTGGTCCTAATTAGCTTTGGTTGGCCACACCAGTGCCACTGAAATTGCTGATTAGGTGCGCATGGTCCTAATTAGCCTTGATTAGCCACACCTTGGCCACTGAAATTGCTGATTAGTGGTGCCTGGTGCTAATTAGCCTTGATTTCTCTAATCGGAAACACATGATCCTAATTAGCCTTGATTTGCCACACCTGTGCCACTGAAATCACTGATTATGCGTGCCTGTTCCTTATTAGCCTTGATTGGCCACACCTGTGTGACTGAAATTGCTGATTAGTCCCGCCTGGTCCTAATTAGCCTTGATTGGCCACACCTGTGCCACTGCAATTGCTGATTAGACACACCTGGTCCAATTTAGCCTTGATTTGCCACAAGTGTGGCACTGAAATTGCGGATTAGGAGCTCCTGGTACTATTTAGCCTTGACTGGCCACATCTGTGCCATTGAAATTGATATTGTGCTAGCTTGGTCCTAATTAGCTTATACTGGCCACACCTGTGCCACTGAAAGTGCTGATTAGGTGCGCCAGGTCCTAATTGGCCTTGATTGGCAACACCTCTGCCACTGAAATGGCTGATTAGTCATGCCTGGTCCTAACTGTCCTTTATTGGCCACACCGGTGCCACGTTAATTGTTTATGAGGTGCGCATGGTCCTCGTTAGCTTTGATTGGCCGCACCTGTGTTGCTGAAATTGCTAATTAGAAACCTCTGGTGCTAATTACCCTTAGTATTCGCTAATTAGAAACACGTGCTCCTAATTGGCCTTTATTGTCCACACCCGTTTCACTGAAACTGCTGATTAGGCGCTCCTGGTCCTAATTAGCCTTGATTAGTCACACCTGTGCCACTGAAAATGATGATTTGGGGGCGCCAGGTCGTAATTAGCCCTAATTGTCCACACCTGTGTCACTGAAATTGATAAATAGGAACATCTGGTCCTAATTAGCCTTGATTGTCACTAATTAGAATCAGCTGGTCGTAAGTAGCCTTGATTTGCTACACCTGTGTCACTGAAATTGCTAATTAGGAGCTCCTGGTCCGAATTAGCCTTGATTGGCCACTCCCTTGCCTCTAAAGTTGCTGATTAGGCACGACTGGTCTTAATTAGCCTTGATATGCCACACCTGTGCAACTGAAGTTGCTGATTCGGCATGCCTCATCCTAATTAGCCTTGATTGGCCACACCTGTGTCACTGAAAATGCTAATTAGACGCACCAAGTCCGAATTAGCCTTGATTGGCCACACCCGTGTCACTGAACTTGCTAATTAGACGCACCTGGTCCGAATTAGCCTTGATTGGCCACACCCGTGTCACTGAACTTGCTAATTAGACGCACCTGGTCTGAATTAGCATTGATTGGCCACACCTGTTAAACTGAAATTGCTGATTAGGCGCTCCTGGTCCTTATTAGCCTTGATTGGCCAGACCCCTGCCACTGAAATTGCTGATTAGGTGCGCCTGATCATAATTAGGCTTGATTGGCCACACCTATGGCACTAAAATAGCTAATTAGACGCACCTGGTCCTAATTAGTCTTGATTGGCCACACCTGTGTCACTGAAATTGCTAATTAGATGCAACTGGTCCTAATTAGCCTTGATTAGTCACACCTGTGCCACTGAAAATGATGATTTGGGGCGCCAGGTCCTAATTAGCCTTAATTGTCCACACGTGTGTCACTTAAATTGATAATTAGAAACATATGGTCCTAATTAGCCTTGATTGTCGCTAATTAGAAACACCTGGTCCTAATTAGAATTGATTGTCCACATCGGTGTCACTGAAATTACTAATTAGAAACACCTGGTCCTATTTGCCTTGATTGTCCACACCTGTGTTAGTGAAGTTGCTAATTAGACGCACCTGGCTCTAATTAGCCTTGATTGGCCACACTCGTGTCACTGAAATTGCTAGTGAGACGCACCTGGTCTTACTTATCCTTGATTGGCCACACCTGGGTCACTGAAAGTGGTAATTAGATGCACCTGGTCCAAATTAGCCTTGAATAGCCACACTTGTGCCACTGAAATGGCGGATTAGGTGCGTGTGGTTCTAATTAGCCTTGATTGGCCACACCTGTGCCTCAGAAATTGATGATGAGGTGCGTCAGGTCCTAATTAGCCTTGATTGGTCACACCTTTGAAATGGAAATTGCTGATCTGTCGTGCCTGTAACTAATTAGCCTTGAATGGCCACACCCGTGCCACTGAAATTGCTGATTATGTGCTCCTGGTCCTAATTAGCCTTGATTGGCCACATCTTTGTCACTGAAATTGCTAATTAGATGCACCTGGTCCTAATTAGCCTTGATTGGCCACATCTTTACCACTGAAATTGCTTACTAGACGCACTTGGTCGGAATTAGCCATGACTTGCTACACCTGTGTCACTGAAATTGCTAATTAGGAGCTCCTGGTCCGAATTAGTCTTGATTGGCGACACCTGTGCAACTGAAGTTGCTGATTAGGCATGCCTGGTCCTAATTAGCCTTGATATGCCACACCTGTGTAACTGAAGTTCCTGAATCGCCACGCCTCATCCTAATTAGCCTTGATTGGCCACACCTGTGTCACTGAAAATGCTAATTAGACGCACCTGATCTGCATTAGCCTTGATTGGCCATACCCATGTCACTGAAATTGCTAATTAGAAGCACGTGGTCCGAATTAGCCTTGATTAGCCACACCTGTTAAACTGAAATTGCTGATTATGCGCTCCTGGTCCTTATTAGCCTTCATTGGCCACACCCCTGCCACTGAAATTGCTGATTAGGCGCGCCTGATCATAATTAGGCTTGATTGGCCACACCTATGTCACTAAAATAGCTAATTAGATGCACCTGGTCCTAATTAGTCTTGATTGGCCACACCTGTGGAACTGAAATTGCAAATTAGAAGCTACTGGTCCTAATTAGCCTTGATTAGTCACACCTGTGCCACTGAAAATGGTGATTTGGGGCGCCAGGTCCTAATTAGCCTTAATTGTCCACACCTGTGTCACTGAAAGTGATAATTAGAAACATCTGGTCCTAATTAGCCTTGATTGTCGCTAATTAGAAGCAGCTGGTCGTAAGTAGCCTTGATTGTCCACACCTGTGTCACTGAAATTGCTAATTGGAAACACCTGATCCTAATTATCCTTGATTGTCCACACCTGTGTCACTGAAATTGATAATTAGACGCACGTGTCCTAATTAGCCTTGATGGCCCCACCTGTGTCATTGAAATAGCTAATTAGACGCACCTGGTCCGAATTAGCATTGATTGGCCACACCTGTATCACTGAAATTGCTGATTAGGCACGCCTGGTCCTAATTAGCTTTGGTTGGCCACACCTGTGCCACTGAAATTGCTGATTAGGCATGCCTGTTCCTAATTAGCCTTCATTGGCCACATCTGTGCCATTGAAATTGGTGATTAGGCGGGCCTGGTCCTAATTAGCATTGAATGGCCACACCTGTGCCACTGAAACTGCTGATTATTTGCACCTGGACTAATTAGCCTTGATTGTCCACACCTGTGTCACTACAGTTGCTGATTAGATGCACCTGGTTCTAATTAGCCTTGATTGTCCACAATTGTGTCACTGAAATTGCTAATTACACGTACCTGGTCCTAATTATTCTTGATTATCCACACCTGTGTCACTGAAATTGCTAATTAGAAACACCTGGTCCTAATTAGCATTGATTGGCCACACCTGTGTCACTGAAATAGCTAATTAGAAGCACCTGGTCCTAATTAGCCTTGACTGTCGCTAATTAGAAACACCTGGTCCTAATTAGAATTGATTGTCCACATCAGTGTCACTGAAATTAATAATTAGAAACACCTGGTCCTATTTTGCCTTGATTGTCCACACCTGTGTTAGTGAAGTTGCTAATTAGATGCACCTGGTTCTAATTAGCCGATTGGCCACACCTGTGACACTGAAAGTGGTAATTAGATGCCACTGGTCCAAATTAGCCTTGATTAGCCACACCTGTGCCACTGAAATGGCTGATTAGGTGCGCCTGGTTCTAATTAGACCTGATTGGCCACACGTGTGCAACAGAAATTGATGATTAGGTGCGCATGGTCCTAATTAACCTTGATTAGCCACACCTTGGCCACTGAAATTGCTGATTAGTGGTGCCTGGTGCTAATTAGCCTTGATTTCGCTAATTGGAAACACATGATCCTAATTAGCCTTGATTTGCCACACCTGTGCCACTGAAATTGCTGATTATGCGTACCTGTTCCTAATTAGCTTTGATTGGCCACACCTGTGCCACTGAAAGTGCTGATTAGGTGCGCCAGGTCCTAATTGGCCTTGATTGGCCACACCTGTGTCACTGAAATTGATAATTAGACGCACGTGTCCTAATTAGCCTTGATGGCCCCACCTGTGTCATTGAAATAGCTAATTAGACGCACCTGGTCCGAATTAGCATTGATTGGCCACACCTGTATCACTGAAATTGCTGATTAGGCACGCCTGGTCCTAATTAGCTTTGGTTGGCCACACCTGTGCCACTGAAATTGCTGATTAGGCATGCCTGTTCCTAATTAGCCTTGATTGGCCACACCTGTGCCACAGAAATTGATGATTAGGTTCGCCTGGTCCTAATTAGACTTGGTTGGCCAGAGCTGTGCCACTGAAATTGCTGATTACTCGAGACTGGTCCAAATTAGCCTTGATTGGCCACATTTGTGCCTCTGAAATTGCTGATTACAAAATCCTGGTCCTAATTTGCCTTGATTGGACACACCTGTGCCAATGAAATTGCTGATTAGGTGTGCCTGGTCCTAATTAGCCTTGATGGCCACACGTGTGCCACTGAAATTGCTGATTAGGGGTGCCTGGTGCTCATTAGCCTTGATTTTCGCTCATTGGAAACATATGATCCTAATTAGCCTTGGTTGGCCACACCAATGCCACTGAAATTGCTGATTATGTGCTCCTGGTCCTAATTAGCCTTGATTGGCCACATAAGTGCGACTGAAATTGCAGATTAGGCCCGCCTGGTCCTAATTAGCCTTGATTGGCCACATCTGTGCCACTGAAATTGCCGATTAGGCACCCCTGATCCTAATTAGCCTTGATTGGCCACACCTTTGCTACTGAAATTGCTGATTAGTGGTTCTGAGTGCTAATTAGCCTTAATTTCGCTAATTGGAAACACATGATCCTAATTATCCTTGATTGGCCACACCTGTGCCACTGAAATTACTGATTATGCACTCCTGTTCCTAATTCGCCTTGATTGGCCACACCAGTGCCACTCAAATTGCTAATTAGAAACACCTGGTCCCAATTAGCCTTGATTGGCCACACCTGTGTCACTGAAATTCATAATTAGAAACATCTGGTCCTAATTAGCCTTGATTGTCAGTAATTAGAAACTCCTCGTCCTAATTAGCCTTATTGTCCACACCTGTGTCACTGAAATTGATAATTAGAAACACCTGGTCCTAATTAGCCTTGATTGTCCACACCTGTGTCACTGAAATTGATAATTAGAAACATCTGGTCCTAATTAACCTTGATTGTCCACACATATGTCCCTGAAATTGCTATTTACACGCACCTGGTCCGAAAATAGCCTTGATTGAAGATACCTGTGTCATTGAAATTGCTAATTATTTGCACCTGGTCATAATTAGCCTTGATTGGCCACACCTGTGCCACTGAAATTGCTAATTAGAAACACCTGGTCCTAATTAGTTTTGTTTGGCCACACCTGTGCCAATGAAATTGCTGATAAGGCGCACCTGGTCATAATTAGCGTTGACTGGACACACCTGTGCCACTGAAATTGCTGATTAGGTGCTCCTGGTCCTGATTAGCATTGATTGGCCACACCTGTGCCAGTGAAATTGCTGAGTAGGCACGCCTGGTCCTAATTACACTTGATTGGCCACAGCAGTTCCACGAAAATTGCTGATTAGGTCATGCCTGCTCCTAATTAGCCTTGGTTGGCCACACCTGTGCCACTGAAATTGCTGAGTATGCATGCCTGGTCCTAATTAGCCTTGATTGTCCACACCTATGCCACTGAAATTGCTGATTACGCGTGCCTGGTCCTAATTTGCCTTCATGGCCACACCAGTGCTACGGAAATTGCTGATTAGGCACGCTGGTCCTAATTAGCTTGATTGGCCACTCGTGTGCCACTGAAATTGCTGATTAGAAATGCCTGGTACTAATTAGCCTTGATTGTCGATAATTAGAAACACCTGGCACTAATTAGCCTTGATTGGCCAAACCTGTGCCACTGAAATTGCTGATGAGGCACACCTGGTCTTAATTACACTTCATTGGTCACCCCTTTGCCACTGAAATTGCTGACTAGAAACACCTGGTCCTAATTAGCCTTGGTTGGCCACACCTCTGACACTCTAATTGCTAATAAAGCAAGCCTGGACCTAATTTATGTTGATTGGCGACCCCTGTGCTACTGAAATTTCTTAATAGAAACACCTGGTGCTAATTAGCCTTGATTGTCTCTAATTAGAAACACCTGGTCCTAATTAACCTTGATTGGCCATACCTGTGCCACTGAAATTGCTGATTAGGAAAGCATGATCCTAATTAGCCTTGGTTGGCCACACCTATGCCACTGAAATTGCTGATAAGGCACGGCTGATCCTAATTAGCCTTGATTGGCCACACCTGTGCAACTGAAATTACTGAGTAAGTGTGCCTGGTCCTAATTAGCCTTGATTGGCCAAACCTATGCGATTGAATTTGCTGATTATATAGGCCTGGTGCTAATTACCCTTGATTGTCGATAATCAGAACCACCTCGTCCTAATTAGCCTTGATTGGCAACACCTGTGCCACTGAAATGGCTGATTAGGCGTGCCTGATCCTAATTAGCCTTGATTGGCCACATTTGTGCCACTGAAATTGCTTATTAGAAGGTCATGGTCCTAATCAGCCTTGATTGACCACACCTGTGCCACTGAAGTTGCTGATTAGGCGTGCATGGTCCTAATTAGCCTTGATTGGCCACAACTGTGCACTTAAATTGCTGATTAGGGGTGCCTGGTGCTAATTAGCCTTCGTTTTCACTAATTGGAAACACATGATCCTAATTAGCCTTGGTTGGCCACACCTGTGCCACTGAAATTGCTAATTAGGCGTGCCTGGTCCTAATTGTCTTTCATGGGCTATAGTGGTGCCACGGAAATTGCTGATGAGGCGCGCCTGGTCCTAATTAGCCTTCATTGGTCACACGTGTTCCACTGAAATTGCTGATTAGAAACGCCTGGTGCTAATTAGCCTTGATTGTCAATAATTAGAAACACCTGGTCCTAATTAGCCTTGATTGACCACATCTTTACCACTGAAATTGCTCACTAGACGCACCCGGTCCGCGTTAGCCTTGATTTGCTACACCTGTGTCACTGAAAATGTTAATTAGGAGCTCCTGGTCCGAATTAGCCTTGATTGGCCACTCCCTTGCCTCTGAAGTTGCTGATTAGGCACGACTGGTCCTAATTAGCCTTGATATGCCACACCTGTGCAACTGAAGTTGCTGATTCGGCATGCCTGGTCCTAATTAGCCTTGATGGGACACACCTGTGTCACTGAAAATGCTAATTAGACGCACCATGTCCGAATTAGCCTTGATTGGCCACACCCATGTCACTGAACTTGCTCATTAGACGCACCTGGTCTGAATTAGCATTGATTGGCAACACCTGTTAAACTGAAATTGCTGATTAGGTGCCCCTGGTCCTTATTAGCTTTGATTGGCCAGACCCCTGCCACTGAAATTGCTGATTAGGCATGCCTGATCAAAATTAGCCTTTATTGGCCACACCTGAGTAAGTAAAATATATAATTAGACGCACCTGGTCCTAATTAGTCTTGATTGGCACACCTGTGTCACTGAAATTGCTAATTAGATGCAACTGGTCCTAATTAGCCTTGATTAGTCACACCTGTGCCACTGAAAATGATGATTTGGGGTGCCAGGTCCTAATTAGCCTTAATTGTCCACACCTGTGTCACTGAAATTGATAATTAGAAACATATGGTCCAAATTAGCCTTGATTGTCGCTAATTAGAATCAGCTGGTCGTAAGTAGCCTTGATTGTCCACACCTGTGTCACTGAAATTGCTAATTGGAAACACCTGGTCCTAATTAGCCTTGACTGTCGCTAATTAGAAACACCTGGTCCTAATTAGAATTGATTGTCCACATCGGTGTCACTGAAATTACTAATTAGAAACACCTTGTCCTATTTTGCCTTGATTGTCCACACCTGTGTTAGTGAAGTTGCTAATTAGACGCACCTGGTTCTAATTAGCCTTGATTGGCCACACCTGTGCCCCTGAAATGGCTGATTAGGTGCGTGTGGTTCTAATTAGCCTTGATTGGCCACACCTGTGCCACAGAAATTGATGATGAGGTGCGTCAGGTCCTAATTAGCCTTGATTGGTCACACCTTTGAAATGGAAATTGCTGATCTGTCGTGCCTGTAACTAATTAGCCTTGAATGGCCACACCCGTGCCACTGAAATTGCTGATTATGTGCTCCTGGTCCTAATTAGCCTTGATTGGCCACATCTTTGTCACTGAAATTGCTAATTAGATGCACCTGGTCCTAATTAGCCTTGATTGGCCACATCCTTACCACTGAAATTGCTTACTAGACGCACTCGGTCCGAATTAGCCATGACTTGCTACACCTGTGTCACTGAAATTGCTAATTAGGAGCTCCTGGTCCGAATTAGTCTTGATTGGCCACACCTGTGCAACTGAAATTGCTGATTAGGCATGCCTGGTCCTAATTAGCCTTGATATGCCACACCTGTGCAACTGAAGTTGCTGAATCGCCACGCCTCATCCTAATTAGCCTTGATTGGCCACACCTGTGTCACTGAAAATGCTAATTAGACGCACCTGGTCCGAATTAGCCTTGATTAGCCACACCTGTTAAACTGAAATTGCTGATTATGCGTTCCTGGTCCTTATTAGCCTTCATTGGCCACACCCCTGCCACTGAAATTGCTGATTAGGCGCGCCTGATCATAATTCGGCATGATTGGCCACACCTATGGCACTAAAATAGCTAATTAGACGCACCTGGTCCTAATTAGTCTTGATTGGCCACACCTGTGTCACTGAAATTGCAAATTAGAAGCTACTGGTTCTAATTAGCCTTGATTAGTCACACCTGTGCCACTGAAAATGATGATTTGGGGCGCCAGGTCCTAATTAGCCTTAATTGTCCACACCTGTGTCACTGAAAGTGACAATTAGAAACATCTGGTCCTAATTAGCCTTGATTGTCGCTAATTAGAAGCAGCTGGTCATAAGTAGCCTTGATTGTCCACACCTGTGTCACTGAAATTGCTAATTGGAAACACCTGATCCTAATTAGCCTTGATTGTCCACACCTGTGTCACTGAAATTGATAATTAGATGCACGTGTCCTAATTAGCCTTGATGGCCCCACCTGTGTCATTGAAATAGCTAATTAGACGCACCTGGTCCGAATTAGCATTGATTGGCCACACCTGAATCACTGAAATTGCTGATTAGGCACGCCTGGTCCTAATTAGCTTTGGTTGGCCACACCTGTGCCACTGAAATTGCTGATTAGGCATGCCTGGTCCTAATTAGCATTGAATGGCCACACCTGTGCCACTGAAACTGCTGATTATTTGCACCTGGACTAATTAGCCTTGATTGTCCACACCTGTGTCACTACAGTTGCTGATTAGGCGGGCCTGGTTCTAATTAGCCTTGATTGTCCACAATTGTGTCACTGAAATTGCTAATTACACGTACCTGGTCCTAATTATTCTTGATTATCCAATCCTGTGTCACTGAAATTGCTAATTAGAAACACCTGGTCCTAATTAGCATTGAATGGCCACACCTGTGCCACTGAAACTGCTGATTATTTGCACCTGGACTAATTAGCCTTGATTGTCCACACCTGTGTCACTACAGTTGCTGATTAGATGCACCTGGTTCTAATTAGCCTTGATTGTCCACAGTTGTGTCACTGAAATTGCTAATTACACGTACCTGGTCCTAATTATTCTTCATTATCCACACCTGTGTCACTGAAATTGCTAATTAGAAACACCTGGTCCTAATTAGCATTGATTGGCCACACCTGTGTCACTGAAATAGCTAATTAGAAGCACCTGGTCCTAATTAGCCTTGACTGTCGCTAATTAGAAACACCTGGTCCTAATTAGAATTGATTGTCCACATCAGTGTCACTGAAATTACTAATTAGAAACACCTGGGCCTATTTTGCCTTGATTTTCCACACCTGTGTTAGTGAAGTTGCTAATTAGATGCACCTGGTTCTAATTAGCCGATTGGCCACACCTGTGTCACTGAAAGTGGTAATTAGATGCCACTGGTCCAAATTAGCCTTGATTAGCCACACCTGTGCCACTGAAATGGCTGATTAGGTGTGCCTGGTTCTAATTAGACCTGATTGGCCACACTTGTGCAACAGAAATTGATGATTAGGTTCGTCAGGTCCTAATTAGCCTTGATAGGTCACACCTTTGAAATGGAAATTGCTGATCTTTCATGCCAGTACCTAATTAGCCTTGAATGGACACACCTGTGTCACTGAAATGGCTGATTAGGTGCGCCTGGTTCTAATTAGACTTGATTGGCCACACCTGTGCAACAGAAATTGATGATTAGGTGTGCCTGGTCCTAATTAATCTTGATTGGGCACACCTGTGCCACTGAAATTGCTGATTAGGCATGCCTGGTCCTAATTGTCCTTCATTGGCCACACCGGTGCCTTGTAAATTGTTGATGAGGCGCGCATGGTCCTCGTTAGTTTTGATTGGCCGTACCTGTGTTGCTGAAATTGCTAATTAGAAACACCTGGTGCTAATTAGCTTTAGTTTTCGTTAATTAGAAACACGTGGTCCTAATTGGCCTTGATTGTCCACACCTGTTTCACTGAAACTGATGATTAGGCGCGTCTGGTCCAAATTAGCCTTAATTGGCCACACTTGTGCCCCTGAAATTGCTGATTAGACGCGCCTAGTGCAAATTAGCCTTGGTTCAGCACACCTGTGGCAATGAAATTGGTGATTAGAAGCTCCTGGTACTAATTAGCCTTAAGTGGCCACACCTGTGTCTCGGAAATTGGTAAATAGAAACACCTGGAGCTAATTAGCCTTAGTTTTCACTGATTAGAAACACGTGGTCCTTGTTGACCTTGATTGGCCACACCTGTTTCACTGAAAGTGCTGATTAGGCGTGCCAGGTGCTTATTACCTTAGATTGGCCACACCTGTGCCACTGAAATTGCTGATTAGGTGCGCCTGGTCCTAATTAGCCTTGATTGGTCACAGCTATGCCACGGAAATAGCTTATTAGGCGCTCCTGCTCCTAATTAGCCTGATTGGCTACATCTGTGCCACTGAAATTGCTGAGTAGGTGTGCCTGGTCCTAATTAGCCTTGATTGGCCACACCTGTGCTACTGAAATTGCTGAATAGGAACACCTGGTTCTAATTAGACTTGATTGGCCACACCTGTGCAACAGAAATTGATGATTAGGTGCGCATGGTCCTAATTAGCCTTGATTAGCCACACCTTGGCCACTGAAATTGCTGATTAGTGGTGTCTGGTGCTAATTAGCCTTGATATCGCTAATTGGAAACACATGATCCTAATTAGCCTTTATTTGCCACACCTGTGCCACTGAAATCGCTGATTATGTGTGCCTGTTCCTTATTAGCCTTGATTGGCCACACCTGTGCCACTGCAATTGCTGATTAGACGCGCCTGGTCCAATTTAGCCTTGATTTGCCACAAGTGTGGCACTGAAATTGCGGATTAGAAGCTCCTGGTACTATTAAGCCTTGACTGGCCACACCTGTGCCATTGAAATTGATATTGTGCCAGCTTGGTCCTAATTAGCCTATACTGGCCACACCTGTGCCACTGAAAGTGCTGATTAGGTGCGCCAGGTCCTAATTGGCCTTGATTGGCCCACCACCTCTGCCACTGAAATGGCTGAGTTAGTCATGCCTGGTCCTAATTGTCATTTATTGGCCACACCGGTGCCACGTTAATTATTTATGAGGTGCGCATGGTCCTCGTTAGCTTTGATTGGCCGCACCTGTGTTGCTGAAATTGCTAATTAGAAACCTCTGGTGCTAATTACCCTTAGTTTTCGTTAATTAGAAACACGTCGTCCTAATTGGCCTTGATTGTCCACGCCCGTTTCACTGAAACTGCTGATTAGGCGCTCCTGGTCCTAATTAGCCTTGATTAGTCACATCTGTGCCACTGAAAATGAGGATTTGGGGGCGCCAGATCCTAATTAGCCATAATTGTCCACACGTGTGTCACTGAAATTGATAAATAGGAACATCTGGTCCTAATTAGCCTTGATTGTCACTAATTAGAATCAGCTGGTCGTAAGTAGCCTTGATTTGCTACACCTGTGTCACTGAAATTGCTAATTAGGAGCTCCTGGTCCGAATTAGCCTTGATTGGCCACTCCCTTGCCTCTAAAGTTGCTGATTAGGCACGACTGGTCCTAATTAGCCTTGATATGCCACACCTGTGCAACTGAAGTTGCTGATTCGGCATGCCTCGTCCTAATTAGCCTTGAATGGTCACACCCGTGCCACTGAAATTGCTGATTATGTGCTCCTGGTCCTAATTAGCCTTGATTGGCCACACCCGTGTCACTGAACTTGCTAATTAGACGCACCTGGTCCGATTTAGCCTTGACTGGCCACACCCGTGTCACTGAACTTGCTAATTAGACGCACCTGGTCTGAATTAGCATTGATTGGCCACACCTGTTAAACTGAAATTGCTGATTAGGCGCTCCTGGTCCTTATTAGCCTTGATTGGCCAGACCCCTGCCACTGAAATTGCTGATTAGGTGCGCCTGATCATAATTAGGCTTGATTGGCCACACCTATGTCACTAAAATAGCTAATTAGACGCACCTGGTCCTAATTAGTCTTGATTGGCCACACCTGTGTCCACTGAAATTGCTAATTAGATGCAACTGGTCCTAATTAGCCTTGATTAGTCACACCTGTGCCACTGAAAATGATGATTGGGCGCCAGGTCCTAATTAGCCTTAATTGTCCACACGTGTGTCACTTAAATTGATAATTAGAAACATATGGTCCTAATTAGCCTTGATTGTCGCTAATTAGAAACACCTGGTCCTAATTAGAATTGATTGTCCACATCGGTGTCACTGAAATTACTAATTAGAAACACCTGGTCCTATTTTGCCTTGATTGTCCACACCTGTGTTAGTGAAGTTGCTAATTAGACGCACCTGGTTCTAATTAGCCTTGATTGGCCACACCTGTGTCACTGAAATTGCTAGTGAGACGCACCTGGTCTTAATTATCCTTGATTGGCCACACCTGGGTCACTGAAAGTGGTAATTAGATGCACCTGGTCCAAATTAGCCTTGAATAGCCACACCTGTGCCACTGAAATGGCTGATTAGGTGCGTGTGGTTCTAATTAGCCTTGATTGGCCACACCTGTGCAACAGAAATTGATGATGAGGTGCGTCAGGATCTAATTAGCCTTGATTGGTCACACCTTTAAAATGGAAATTGCTGATCTATCGTGCCTGTAACTAATTAGCCTTGAATGGCCACACCCGTGCCACTGAAATTGCTGATTATGTGCTCCTGGTCCTAATTAGCCTTGATTGGCCACATCTTTGTCACTGAAATTGCTAATTAGATGCACCTGGTCCTAATTAGCCTTGATTGGCCACATCTTTACCACTGAAATTGCTTACTAGACGCACTTGGTCGGAATTAGCCATGACTTGCTACACCTGTGTCACTGAAATTGCTAATTAGGAGCTCCTGGTCCGAATTAGTCTTGATTGGCCACACCTGTGCAACTGAAGTTGCTGATTAGGCATGCCTGGTCCTAATTAGCCTTGATATGCCACACCTGTGTAACTGAAGTTGCTGAATCGCCACGCCTCATCCTAATTAGCCTTGATTGGCCACACCTGTGTCACTGAAAATGCTAATTAGACGCACCTGGTCCGCATTAGCCTTGATTGGCCATACCCATGTCACTGAAATTGCTAATTAGAAGCACGTGGTCCGAATTAGCCTTGATTAACCACACCTGTTAAACTGAAATTGCTGATTATGCGCTCCTGGTCCTTATTAGCCTTCATTGGCCACACCCCTGCCACTGAAATTGCTGATTAGGCACGCCTGATCATAATTAGGCTTGATTTGCCACACCTATGTCACTAAAATAGCTAATTAGATGCACCTGGTCCTAATTAATCTTGATTGGCCACACCTGTGGAACTGAAATTGCAAATTAGAAGCTACTGGTCCTAATTAGCCTTGATTAGTCACACCTGTGCCACTGAAAATGATGATTTGGGGCGCCAGGTCCTAATTAGCCTTAATTGTCCACACCTGTGTCACTGAAAGTGATAATTAGAAACATCTGATCCTAATTAGCCTTGATTGTCGCTAATTAGAAGCAGCTGGTCATAAGTAGCCTTGATTGTCCACACCTGTGTCACTGAAATTGCTAATTGGAAACACCTGATCCTAATTATCCTTGATTGTCCACACCTGTGTCACTGAAATTGATAATTAGACGCACGTGTCCTAATTAGCCTTGATGGCCCCACCTGTGTCATTGAAATAGCTAATTAGACGCACCTGGTCCGAATTAGCATTGATTGGCCACACCTGTATCACTGAAATTGCTGATTAGGCACGCCTGGTCCTCATTAGCTTTGGTTGGCCACACCTGTGCCACTGAAATTGCTGATTAGGCATGCCTGTTCCTAATTAGCCTTCATTGGCCACATCTGTGCCATTGTTATTGCTGATTAGGTGGGCCTGGTCCTAATTAGCATTGAATGGCCACACCTGTGCCACTGAAACTGCTGATTATTTGCACCTGGACTAATTAGCCTTGATTGTCCACACCTGTGTCACTACAGTTGCTGATTAGATGCACCTGGTTCTAATTAGCCTTGATTGTCCACAATTGTGTCACTGAAATTGCTAATTACACGTACCTGGTCCTAATTATTCTTGATTATCCACACCTGTGTCACTGAAATTGCTAATTAGAAACACCTGGTCCTAATTAGCATTGATTGGCCACACCTGTGTCACTGAAATAGCTAATTAGAAGCACCTGGTCCTAATAAGTCTTGATTGGCCACACCTGTGTCACTGAAATTGCTAAATAGAAGCACCTGGTCTTTATTACCCTTTATTGCCCACACCCGTGCTACTGAAATTGCTGATTCGGGGTGCCTGGTCCTAATTAGCCTTGATTGGCCACATCTGTGCCACTGAAATTGCTGATTAAGCGTGCCTGGATCTAATTAGCCTTGATTGGCCACACCTGTTTCACTGTAATATCTAATTAGAAGCACCTGGTCCTAATTAGCCTTGATTTACCACAACTATGCCACTGAAGTTACTGATTAGGCGCGCCTGGTCCTAATTAGCCTTGATTAGCCACACCTGTGCCATTGAAATGGCTGATTAGATGCCCCTTGTCCTAATTAGCCTTGATTGGTCTCATCTATGCAACTGAAGTTGCTGATTAGGTGTGCCGGGTCCTAATTAGCCTTGATTGGTTACACTTGTACCACTGAAATGGCTGATTTGGCATGTCTGCTCCTAATTAGCCTTGATTGGCCACACCTGTGCCACAGAAATTGCTATTTAGAAACACCTGGTCCTGATTGGCCTTGATTGTCCACACCTGTGTCACTGAAATTGCTAATTAGAAGCACCTGTTCCTAATTAGATTTTATTGTCCACACCTGTGTCACTGAAATTGCTAATTAGAAACATCTGTTCCTATTTAGCCTTGACTGTCACTAATTAGAAACAGCTGGTCGTAAGTAGCCTTGAATTTCCACACCTGTGTCACTGAAATTGCTAATTGGAAACACCTGGTCCTAATTAGCCTTGATTGTCGCTAATTAGAAACATCTGGTCCTAATTAGAATTGATTGTCCACACCAGTGTCACTGAAATTACTAATTAGAAACACTTGGTCCTATTTTGCCTTGATTGTCCACACCTGTGTTACTGAAGTTGCTAATTAGACACACCTGGTTCTAATTAGCCTTGATTGGCCTCACCTGTGTCACTGAATTGCTAGTGAGACGCACCTGCTCCTAATTAGCCTTGATTGGCCACACGTGTGCCACTGAAATTGCTGATTAGAAATGCCTGGTGCTAATCAGCCTTGATTGTCGATAATTGGAAACACCTGGTCCTAATTAGTCTTTTTTGGCCAAACCTGTGTCACTGAAATTGCTGATTATGTGCACCTGGACCTAATTAGCCTTGATTGGCCACACCTGTTCCAGTGAAATTGCTGATTCGGCGCGCCTGGTCGTAATTACACTTCATTGGCCACCCCTGTGCCACTGAAATTGCTGATTAGGCGCGTCTGGTCCAAATTAGCCTTAATTGGCCACACTTGTGCCACTGAAATTGCTGATTAGACGTGCCTAGTGCAAATTAGCATTGGATCGGCACACCTGTGGCAATGAAATTGGTGATTAGAAGCTCCTGGTACTAATTAGCCTTAAGTGGCCACACCTGTGTCTCGGTAATTGGTAAATAGAAGCACCTGGAGATAATTAGCGTTAGTTTTCACTGATTAGAAACACATGGTCCTTGTTGGCCTTGATTGGCCACAACTGTTTCACTGAAACTGCTGATTAGGCGTGCCTGGTGCTTATTACCCTGGATTGGCCACACCTGTGCCACTGGAATTGCTGATTAGGCACGCCTGTTCTTTAGTAGCCTTGATTGGCCACACCTGTGCCACTGAAATTGCTGATTAGGAATGCCTGGTGCTAAGTAGCCTTGATTGTTGATAATTAGAATCACCTGGTCCTGATTAGCCTTGATTGGCCACACCTTTGCCAGTGAAATAGCTGATTAGGCTCACCTGGACTTAATTACACTTCATTGGCCACCTCTCTGCCACTGAAATTGCTGATTACGCACGCCTGGTCCTAATTAGCCTTTTTTGCCCACACCTGTGCCACTAAAATTGCTGATTAGACGCGCCTAGTACAAGTTAGCCTTGGTTGGCCACACCTGTGGCAATGAAATTGCTGATTAGATACTCCTGGTACTAATTAGCCTTAATTGGCCACACCTGTGTCTCTGAAATTGCTAATTAGAAACACCTGGTGCTAATTAGCCTTAGTTTTCACTAATTAGAAACACGTGGTCCTAGTTGGCCTTGATTGGCCACACCTGTTTCACTGAAATTGCTGATGAGGTGCTCCTGGTCCTAATTAGCCTGGATTTGCTACACCTGTGCCACTGAAACTGCTGATTAGGTGCGCCTGGTCCTAATTAGCCTTGGTTGGCCACACTTCAGACACTCTAATTGCTAATAAAGCGAGCCTGGTCCTAATTAATCTTGATTGACGACACCTGTGCTACTGAAATTGCTGAATAGGAACACCTGGTGCTAATTAGCCTTGATTGTCTCTAATTAGAAACACCTGGTCCTAATTAGCCTTGATTGGCCACACCTGTGCCACTGAAATTGCTGAGTAGGCACGCATGGTCCTAATTAGCTTTGATTGGCCACACCTGTGTCACTGTAATATCTAATTAGAAGCACCTGGTCCTAATTAGCCTTGATTGGCCACACCTGTTTTACTGAAACTGCTGATTAGGCGTGCCAGGTGCTTATTACCCTAGATTGGCTACACCTGTGCCACTGAAATTGCTGATTAGGCGCACCTGGTCCTAATTAGCCTTGGTTGGCCACAGCTGTGCCACGGATATAGCTAATTAGGCGCTCCTGTTCCTAATTAGCCTGATTGGCTACACCTGTGCCACTGAAAATGCTGATTAGGCGCGCCTGGTCCTAATTAGCCTTGATTGGCCACACCTGTGCCACTGAAATTGCTGAGTAGGCGTGCCTGGTCCTAATTAGCATTGATTGGCCACACCTGTGCTACCGAAATTGCTGAATAGGAACACCTGGTGCTAATTAGCCTTGATTGTCTCTAATTAGAAACACCTGTTCCTAATTAGCCTTGATTGGCCACACCTGTGCCACTGAAATTGCTGATTAGGTGCGCTTGGTCCTAATTAGCCTTGATTGGCTACACTTGTCCCACTGGAATTACTGAGTAGCCCCGCATGGTCCTAATTATCCTTTATTGGCCACACCTGTACCACTGGAATTGCTGAGTAAGCGTGTTTGGTCCTAATTAGCCTGGATTGGCAACAAAGTGCGAATGAAATTGATGATTATAAATTCCTGGTGCTAATTAGCCTTGATTGTCCACACCTGTGTCACTGAAATTGCTAATTAGACGCACCTGGTCCTAATTAGCCTTGATGGCCCCACCTGTGTCATTGAAATTGCTAATTAGACGCACCTGGTCCGAATTAGACTTGATTGACCACACCTGTATCACTGAAATTGCTGATTAGGCGCGCCTGGTCCTAATTAGTATTGATTGTCCACACCTGTGTCACTGCAATTGCTGATTAGATGCACCTGGTCCTAATTAGCCTTGATTGTCCACAAACTGTGAGTGAAATTGCTAATTACATGTACATGGTTCTAATTAGCCTTGATTATCCACACCTGTGTCACTGAAATTGCTAATTAGAAACATCTGGTCCTAATTAGCATTGATCGGCCACACCTGTGTCACTGAAATAGCTAATTAGAAGCACCTGGTCCTAATTAGTCTTGATTGGCCACACCTGTGTCACTGAAATTCCTAAATAGAAGCACCTGCTCCTTATTACCCTTGATTGGCCACACCGTGCTACTGAAATTGCTGATTCAGTGCGCCTGGTCCTAATTAGCCTTGATGAGTCACAGCTGTGCCACTGAAAATGATGATTTGGGGGAGCCAGGTCCAAATTAGCCTTAATTGTCCACACCTGTGTCACTGAAATTGATAAATAGGAACATCTGGTCCTATTTAGCCTTGATTGTCGCTAATTAGAAGCAGCTGGTCGTAAGTAGCCTTGATTGTCCACACCTGTGTCACTGAAATTGCTATTTGGAAACACTTGTTCATAAATAGCCTTGACGGTCGCTAATTAGAAACACCTGTTCCTAATTAGAATTGATTGTCCACATCAGTGTCACTGAAATTACTAATTAGAAACACTTGGTCCTATTTTGCCTTGATTGTCCACACCTGTGTTACTGAAGTTGCTAATTAGAAGCACCTGGTTCTAATTAGCCTTTATTTTCGCTAATTAGAAACACCTGGTCCTAATTAGCCTTGATTGGTCACACCTGTACACTGCATTTGCTGATTAGGCGTGCCTGGTCCTAATTGTCCTTCATTGGCCACACCGGTGCCACGGAAATTGCTGATGAGGGGCGCCTGGTCCTAATTGGCCTTCATTGCCCACACGTGTTCCACTGAAATTGATGATTAGAAACGCCCGGTGCTAATTAACCTTGATTGTCGCTAATTAGAACACCTGGTCCTAATTAACCTTGATAGTCCACACCTGTGTCACTGAAATAGCTAATTAGAAACAGCTGGTCGTAGGAAGCCTTGATTGTTCACACCTGTGTCACTGAAATTGCAAATTAGAAGCACCTTTTCCTAATTAGCCTTTATTGTCCACACCTGTGTCACTGAAATTGCTAATTAGACGCACCTGGTCCTAATTAACCTTGATTGGCCACACCCGTGTCACTGAAATTGCTAATTAGACGCACATAGTCTTAATAGCCTTGATTGGCCCCTCCTGTGTCACTGAAAGTGCTAATTAGAAATACCTCATACGAATTAGTCTTGATTGGCCACACCTGTGCCACTGAAATTGCTGATTAGGTGCGCCTGGTCCTAATTAGCCTTGATTGGCCACACCTGCACAACTGAAGTTGCTGATGAGGCCCGCCTGCCTAATTAGCCTTGATTGTCCACACCTGTGACACTGAAATTGCAGATTAGGCACGCTTCGTCCTAATTAGCCTTGTTTGGTCACACCTGTGTCACTGAAATTGCTGATTAGCTGCGCCTGGTCCGAATTAGCCTTGATTGTCCACACATGTGTCATTGAAATTCATGATTAGAAACATCTGGTCCTATTAGCCTTGATTGTCGCTATTTAGAAAACACCTGGTCGTAAGTAACCTTGATTGTCCACACCTGTGTCACTGAAATTGCTTATTAGAAACACCTGGTCCGAATTAGCCTTGATTGTCCACACCTGTGTCCATTGAAACTGCTAATTAGAAACACCTGGTCCTAATTGGCCTTCATTGTCTACAACTGTGTCACTGAAATTGCTAATTAGAAACACCTGGTCCGAATTAGCCTTGATTGGCCACACCTGTGTCACTGAAATTGCTAATTAGATGCATCTGGTGCCTAATTAACCTTGATTGGCCACACCTGTGCAATTGAAATTGCTGATTAGGCACGCCTCATCCTAATTAGACTTGATTGCCCACACCTGTGTCACTGAAAATTGCTAATTAGAACTACCTGTTCCTAATTAGATTTTTATTGTCCACACCTGTGTCACTGAAATTTGCTAATTGGATGCACCTGGTAACTAATTAGCCTTGATTGGCCTCACCCGTGTCACTGAAATTGCTGATTAGGCCACGCCTGATCCAATGTAGCCTTGAATGGCCACACCTGTGCCAATTAAATTGCTGATTAGGTGCGCCTGTGTCCTAATTAGCCTTGATTGTTCATGTCCTGTTGTCCACTGAAATTGATAATTCGGAAACATCTGGTCCTAGAAGGAGCAGCACAGATTCTACCAGATATTTAAGGAGTCAATAACACCAATACTCCTTAAACTGTTCCATCAAATAGCAAAGAGGGAAACACTACCAAATTCCTTCTATGAAGCGAATATCGTCTTCATCCCAAAAACCTAATAAAGATTCACATAAAAAAAAAACTATAGGCCGAGCTCCCTGGCATGAACACAGACGCAAAGATTCTCAAGCAAAGTCCGTAGCAAATCGGATTCAAAAACATATCAAAAGATCCTCACAGGGACCGAAGTAAGCTGCATCCCCGGCACGCAAGGTATGGTTCAACAAGCAAACGAAATCAATGTAATTCGTCATGTAACCAGTCCCAAGTCCAATGACCACATTGATCTCTCGATAAGACGTCAGAAAAAGCACGTTGAAAGAGTCCACGGCTTGTATGATCAAAACCGCTAGAGACAGTAGGAATGGGAAGGAACCTTTATCAATCATAATAAAAGCTGTAGACAACAAGCCCAAAGCAAGGATTATGCCAACGGGGAACAATTGGAAGCATTCACCACTCGATCACGAACTAGACAAGGCTGTCCAACTCTCACCACTTCTATTCATATTGTAACGGTGAAAGTCCGTAGCTGAAGCATAAGACAAGAAAGGATATAAGGAAGTTCAATCGGCAAGAAGAAAGTCAAGATACCCGTAATCTTGCGCGATCGACTGATCTTATACCTGAGGGATCCCAAAATTCCACCAGAAGCTCGGCTGAACAATTGGAAAATTCGCCAGGGTGGCAGGATCAACAATAAATTGCAAAAATCAGAGCCTTGTCCTACGTATGCCAGAATGAAAAGAAGTGAAAAAGCTGGGGGGGGGGGGGGGGGGGGGGAGAGAACACAATCCACTTTACTGTAGCCCCTAAAACAAAATGAAATACCATTGGTATAAACCAACCAAAGCAGTAAAGAAATTACAAGAAAACCTTTAAAACCTAAAGAAAGAAATTGCTGAAGACATCAAGAAGTGGAAGAAGACCGATCCCATGCTCCTGGAATTGCAGAATCAACATCGTAAAATGACCATCCTACCTAGGCATATAAAATTCAATGCTAATACCAATTAAAATCCCAAAGCAATTCTTTAAAGAAGTCGACCAATTAATCTATAAAAATTCATATGGAGGCACAAAAGACCCATGGATAAGAAAGACAATCCTGAGTAACAAAACACTGCTTGGAGGATATACCAGTACGAACCTTAGTCTGATACTATAAATCCATAGTTACAAAAACAGCCTTGTAATGGATCCAAAATAGACACACAGAATCATGGGAAGGGGTTGGAGGACCGCAGATATAAGCCCACAAAAAGACAGCCATTTGAATCTTTGACAAGGGGCACAAAGTAATAGCCAATTTAAAAAGAACAGCAGCTTCAACAAATGGTGCTAGGCAAAACTGATCTACACATGCAGAAGATTAGCCTGGACCCGTACTTGTCCACCAGTACAAGAGACCTTTAATTCCAATGGATCAAGGACCTTGAATATCAGGCCAGATACTATAAATCATAACTGGAACGGATAGGGAACTTCCTTGACATGATTGGGCTAGGCCAACATTGCCTAAACAGACATCCATTAGACCACAGTCACGGCTAGCCAACTCTCAACAGTGGGATCTTTGAAATTAAAGAGCTTCTTATCAGATAAAAAGATTATCACACGAGCTCAAGGCACCCACAGAAGGGGAGAAAATCTTCAATAACCACATGTCCTGATAGAGCTCTACTGTCCAGAGTGCACAAAAGAACTTAGAAATTAAACACCAAGGAACCAATGGCCCAATAAAAAATGGGCCCCTGGAACTTAAAAAAATTTAGACCAGAGATGAAAATTAAATGTCTAACAATATCTTAAAAATGCTCACTTCTTTGCCATCAGGGAAGTGCAAATCAAAACTCCCCTGAGATACATCTCACCCCGGTCAGGAGTGTCAAAAATCGCACAATACAACAACAACAAGTGCGGGAGGGTATGTGGGAGAGAGGGAACTCTGCTATACATTTCTGGTTGGAATGCAGGCTCATATAGCCACTCTGGCGAGCTGTCCTGGAGCTTCTTAAAGAAATTAAAGATTGAAATGCCATATGACCTGCTATTCCACTTTTGGGAATAACCACCCATGCCAGCAGAGGTCTCCTCGATAGCACCAGCACGACTATGTATAGCAGCACTGTTTACAATATGCAAAGTCATGGAATCAACCTAAATGTCTAACAGTTGACGAGTGGATAAGGAACTGTGGTAAATCGATAAATGGAGTACTACTCAGCCTCAAAAATGATGAATGACATGGAATTTGCTGGAAATGGATGTCATTAGAAACTTATATTAAGTGAATATCCCAATGCCAGAATTTAAACAATGTATGTACCTAATATGGGTAGCTCCTAGTACTAAACTCACCCAGCCCACATTGAGACACTCAAGGGTAAATCTATGTAATACGGTATTGCAAGAATTGTGACAGAGGGATGGTGTTGGAGAGACACACCAACACAAGGGAGAGGGACCATGTATACAGCAGAGAAAATCGACCTCCAAGAAATGCAAGAAAATATGTGACACTGGTTAAGTTCACAGACGTTCGTTCCTGATCATGGAACACCTGAGGGAGTTATCATCTCGGACCAGAATGGAAGGGCATGTATCTGGCAGATGAAAAAAGAAATCTTTAGGCAAATGGGTGAACGGATCAGTCCCTCACCGAGGTTTTCCCTGCTTTAATTAACATCTAACCTTGAATGTGCTATTATAACAAGACTCCAGTTATTAACATTTATTTTGTCTCTGACCAGGGGGTGACAATACAGTTGCCCATCATGATGGAGTGAAGGGCATTGAGGAGCAGCAAAACTGCAAAAGAAATCACCCAACCACAATCCAGAACCTAGAGAATCTATAATCATCCAAATAGAAGCTAAGCCAACCTATCTACCCCCTCCTGAAGCTCACGGGGACATCGGGCGGCAAGAGGGGCTGTGGAGATTGTAAAGAACCTGTCGAGGATGGGGGGAGCAAAGGATTTGAAAGTCTCCACACTAGATGGGCTGAAGCAATCATAATATGCTTGTTGCATGCCCTGCGCCAGTCCATCACACTATTGACCTCACAAATCTAACATCAGCTAAAACACCAAGATCCTGGAGGCAAGATTGATGGGCCACAGGAGTGTTTCTATGCTTTAAGGGAACAGAGAAGGGTCAGGGAAATGCCACTGGGTCCTTTACATCATCGGAAAGGAGGACCAAGAGGAGAGTTGGCATACAAAATAAAGGACTCTCTGGGAATTGGGGGGGGGGCACTGGGAGATGGAGGAGGGATGGAGGGGGAGCAGGGAGGTTCGGGGAGGCGGAGGGGGAGAGGAACTGTCGACCTATTAATTTTGTATGAGCCGAATAATAATACCCATGCTATCAACCACAGAAAAGCTGCTAACCCTCACTTTACAAAGTCCTGTACTTCTCAAATCTATTAGTGCAAATTATAACAAAACATCTGCTCCATAATTCTGCCTGCTTGTCGCTCCCGAACCCATACCCGCCCTGGTCGTCCGTAGCCTTGATTGTCCTCGGCACTTCAATAGAAACACCTGGTCCTAATAGCCTGAAGTTTTCCACACCTGTGCACTGAATTGCTATTAAGCCACCTGGTCCTAATTAGCCTTGATTGACCACACTGCTTGTAAATGCTGAATAGGGACGCCCTGGTCCTAATACCTTTATTGGCGCACACCTGTAGACTAATTGCATAGCATGACTGGTCTAATTAGCCTTGATTGTCCACACCTGTGTTCCTGAATTGCTAATTAGAACAACTGTACCAATTGGCCTTGATGGCCACACATGTGTCACTGAATTTGCTATTTAGCAGCCTGGTCCTAATTAGCTTTGATGGCACACCTCTGCACTGAAATTGCTACATAGAAGCACTTTGGTGTTATTAGCCTTGATTCGCCCACCTGTGCACACTGAAATTGCAGATTAGGCACGCCTGGTCCTAATTAGCTTGTGTGCCACACCTGCCCACTGAAATTGCTGATTAGGCGCCTTAGACTATTCGCACTTGATTGCCACACCTGTGTCA
Source organism: Typhlomys cinereus (assembly GCA_023101885.1). Taxonomy (NCBI): domain Eukaryota; kingdom Metazoa; phylum Chordata; class Mammalia; order Rodentia; family Platacanthomyidae; genus Typhlomys; species Typhlomys cinereus. Next base: position 1,380,901 of record JALPQD010000435.1, on the reverse strand, counting down.
CTGAAATTGCTAACTGAAAACAGCCTGGCCCTAATGACTACTCTTGATTGTCGCTGAATTATGAACACTACACCTGTCACAAGTACCTTTTAGTGCCCAACCTGTTTCACTTGAAATGGCAATTAGACGCACCTGGTATAATGAGCCTTGATTGGGGCCACACCCGTGTCACTGAAAAGTGCTAATTACAAACGCACCCGGACCTAATTAGCCCTTGATATGTCCCAACCATATCATATGAAATGTTAGGTAGTGGCACCTGTTGAATTGGCCTTAATTGCGGGTCCAAGTATCCTTGTTGGCCAGAATCTTGCGCCACTGAAAATTGCTGATTAGCCCCCCCGACCGGGTCCTAATTATCCTTGATTGATCAACACCTGTGTCCTGAAATTGCTGTTTAGATGTATCCGGGTTCTTAAATTAGCCTTGAATTGTCAACACCATTGCCACTGAAATTGCTGATTATGCGCTCGGGGGTACTAATTAGCGCATGATTGGCCACACCTGTGGCGACTGAAATTGTGGATGAGAATCTCCATACCAGAATTAGCCTTGATGGCCACATCTGGCCACTGAAATTGGCAGATTAGAACGCCTGTTCCTAAGTAAGCCTTTATATCGAGCCAAACCATTGCCACTGAAATGCTGAGTAGGAAGTTCTGGTGTCTAATTAGCCGGGATTGTCGATAATTAGAAACACCTAGTCACCTAATTAGATCTTGTTTGGCTAAACTCCTGTGGGTCACGGAAATTGCGGAATTATGAGCGCCTGGGCCTAATTATCCGTGATTGGGCACACCTATGCCAGTGAAATTGCTGATGAGGCTGCCTGTCATAATTACACTTCATGGCCAGCCATGTGCCACTGAATTGCTGAATAGGCGTGTCCCTGGTCCAAAGTAGCCTTGATTGGCCACAACTGTGCCACTGAAATTGCGAGTAAGGCGTGCCCTGGGTCCTGATACCTTGATGTGGCCACACTGTGACACAGAAAATATTGTTGATAGTTGTGCCGGTCCTAAATGGTCTTGATTGGACACCTTTGCCACTATTGCCTCATCAGGCGAACCTGGTGTCTAATTAGGCCTTGATGGTCAACACCAGTGGCCACTGAAATTGCTGAGTAGGCGCTCCTGGTACT